>OX103979.1:61586857-61677986 GCA_944470395.2 Schistosoma turkestanicum
GTGAAGAAAACGCAAACCTCCAAAACTGTGCCCCAAAATATCTTAACAGTGCTCACTAGTGACTAGCTTCGTGAGGAAATTCTCGGAGTTCTAGTTAAGAAGACATGATCAGTGGAGTTAAACCCTGTCGGGTGTAGGCAGTAACTACCAAAGACAAATGGGTGAGGTCGCGCAAAATCCCTAGATCAATCAGAGTTAGACTTTAACACCGTCGGATGCCGGCCCAGTGGTCCGATGGTAAGGCGTTCGCCTACAATGCCAAAGGTCCCGGGTTCGAATCCTGCGAGGAGCAGGAGTCGTGGATGCGCACTGCTGAGGAGTCCCATACTAGGACGAAACGGCCGTCCAGTGCTTCCAGGTTTCTAATGGTGGTCTAACAATGATGATTGATTAATGATTTCAAATGTGTAAAAACGCAAACCTCCAAAACTGTGCCCCAATATAATGTAACAGTGCTCACTAGTGACTAGCTTCGTGAGGAAATTCTCGGAGTTCTAGTTGAGAAGACGTGACCAGTGGAGTTCAACCCTGTCGGGTGTAGGCAGTAACTACCAAAGACAAATGGGTGAGGTCGCGCAAAATCCCTAGATCAATCAGAGTTAGACATTAACACCGTTGGATGCCGGCCCAGTGGTCCGATGGTAAGGCGTTCGCCTACAATGCCAAAGGTCCCGGGTTCGAATCCTGCGAGGAGCAGGAGTCGTGGATGCGCACTGCTGAGGAGTCCCATACTAGGACGAAACGGCCGTCCAGTGCTTCCAGGTTTCTAATGGTGGTCTAACAATGATGATTGATTAATGATTTCAAATGTGTAAAAACGCAAACCTCCAAAACTGTGCCCCAATATAATGTAACAGTGCTCACTAGTGACTAGCTTCGTGAGGAAATTCTCGGAGTTCTAGTTGAGAAGACGTGACCAGTGGAGTTCAACCCTGTCGGGTGTAGGCAGTAACTACCAAAGACAAATGGGTGAGGTCGCGCAAAATCCCTAGATCAATCAGAGTTAGACATTAACACCGTTGGATGCCGGCCCAGTGGTCCGATGGTAAGGCGTTCGCCTACAATGCCAAAGGTCCCGGGTTCGAATCCTGCGAGGAGCAGGAGTCGTGGATGCGCACTGCTGAGGAGTCCCATACTAGGACGAAACGGCCGTCCAGTGCTTCCAGGTTTCTAATGGTGGTCTAACAATGATGATTGATTAATGATTTCAAATGTGTAAAAACGCAAACCTCCAAAACTGTGCCCCAATATAATGTAACAGTGCTCACTAGTGACTAGCTTCGTGAGGAAATTCTCGGAGTTCTAGTTGAGAAGACGTGACCAGTGGAGTTCAACCCTGTCGGGTGTAGGCAGTAACTACCAAAGACAAATGGGTGAGGTCGCGCAAAATCCCTAGATCAATCAGAGTTAGACATTAACACCGTTGGATGCCGGCCCAGTGGTCCGATGGTAAGGCGTTCGCCTACAATGCCAAAGGTCCCGGGTTCGAATCCTGCGAGGAGCAGGAGTCGTGGATGCGCACTGCTGAGGAGTCCCATACTAGGACGAAACGGCCGTCCAGTGCTTCCAGGTTTCTAATGGTGGTCTAACAATGATGATTGATTAATGATTTCAAATGTGTAAAAACGCAAACCTCCAAAACTGTGCCCCAATATAATGTAACAGTGCTCACTAGTGACTAGCTTCGTGAGGAAATTCTCGGAGTTCTAGTTGAGAAGACGTGACCAGTGGAGTTCAACCCTGTCGGGTGTAGGCAGTAACTACCAAAGACAAATGGGTGAGGTCGCGCAAAATCCCTAGATCAATCAGAGTTAGACATTAACACCGTTGGATGCCGGCCCAGTGGTCCGATGGTAAGGCGTTCGCCTACAATGCCAAAGGTCCCGGGTTCGAATCCTGCGAGGAGCAGGAGTCGTGGATGCGCACTGCTGAGGAGTCCCATACTAGGACGAAACGGCCGTCCAGTGCTTCCAGGTTTCTAATGGTGGTCTAACAATGATGATTGATTAATGATTTCAAATGTGTAAAAACGCAAACCTCCAAAACTGTGCCCCAATATAATGTAACAGTGCTCACTAGTGACTAGCTTCGTGAGGAAATTCTCGGAGTTCTAGTTGAGAAGACGTGACCAGTGGAGTTCAACCCTGTCGGGTGTAGGCAGTAACTACCAAAGACAAATGGGTGAGGTCGCGCAAAATCCCTAGATCAATCAGAGTTAGACATTAACACCGTTGGATGCCGGCCCAGTGGTCCGATGGTAAGGCGTTCGCCTACAATGCCAAAGGTCCCGGGTTCGAATCCTGCGAGGAGCAGGAGTCGTGGATGCGCACTGCTGAGGAGTCCCATACTAGGACGAAACGGCCGTCCAGTGCTTCCAGGTTTCTAATGGTGGTCTAACAATGATGATTGATTAATGATTTCAAATGTGTAAAAACGCAAACCTCCAAAACTGTGCCCCAATATAATGTAACAGTGCTCACTAGTGACTAGCTTCGTGAGGAAATTCTCGGAGTTCTAGTTGAGAAGACGTGACCAGTGGAGTTCAACCCTGTCGGGTGTAGGCAGTAACTACCAAAGACAAATGGGTGAGGTCGCGCAAAATCCCTAGATCAATCAGAGTTAGACATTAACACCGTTGGATGCCGGCCCAGTGGTCCGATGGTAAGGCGTTCGCCTACAATGCCAAAGGTCCCGGGTTCGAATCCTGCGAGGAGCAGGAGTCGTGGATGCGCACTGCTGAGGAGTCCCATACTAGGACGAAACGGCCGTCCAGTGCTTCCAGGTTTCTAATGGTGGTCTAACAATGATGATTGATTAATGATTTCAAATGTGTAAAAACGCAAACCTCCAAAACTGTGCCCCAATATAATGTAACAGTGCTCACTAGTGACTAGCTTCGTGAGGAAATTCTCGGAGTTCTAGTTGAGAAGACGTGACCAGTGGAGTTCAACCCTGTCGGGTGTAGGCAGTAACTACCAAAGACAAATGGGTGAGGTCGCGCAAAATCCCTAGATCAATCAGAGTTAGACATTAACACCGTTGGATGCCGGCCCAGTGGTCCGATGGTAAGGCGTTCGCCTACAATGCCAAAGGTCCCGGGTTCGAATCCTGCGAGGAGCAGGAGTCGTGGATGCGCACTGCTGAGGAGTCCCATACTAGGACGAAACGGCCGTCCAGTGCTTCCAGGTTTCTAATGGTGGTCTAACAATGATGATTGATTAATGATTTCAAATGTGTAAATACTACTACTATATGAGACCAACTGTTATGATGTTCAATTGTTTTAAGTATTCAGTATGATGTATTGAAAAGAAATAGGTTATTGATTATAGAACATTGATTTCAACCACTAAGTGGTAGGTAGGTTGAAACTCTATTATGATTGATATTATTGAGTGGTACCATTAGTTCTCCACACTGAAGGCATAGTTTTAAAGTGAGTACGCAAAACCAACTCTTGTAATAAATGTCTATGAATTCGTCATAAATTAATTATGTGGTACATTCACTGTGTACAAATAATGATGTGAAGTCTGTGATCGAGTATCTTCAAGTTAAGGATATCTCGATTGGGGGATTACCAAGAAGTAGATTTCTGTGCAGTTTTTGATAAATAGTTAGTTAGTCTAACAATGATTGATTGATGATTTCAAATGTGTAAAAACACAAACCTCCAAAAATCTAGCCTAAAATATCGTAACAGTGCTCACTAGTGACTAGCTTCGTGAGGAAATTCTCGCAGTTCTAGTTGAGAAGACGTGACCAATGGAGTTCAACCCTGTCGGGTGTAGGCAGTAACTACCAAAGACAAATGGGTGAGGTCGCGCAAAATCCATAGATCAATCAGAGTTAGACATTAACACCGTTGGATGCCGGCCCATTGGTCCGATGGTTAGGCGTTCGCGCACAATCCTGAAGGTCCCGGGTTCGAATCTCGCGAGGAGCAGGTGTCGTGGATGAGCACTGCTGATGAGTCCCATACAAGGACGAAACGGCCGTCGTCCAGTGGTTCCAGGTTTCTAATGGTGATCTAACAATGACTGATTGATGATTTCAAATGTGTAAAAACACAAAAGCTCCAAAACTCTGCCCAAAATAGTTAGATATCGATGTGGCACTATACGTTGTGTAAGTTGGAAAATCTCAAACAAATCCTTTGTATTGTAGCCGTTGATAGCCGACTAGCTTATCACAGTTAACGTTATTTCACGAATAAACACAGTAGTTTATACAAGGTTCATTTCTAGCCTAGTTACAGAACACTGATCGATTTTTCGGCAGGTACGGAACACGGACCAAACATTCTCAGATATTATTAACTAAAGGTGTTAAATAAGACTCAGCAGTGTTGTGGCGTCTTTATCTAACCAATGTTTGTATACACTAAGTTGGTCTGAACATCTTCGAACAAGATAATCGAAGTTAACGCTAATTAATATACTTATAATTATAGTACAGTAAATAAAACCCAATATTTAATACAAATACTTAGTATGTCTCAATAAATCTCAAAATTGAGTCACTTTTTGACAGAAACGCCTACACTTAAAAGATGTGCTTGTTGAAAGTAAGCATACGAAAATTATACAAATCCGTAATATATTCGATACAAATCAATTTAATCTCTATTGTTAACATTTGATCGATTATCGAAATGTTTCTTTCGCCTGGTAATTTATTTGATTAAACTACACAATACACGTAAATCGATCAGATAGTGGTGAGCGAATTTTTAAAAAAAATTAATTCAACTTGTTGATTATTAAAAGAAATAGCCATTTCGGTGTAATACTACGTGCAATGAAGCTTATAAGCAGTATGCAGTGGAGTGGTGCCCGGAAGTTACTGTTAAAGAGAAGAGTTTCGGACCAGGAAACATGGCAAAATCAAAGAGGTTTGAATACACATGAAAGGAGACAGCCAGGAATCTGTTCGTTTTGGAAACTAAAGTTTGATTGAAGATACGGTGCAAATATTTTGCTGGTAAATTGTGTCTTCTTCAACATAAATCACTAGTTCTATCTGATCTTAATGCCTTTTTTCATTACACAATGATGAAAACTGTCTTCACAGAGTGAGTAATACATTCAGGAGTCGATAATTAAACGATGAGTTAAAATTACTCGTACTTACTGACAACAGATAAGTTGAATGAGGAACAGTCTCAAGCAGTCATCTAGTAGTGATTATTATTTGTTTAATTTTGATACAATGAGTAGGAATCAGTTATAATGCTTAGGTATTAATTTATTGGTTATTGATCAACAAAATGAACATTTTTCAATCGTCTATAACACTTGATCATGTTTATTTTCCAGTCAATAATTTGTGAGTGGACTGAGTCATGTTGGTAGATGTAGGCTATCTGGTTGGGGTCCACGAGACAAAAGTCACCAATGGTTAGAGACCTTGAAAGACATGGATCAAAATCGTTTGCATGGCGCAGGTGCATCCACTCTTTGTGTGCTTTTTAATTCTAACCTTCTGAATTCCTAATAATCTTTATCTTTCTCCTTCTAAATTTAACTCACTGAATTATACTTTTCCAATCATATCTTTGCTCCCTAATGTTCTCCATTACTGCTAATACTTCTACTATCACTATCACTCTTGGATTTGAACTGACAGTTACGTCTCTGTGCTGACGTGTTATGGCAACCTGAACTGATGTACTTATGTACTAAGTTCTGCGTTGTATCTGTCTGTCGATAATTTGTGAATAAAGCATGTTTTTTGGTGACTTTTGGTGACTGATCTTGTCTTTGATATCAGTTCATTAATGAGTAGGCGGTGTTGAGTCGTTAATCTAGTCTGGTGAGCGACCAGTACTCAGTACTTACCGATTAGTATTGTATTCTTGAATTGTGAAAGTGAACTCAAGTTTAGTTAAAGGTAGGAGAATGATTGTTACCTGCTAGTTGGCCACAATGTTGATTACTTCTTCTAAAGGGATCCGAAAAACAGACTGAATCGGAGATGGTTTTGACCACTTGGAGGTATGGTCTGTATTCCTTAGGGAAAACCGCTGGAGGTTAGTCAAAAATGGTGATTCTGTGAGTAATTGTAAATGTATTAGTTTCATACTTTAAAGGCCTTACCGCTGGTGAAGATGTAAGGGGTAAAGTCTAGTGAGTTTTTGTTCGTGATCTTTCCCAACCTGCTCCCGACCGAAGCTGCTACCTTGACGTGGTGGTCGGGCCAACACCAAAACCAGAATTTTCAACACAAATATCAAGGCACTTCTACTGTATCGGGCGGAAACTTGAAGAACCACGAAAGCCATCACTCAGACGATACAAGTATTCATTAACAATTGTCTACGCAAAATACCTCGGATTCGTTGGCCAGACACCATCAGCAACAACCTACTGTGGGAAAAAACAAACCAGATCCCAGTGGAAGAACCGCTGGAAGTGGATGGGACACACATACACCACGTCACAAGACAAGCCCTCACTTGGGACCCTCAAGGCAAAAGGAAAAGAGGAAGGCCAAGAAACACATTACGCCGAGAAATGGAGACAGACATGAGAAGAATGGACAAAAATTGGACAGGACTGGAAAGAGAAACGCAGGACAGAGTAGGTTGGAGAATACTAGTCGGCAATCTATGCTTCATCGGGGGTAACAGGCGTAGGTAATTAAGATATTCACAACTTTATTTATTCACTCTATGTTGACTTAGTGAGCTTCTATGAGTAGGTAAGCGTCAAAACTTCATAAAGTGATAGGTTTATCATATTTCTTTTTTTGTACAATAGCCAGAAGTAGAAGTACAAGAATACGAGTTTCATGACTTCTTCTAACTTGATAGACAACTGGATAACAGATTAACGTTTACAATAAGTTAAGTTAATGAGCATGAAGTTGACCAGTTGTCCTGAATAGTACAATACACGTATTGTGGATTTAATTGCTAGATTCTATACAAATGTATACAAAAATATACGCTTATTCTGACTAGTTCATTCACTACAGACAAATAAGTTTGAAATGGTGGAGAATATTTTCAGCTCAGAATGAGAATTTAAGAGGTATTGCGCTCGCCCTGGGTTGAATGGTTCACTATCAAAGTTTTCACAGATCACAGACATGTGTTTAACAATTGACTAAGAACTTCATCTGTTAATCTCCAGTGTTGGAGACAAACAATAAAAACTAGAGAAATTTCAGGTGGGCAGATCACTTTTAATGTGAAGCATATTTTAATAATATTGTCTTAAAACAAGCAAACAAACAAACAGACAGACAGACAAATGAATACTTCACAAGCTAACTCTATCCAGGTTTAGAGAACAAGTGAATGTGAATAAATGTAGTTAGTAGTATTCCAGCAAAAAGGTACGAAGCAGAATGTATTTCCTTTTTTTTTGTTTTTGTTTTGGCAAATAAACAACACTAGAAAACAAACAAATATTGTCGTTAATTAATTAATTGATTAATTAATTAATAAATTCATTCATTTAGCTGAAAGTCAACAATGTACATATTAGTTTGTCAAGTAAATATCTAAAACTTTGTAATATGAATGAATTTCTGTGTGTTACGAGTGTACAATTTTCCATTTCCGGTCAGTATAAAAAACAAACAAACAAACAAACCGAAGTTACATAATATATGCGTGTATGTGTGTGTGTGTGTGTAGTTTTACTGCAATTGTAGTCGCAGTGGCCTGGTTCATGTTTCGTTGTTGTTCAAATATGGGACAAATACAAAAAAAAATCAAAACAAAACAAAGGTCGACAAAGGTGGTAGTAGTAGTAGTAGAAGTAAAAGGGAACAGAAATCAAAGAGAAGAAGACGAAGATATTCTGTTGTGAAGTTACATGGAAGAATAAAAGTAATTTGTAGAAGAATATAGTCGCCCATGTATATGTATATATGTATATATATATATATATATAAACATACGCACACAAAAGTGGACCAGTGTGTATTTAATTAGAAATGAAATATACATGGATGACAGACAGTGAAGACGACAATCACAACATAAAAGCAAACGGCAAGGGAAGTAGGCGAAAAATGAAGTGAAAGAGAGGAGGAGGAGGTGGTGGTGGAGGATTGGATTAAATAAATTTTCTTTGAAAGAATCTGAAAAGATCTATTGTATGAGATTTGTTTATCCACATGGTTTGTTATAGTTATTGTTTGTAAGCTGCCGTTGTTGTGTGGCAGAAGAGAATCCGTGTGATGTAACAATTTCGATATATATATATATATATATCACATTAATCACAACAGGGATAATTTGTTATACATTCAGTAAGTAATATTATCAAAATGAATTTAGTGTTTAAAGAATCGGTAGACCTGCTTTTTCACGACATTTTTGCACAGTAGCTCGTAGCATAAACTGTCGACGAGACAATTCACGTACTTTCTAGTAATACCAAAAAAGAAAATAGAAGTAGTAGGCAAAAGTTGATTAAAAATTAAAATTCTATCTTTCATAATACAATATTCACAAGAGTGTAGATTTCATTTTTTTCAAATTTTTCAATATTCAATGAGAAAGCTTAACAATGTGACAACTGTACAGAATCGGTTAATTTCTAGTAGACAGAATAAAAGAATGCAACATATCACATTTATAATTTACAAAGCAAACTATGAACTCTATTGTCTTACTACTTACTTATGTTAGTATGAGAATTAGACTATGTTTGATTATTGATTATGAGTACGAAACAAAAACAAATCAAAAGCTTAAAAAACAATATGATTACATTTCTAATAAGCTATGGAATTCTAACTAACAGTAAAATGATAATCTCACAGTACAGACGCTCAAATTTAAGAATGAAGGAATAAACTCATGAATAGCATAGTACAACATCATTTTGCAACATAAAAAATCCAAGTGAAAACAAACAGTGACTCTATCTATATCATTATAAATGATTTTATTCAATAATCAATAAATCCAAGGACTGACACTCTAGTCTCAGTTTAGTTGGTTTTATTTCAATCTATTAGTTAGTGTACATCAACCAGAAACATGAAGGGGTTGAAGTACACACTGATTGAGCAAATACTTTAATTAATAAGGATTTACAATGTTATTGACTGAGCTACTAAATTTGTTTAGTTCTCTGTATTCAACCTTAAATGATATTGCTTCCTGTTCTTAAATTTGGTACTCACTAGAAACAAACAGTTCATTAAACATAATTGCAACAATAGTTAGTCATCATTATTTGTTCACTAACCTATAACACTGAAAAACTTATCCAAAAACTTTGTAGCTTGGTTTAATTGGTAATTAAAGTCATGTGTTACGATCACTACAACTGAATGTTTAACTATTTAAAGGAGGTTAGAAAGCTATCGGTGAAACTCTTTGAAATGTAGCCAGAGAATGTGTAGGCAGGAACGAAGCGGAGACAGTGAACATCGCTGTTTTTCTGGATTCTTACTGCACCACTTAATCGTATAGTTTACACACAGCTGTCCACAGGAATTCAGAAGAACCTGTTATGTTTAAGTTAAAGCAGGCCAGAGAAGTAATAGAGAAGTCTTCAAGTACACGAAGGGTAATTAGCATTTGCTCACCGTAATAGCTATGCGGATTCAAATGAACGATCAACCTAAGATCCCAGATGCTTGTCTGAGAGTCAGAATACAATTATAACAGGAGATACTAGTGTTAATAGTGAGGCAAGTTGTCCGCTACATAAATATGGTTCGGATATTGAAGGCTCTTACAGTCTAAAGGGTGGCTTCAAGAAACCTGGGAGGAGATCTAGTGAGTTCGACTGTTAGCACTGGTTGCATGTATGAAAGAAATCGAAGGTGGTAAATAAAGATTGATAATAGAAGTAGAAGAAATATTACGAAATCAAAAGGGATTCGATCATTAACAATGTGGTCTCGATTACTATTAGAAATGTGTGGGCGGTTGTAACTTAACGGTTTTCCACACCTTAAAAGGATAATTCTTTTCGGGGTACCTGACAAGAAGGTTGGACTAGAAGTGGCTATACTCACCCAGAAGTGTAATCAGAGCACACTAAGGATAGCTGCCTAAGGCCAATGACACATAATTTTTTAGTGGATAGTTTTCGATGCAATAGTTCTACATTTTTAAGATCCTACTTCCGAAAATGTAAATTTGTTAGATGAACATTATACCAGAATGAAAATAAGAGGGATAGTAACCCTCATGAAAAACTTACGGATTACTGCTGTATATATCCTTATTCTATGATTTTCATTGAAATCATAAGTCGATCAAAGTCAGACCACCAATAGAAATGTGGAAGCACTGAACGGCTGTTTCATCCTAGTATGGGACTCATTAGCAGTGCGCATCCACGACCCCCACACACAGGGATCGAACCAAGGATCTTTGATTTCGCGCGAACGCCTAACCTTTAGGTCACTGAGCCGGCATCGAAACGGTGTTAGTGTCTTACTTCAGTGAATCTAAAGTATTGCGCAAATTTTATGATGACATTA
Source organism: Schistosoma turkestanicum (assembly GCA_944470395.2). Classification (NCBI taxonomy): domain Eukaryota; kingdom Metazoa; phylum Platyhelminthes; class Trematoda; order Strigeidida; family Schistosomatidae; genus Schistosoma; species Schistosoma turkestanicum. The sequence continues at coordinate 61,597,319 of OX103979.1, forward strand.
TTGTATGGCTATTATATGTTGATATTCTTCTTATCTATTGATTATGTTTAGATGGTCTACTATTTTTGTCACGTGAATATCCAGTCAGTGGTAGGAAGTTATAATGATGGGCAACAGAGAGGACGTGTAATTGATTATATCAGAGACATGTAGGGCGATGTGTTGCTTTTATAGTAGAGTCGTCGCAAACGCTAGTAGTCTGAAGAAAGTATACTTCTGTCGCTACAAACCTGTTCAGTCAGCAGGATGAATTTGCTCTCGTGAATCGACTAGCCACTCTTAGTCTTATTGTTCACCATCTGATCCTCTAGGCATGGTAAAAAAATACATGCGCTTAAGGAATATAACGGGTCATCAAGGTATGCAAACCTGACCAACATGTTAAGGTAGCAGCTACAGAGTTGAGAATTAGTAGCGCAAAGCTTTCACTATCAACTAAACACTGTACAGAATTAAATATGTGAATAAGTAGCCAAGAATGAATACTGCTCTGTTACTATTATCACTACTACTAATACAATAATACGTAGAGTGATTAGTAAGAGCAATTTAGAAAATTACTGATCAGATTGTCCTAGTGTTTTTGTGAAAAATCGAATGTCTACCGCCTACTTATGTAAATAAACATACACTTTCAAGTTATGAGAGTATATGTGTTTTGCATACTACAACTACTATTGACAATAATAATACTAGTAATCAATACTTATACAATGAATAACTTAAATATTGAATTAGTTTTGTGGTATAAAACTACTAATTTTATTAGTCTTTACAACCCTCGGTGCATCAGAAGGTACTGATTTAACGATTTGTGTGTGGATTTGTGTCTTATATATTACAGCATCACTTAATACTGAAACAAAATGAGAGAGAGAAAATATATATGAACTGGAAAATATTTCATTTACTTCCTGATTTTTTTCTTTCTAAGCTGTAATAATACAGTGAATCATACAGATTGAATGAAACATGGAATGTCAACAAGTTGGCATTTATCCGTCTCTGACAGTAAGGCCTTGTCAAGAGCGGAGCCGACAGATCAAAAAATTCCCGTAGAAAGATGCAGTTATCGGTTGAGCTCTGTGGTCCGGCTCCTAGATAACTAAGACCAAGCACTAACCTTACTTTCTCAGGTCGTTCAAGAAGAAATATCCTTATTAGTTGTGGGTAGTCGTGAAGTGACAACCATACTCATACCTTCAACAGTACACGAGATCATCTTGTTCACGATCGAATTCCTCCCTCACGTGCTAATAATTCTCTTATCCCCACGACTAACTCTTATTATATATCTCTATCACTTTACCCATTACAGTTTACGAAACGATAAAGCGTTAGGTTCAAGAGAAGAACCAACTTTCCTAGGCTGGATTTCAATAGACGATCGCTTGTGTATTGTCGGGTTAAGTGAGACAGTGAAACTTGGAAAGATAGCGATGCATGCTGTTGCCTCTTCGTTGTCACTGCCTAGCAGCTCATGCGAAGTAAAAGATGAATATTATAGATTGCTTTTCAACCTTCAAAAAGCTGAACACTCAGAGGTAGTAATAGTGGTTAGTGGTTTTTAATGTCTAAATAGATAGACCAAAGGTACCTAGGTGGATTTTAAGGTGATACGGTTCGGTGAACAAACAATGGCAACAGTCTTCTGTTACTATGCTCAGTTAACCGTCTATTTCTAGTAAGCACCAACTTGAAGCATAAGGAAATACATCATTTGACATGGTGATCTCCATAATCGACTCAATGTTAGATTCAAATAGACCGCATTGCCATCGTTTGAGGGGTTCGATAGAAGACCACCACTCATTCTGAAGCAAAACTCTAGACTCAGATCATGCTGTAGCACGAGCACGTATTTGTTTGTTTACTATTAGACTTGAGAAATCCCATAGTAAGGACACGTCATGAAGTTTAGATTAAGAAACAAGCAAAAAGTACATTTCAAAGTCAATTAGTCAACCATGCAGGTGATACCCACTCTGAGGTAGTTTAGAGTGATATTGGAAAAAAACAAATACGCAGTAAAATAAATCACATTTCATAATAAGAAAATTATTTTTTTCATTAATTCTTGAGTTTTATCATTTTATTTGAGCATTTAAAATCATGACTTCTTTATTTTTTACATATATGTGATTATATTGTATTATACATCTAACAATGAAACCAATTGATAAGACTTACTTTCAAGTAAATTTCAACATCCAACACATTTTTACCCATTGCTTCACCTAAATAATAAATTGCATCTTCTATAGCTTGTTCTTCCGCAAATGAAACAACTAATTGACGATACAATGGAGCCGTTGTATCGAATACTTCATCAATTACAAAAGTTGAATCCGATTTACGCAGTTTCTCTGAAGTCTCTTCTAAATCTTTAATTTTTCTCTTAACTGATTCCATTTCTGTACAAACTCGATCCTGACAAAGTATTTTAAAAAAGAAAATATGAATGGATAAAATAGAGAATAAATTCTAAGCGTTTCACTGTATACAAAAAAAGAGAATAATACACTGAATATTCCTATCCTGACAATCCAAATTACAAAATAGAGAACGTTAATGAACTAACTGTGCATGGTCGTGTTATACTGTGGAATGTGTCAAATAAGAGGTTTGAAACAATTAGCCACCTCATATGTATCGAAACTCCGCAAGCGCATATGACACTGGTGCATACACATTGAAATTGATCCGTTGTGATAATGTAGCTTTCATGTTTAGAGTAAATGAAATGTCAGTTTTAGTAGTTTACACAATAAATTTACTACACGCACAGTGCATCATAACACCAATATTGTTGTTAAATGTAAGGTTTATGAATTGTATCTTCTTTGTGACCGATCATATAGTCTTGTAAGATTGTTTACCGCGCGTATACGTTGTTTAGTCAGTCAGAATAATATTTTTATACATAGAATTAGGCAGAAATGTAAGTTAGCCAAAGTTCTAGACATTCAAGTTTATTTGATAAGCTTTAAAAAAAAGAATTTGTCATAGATTATGGAAATTTCGGTGAATGAACAAGATTGTTTATAGTTACAAGGAATAGATAAGCTAACTGGATCAATAGACGATAAGCAAAGATACTTGTCCGAGTGAAGGTTGCTCAAGAGACTGGATTATATTGACTTGAAACTTCAAATGAATTGATGTTAAAAAAACAAGACCAATAGTTACAAGAGTAATCATTTTCTTATTGAATAGAATAGAATAGTTAGACATAAGTTGTTTAGTTTTATTTCAGTTTTACCTTGAATACCTCAGAGTGAGTAAAAGTGTATGATCAGATTTATTGAAAATGTGCATTGCACAAAATGAATCATAGAGATATCCCCCTTTATTTCACAATTCAAATTTGCACATAGGTGTTATGGATTATGATTTATTGAGTGGTGGTGTATGATTTGAGGAATGTTACACTAATGCCCAAAATGATGATTGGTATTTGTCAAGGGAATCTTGTGGTTTACATTATGGACTGACATAACTTAAACAATCATTGAAAACCAAGAAGCACTGGACAGTAATTTTATGTCAGCGTAAAACTCTTCCCGAGTGTGCACCCACTACAGGAAACTGAAGCCAAAACTTTCACGTCCTGTAGTGAATGCTTAACCTATAGACCACAAGTAATTGGCATCCAATAATTCGTGTTTAACTTCGACCGATTTGCGAAAAGAAAGATAAAAAACCTTTTTTCGATAAAATATTAATTTATATGCATTGATTGTTTAAATCCTCCCATTGATGTGTAGGATTGTGATTGATCAGTCACTTTTGACATTTGTGTACAACCTAAGCGAACTATCTCAGTATTGCCACTAAATCACAAATCGTTTAGACAGAGATCGATGGTGGATAGCAGTGGAACCAAGGGGGCGCATTTCTTCCTATTCAGGGCTTGTCAGCTAGGTATACCTGTATTCTGGGGTTGATTTACACCCCGATACTCGAACCCAGTACCATTCGCTTTAAACATCGTGTTATTCACTTAGCTTTGTAACGATAGCATTTACTGAAGCTATACAATAGTATTGCGGAGTATATAATCTTCCATTGACTCATGAGCCTCTGACATCTCTTTTAGTCACATATGTAAGGTATATTCATTTTTCTATCCTTCTCTAACCTTCAGATCGTTATGCGACTTATTTGAAACTTGAAATCGCCGAACATTTTATGATATAATTTTTTTATTATTCTTTTTTTGACTCATCTATCGATTAAATCACTATTTGTACAGCTTGAGTAAATGATGTGTGTTTGGAAAGAAATCTATTTTCACTAACTCATCTTTACGTCTTTTTCAATGACATGAGGTTGTAGATGGCTAGACTGAAATGCTGGTGGTTTTGAATCCAAACGATCATTGTAACTAATGGTTGGAGATGATGTCGAATCGATTGTAATAGGGTAAAATGGATTCATTCTTTTCAAATCATATACCTAATCTTCTCTATCACAACTGATAATATTACTATTTATGTTACTTGTCAAACACATTTATGTTGATAATTTCACCTTACAGGTGTGGTAAACTTGAACCAATTATGCGAATTCTCCTCATGAATATGTGTCAGTCAGTTGCAACGTAGTTGCAACATAAGTTCATGTTGCCATACCACATTAGCACAGAGACGCAAATGTCGAATCCAATCCCATAGTGATAAAGATAGTACAGGTATTATTGGTAATGAAGAAGACTAGGGTTTGAAGATATTATTCAAGAAGTATAATTCAGTGAGATAAGGTTAGAAAGACAAAGGTAGAGGTGCTGACGAATCTAGAAGATTAGGATTTGAGAGAGCACAACGAATGGATGCACTTGCGCCATTGCAAACGATTCTGAGCTATGTCGTTTAAGGTCTCTAACCATTGGTGACTTTCGCCTCGTCATGAATATCTATCAGTTTGTCTATCGGTAAGGCCGTCTCTTTCGTTATTTAAATGCGAAAATATCTACTGATTTACTTTTTCTTGTTGCATTTTATTAATCATCTCGTGAATTTTCTGGCCACCACTAAATAAACCAGTTTGAGTTTGACGTATTGCTTGTAAGTCATCTTGATGTTGATAGATTAATTCTTTTTGTACTCGACGAACTTGATCAACTACAGCAGTTAATACAGATAATCGTAATTGTTCTTCGTTTAATGTGCCTGAAATTTTTAACAAGAAAAAAAAGACAAGATAAAGGAATTTTAAATAAGGTGGTCGGGTGAGAGAAAATATATTAGATTCAAGTACATACATGTATAGTTTTGCATTTAATGACAAAGTAAAATGTTCATGTACTCGGGATTAGAGCCACAGTTTTTATATAAGTTTGAGTGGGAATGTAATATGACACCATTTGGTTGCAGAAATTAGAATGAGTGGGAAAACTCAACAGTTGAATAATTGGATTATAGCTCTCTCGAGCGCAGCTGCTAACTTGATATGGGGGTAGTCAGGCTTGTATATTATGATGATTAGATACAACTATGTTGTCTGGAGGGCTCACTTGTTTTTAGGTTTTACCATACCAAACAGGCCAATTGAAGAGTGGTAAAATTAAAAGCAGTCGCCCTATCGGCTGTACAGGGTTGCGGTGGTAGGAAGATGTTTTCCTCAGATAACTAGCATTTCGAAGTCTAACAAAGGAAGGGCTTGGAAAAGGTAAACCATGGAAAGATGCACACCTTATCAATCAGAATACTGATTCTAACTCGGTCTATCTCGCGCTCATTATTTACTCCATGGCTTAGTGTCTCTGAGCTGACCAGTTACACATTCGCCCAGAACTATTTACCTTGAGTGAGAAGCTAAGTTCCACTTGGTCTATGATCAGCAAGCTTATCTTTGCCCTGCTCTGCGAGTTCAAAACCAACCTTTTCAATGTTTATATTTCAAACAGACTTAGTTTATATACAAGCAGATCAAGATCGCATCACACTGTAAATAGAAAAAACAATTGCATATGATCAAGTCGAAAAGTGACTGCGAATAGATCAGGCTGGAAAAAATAGACTGGGAACAAATGAAGAATAGTAAATTGTATAACAATAATGAATGAGTCAAACGAAAGGAATGTACATTGACAGCGATCTAGTTACTATAGAATGCATATAACAATAGTAATAATAATGATCCATAAATTAGTTATCTGGAAGTTACTATGCCTTCAATCTTCGATATAATATATAGCACAACTATTGTTTGACGAATAAGTGCATGGGCCTTAAAATCCATCCAGTCTAGACTATAACAATGCGTATTTCCAGCAAAATCAACGCTTACTTCATCATTGCATTTAACTGCATGACTGATCTGATTTTTACACTTAGATTATTTTACTCATGTGTAATGTTAGTTTCTCCGATCAACTACAAAGATTAGTTTGTCCTTGGCCATAGACAGAGGTTTTTTATGTTTACACCATTTCTGATACCAACTGCATACCAACACACACACACACACACACAAACAAACACACAATTTTGAATTTTCACGTAATGAACTATTATTTACACGTCAAATTGTCATTTGATCTAACCATACACAAGATAAAAACATGACTGGACGGAACGTACATCCTGAATTCCATTGCTAGATATTAATCCATCCTTTCTAGGCATACTTCAGATGTTAAAAAATAGAATAGAAGATTCACAATAAGTCAATAAGAAGGTACGAAAGAGATGTATGAAATAAAGCTTTAACATAATCTCAATCGTTAGACGTATCTTAAATTTTTTTTTCATGCAGTTGATAACATTCTTATTAAGAAGATAATTAAATAGTGCAACAGTTGATGCTATTCATTAAATATATGTAGGCTTATATGCACTAGAGCTGTGAAGTACACTTACACTATGTAATAATAAAAAATGCAGCATCAATTATACTGGGCCAATCTAACGCAGGTTAGATGGGAAGTTAAATATACTGACGGGTGCTTACTACTATCGGTTGAAAATAAGAACAATAGTAACACACATATTATTGTCAAGTACTGAAGACAAAGTTTTTTTTATCGACTAAAAGTAGTGCACTAGTGTAATCCTAACTGACTCCTAAAAGTTACTTACTAAGAAACCCAAAAAAGAAACTGTTTTATGTACACTTACAAGAAAAATTCAAGTCGAGAAAAGTAGAAATAAAAAATAACTGCAAACTTTGTGTCTACATGTGTAGCTGAAATAGAATATTCTTGTTCATGAATAATAACTTTAGTAAATGCCATATTATTGTCTTTTTTTTCTAACAATCACATTCACTATTTAAGAAAGTAAACACCTACAATTATTTAATTACAAATTGAAGTTTAACCAGTTAGTCTATTTTAGCTGTAGATATTTTCATACACACATAATAGGATCACAATTAGTAATTCAATGTTATCTTGTAAACTTTATTAATACTGGTCATTTACTGTTTCAATTTCATACTAAATGATTACATAGTTTATCCATTTGTTTTTAATCGATTGTCACAAACACCATATATTAATGTGAAGATAAGTTTAGCTCAATAACCTAAGATAGATTTTTGTACGTAGTGTTGAACAGCGTCACCTAGTGATGAGTTACTTAATAAACCTTCAATTTAAGATCACCCGACATGAGTATACATAAGTTAAAGTTCTTACACCTTATATCCGAACAGAACAACAAGAGTGGAAGAACCACAGGGATGTAAATGTCCAAACATGATGAATAAAGTTCAGAATCATAAGATAAAATGACGGAGAGTCGGGGATATTGTTCAAAGTATCTGAACCTAAGCATGCAGAGTGAAGTCCAAAGTTGTAACCGAATGGTTAAAAGTCAGGGGAAACAACCATTAGATTCATAATTCTTTATTACTACCGCTAAAGTATTACAAATTCTTTAGTTATTTTCGTATTGTTGTGCGAATCCAGTAAGGTTACTTAAACCAGTGAGCATTTATGCCAGGCTCTATGTTGATTATGTTTACCTGTCTGACTGCACATGTACCATAGCCTGATACACAAGTCTATATGCGGTTGCTTAGTTGCTGTATCATTTTATAACTCAAGAAATTAGACAAAACAACATCACTGATATTAAACACTATAGAGCACTAATGATTGTAGAGTAAAATTGACTAAATTTTTAATTATTTTTAGATTGTTTCCAGAGAATCTAACACAAATAAATGACCTAATCTCCTAATTTCGACAAAGCTAATAGTTAGAGTGTACTACGAATCGATTGTGTATTACACGAAATTCCCAGTCAAAAAAAGTGAAATGTTTAATTTGTGTTTGGGCGTACATCGGTTCAAGCTGCCATTCAACATTAACACACAGGGATTGAATAGCTGACTCGAATCCCACAACATTTGAGGTAGTAGAAGTATTGGCGGTAATCAAAAAGATTAGTGGTCGAAGATATCAATTGAGAAGTATATCCCAGAGGAATCAATTTCAAAAAGAGAGAGAGAAGAAAAGGATGGTCATGAGGAATTCAGTAGATTAGAATTCGAGAGAAGACAATGAGTGGATTCACATGCGCCATTGCAAGCGATTTCAAGTCATGTTATTCAAAGTCTCTAATCATTGGTTAATATTGTCTCGTAGACCTCAACCAGTTCTCAGTTCATGGCTCAGTTCAATTGTCAGTGACTTCATGGATTTCTGCCATATTTTGGTCTGGCCGCCCCTGACTTTCTTTCAGCCTAAGTCTACACCACAAAACATAGCTCGTCGAGGCAGTCGGTGGATAGGCATACGTAACACATGTCCCAACCACCTCAACTGATGAAGTTTCAATACTTCACCTAATGACTTGCAATCCCTACCTAGTACTTGTTTCCTAACTATTGCATTGCTTATTTGGCTGTCCCAGGATATACGAGCAATGCTTCGGAGACATCTACGATCGAAGACTAGTAACCTACGAAAGTCCTCAACTCTTAACGGCCATGTCTCGTATCCATATAGGAGGACGGAGCGAACTGATGTGCAGTAGACTCGTCGTTTGGTTAGTAAACGGATATCTCGCGTTCACCATAAGTGACGCAGGATGGCAAAACCCAATCGAGCCTTCTGTATCCGTGCTGAGATTTCTTCAGTCACCAGGCCATCAGCACTGAAGAGACTCCCCTGATAAGCAAAGCGGTCAACACGTTCAACTACTTTGCTCCCTATCACTAGTTCAGGTGCCGATGCAAGCCCATCTTGAAGCAACATATTACATTTCCATGGGAAAAACCGCATCCCAAACATGCTTGCATTGTTGCTTAGGATAGTCAGAAGACTGCATTTTGTCAGAGTCTTCACCGAATAAAACTACGTCATCGGCATATTCTAAGTCAACAAGCGTGTCTGCTGGAAGGTCTACCCCTGAAGAGTCAGACGAAGATAATGTTAACTCTAAAAGCATGTCTATGACAAAGTTATACAGGAATTGCGAAAGTGGACAGCCCTGACGAACACCACTTGAAGTAATGAAGTCCGATGACAGTTCGCTATAAGCTCTAACTTGACTAGTGGTGTTCAAGTAGAGAGCGTGTATAAGGTTATTGTACCTCTTTGGTACACCTTTTAGTGACAGACAGTGCCAAAAAACCTCACGGTAGACAGAGTCGAATGCTGCTTTAAGGTCGAGAAGAACTAAGATTGTGGGGTGTCTGAACGCGTCGTTGTGTGACGTAGTGTGAATATCTTATCTATACATCCACGTCCAGGTCAAAAAGCAGCCTAGTCTTCACGAGGTTAACAAGTTAGATACCATATTAGTTAGACTTATTCCTCTGTGGTTGTCACAAGAGGACTTTTGTCCTTTCTTATAGACTGGGACAACCAGTGATTGAGACCAGTCAGATTGGATTACGCCCAGTTCCCAGATTCGACCTAAGATCTCAGTCAATCTAACTGCTAAAATTGGACCAACATCCTTGTAAATCTCAGAGTTAAGCCTATTAGGTCCTGCTGCTTTCCCTCGATTCAGGTTTCCCATAGCTTTTTCAACTCCATAAAGATTCGGAGGGTTTATGTCGACTTGTCATTCCGGATGACTGGCGATCGTGGTTGACCGAAGTGTGGCTGAAGGCCAGTTGAACTGATCCCTAAAGTGTTCTGCCCATCGATCCAATCTCCTGGATTGAGAATAAATAATAGTCCCATCGTTTGCCAAGATGGTCCCACTCACATTCGGTTTCCTTGATAAGTCGGAACAACTGTCTGCTGTTGCCTATCGCCGCTGCCTCTTCCACCTCTTTCGCTTCCGCCACCTACCACTGTTCGCCATCATTGCATAGGCTTATCAGCCCGAGCTTAAGCTGACTTCGCTCTTCGTTATGTTCAGAGCCAGGAGGGATGAGGTTCCGAGCGTCTATCAGTTCGGTGGATGCCACTGCGATCAACGGCATCTTCCTAGCCTTATGGTTTACCTTGCTAGCAGATATCACTGCTGTTTCCTTTTTGATATCATTCCAACCTGCCTCCCGATGGGAATATATTCTTAGCTATACTGTCATTAAGTAGAACCCTAAGAGGTTTTCTGGTAGTGTTTCCCCTACATCCAGTTAGCCGTAAACAAATACGTGCTCCCACCAGAGCATGATCTAAATCTAAATAAGTGCTCCAAAATGAGCGGCAGTCTTCAATAGATCCTCTCCACCGATGGCTGATAGCAATATGATCTGGTTGGATCCATCGTAGGGTCGGCTTTGTGGGGTCGCCAGGTCAAAAGATGCTTTTTCTCATGCTTAAAGTTAGTGTTTGCTAGAAACAGGCCGTTATTTGAGTATAGCTGCAGCAGACAGTCGCTATTATTTGATCTTTGAGTCATGACACCATAAGATCCACCCCGGTGTCTTTCCTCTTTATTACTATATTAGAGCGCTTAAATTTCTGGAGGAGGTCCGAAAGCTTTCTGTAGAACTCATCTTTCACCTTGTTCGAGCTGCAGCCAGTGGGAGCGTAGGCAGATACGACGAAGAGGCAACGGCGAGTCCTTACTATCCCGTTTAGTCGGACAACGCATAAGCGACTATCTGCTGGGATACAGTCTAGAAGAGCTAGTTCTGCCCGACGACTCAATGCTATACCTACACGCGCGAGATCCCAGGAAGCAGCAGCAGGGCTTCCAGATACAAGAAGAGTAAACTGAGCTGCTCCTTTATTTTGACATGTGAGGTCAAGTGAATTACGCCACTTGGATCCTGTATGCGCGTTTCCGAGACGCAGCATACATCGATGGCACGAGATTCTAAAGTCCTAGCTAAGGAAGCCTGATGCCCTATTTGACACAATGTCCGTACATTAAAAGCTCCAACATATAGTCTAGAACGAGGTTTCAGGAGATCAGGAATAGCGTTTCGGGAACTCCAGTCGTTTGCATCAGCGGTGCGGGGTGATAAAGGAATGTGAGAAGATTTAGTCGTGGGGATAAAGGGTGTAGGAAGGATTTGAATGTGACTGATTCGGTCTCGTGTGCTGGTACTGGTATGAGGGCGGATGTTGCTTCCCGGCTGCCCACGCCGTGGGAGTGTTTCTTGAGGAACCTGAAAAGGAAAGTAGAATAATGTTGGTCATTGAGACCTGGGAGCGTGACCGCAGTTCCCGAGGAACAACTGCCTGACGCCGATCACGCACGGCCTTTTTATGAGAAATTCTTGAAGTGTTAGCTTCGTTCTTCTTAAAAGCCCCTATCGCCGGAGACGGACATTCGTGAAGTAAGGTGATGTGTGACATTTTTAGGGTCAACCTTTTCTAACCCCTTCCTTCCTTCTGAGAAGGCAGCATTGCTGCAGATGCTGGTTGTCCGAGGGAAACACCTTACTGTTGTCACACCCCTCTGCAGACAGCAGTTCGACTTCGCCTTGAGTAGCTGCTGCTTTTAGTCTCATCGTTCTCCAATCGACCTGCGTAGCATGATAGAACCTACAGCAACATATGTTCGTGTACATATAGCTCGGTTGGGTCATCACAATAAGCAAACCCGACCACCACATCAGGATAGCAGCTACGATCGGGTGGTGCTATATTACTCCAGACTGAATAAAAATATCGAAAATTTAGGTTTGAATAACATGTAAGTGTCGAATGACATAAACTGTAGTGTCGATACCTTTGGAATCTTCGATAATTCTTGATTTCTCACGGTCGCGAATGGCACAATCTATCAAGTAGTGATCAAAGAAATGTTTGCATAAAGTGTAGTCCCTAGGGAAACACAAAATATGCCATTATGTCACCGTAAATTATCATGTAAAAACTGACTGCCAAGAATGTATGCGTGTAAGTATAAACTTCAAAAGTCTGGAGTATAAACAAAAACATTATTGCAGATAACTATTTGCTAAATGTTTAACACAACTATTGGAATAAGTCTTTTTCATATCAGTCTTTATACACTCGACAAAGAGCAATGAAAACGGCACGCATACATACATAGATATATGCGACATGAAGTAACTATATGTGACAGTTCATTACACTTAAAGCATCGAGTCAAAATCACAATACAACTAGATGAAGCAAAAAGCTGGAGAGTGTTCAGCCTTATTTACGCATATTATACTACTTTTGCGATCATTTTATTGAAATTTGAGATCCATTGTTAGACTAAAACGCAGAAATAGTTGAAATATTTGCAAATATAAATTTAACATTAAAAACAATACAAATTGTACTTACCAGTATTATATGGCACATTAGATGAAGCAGAAAGATCTGAGCACACTGGCATTGGCATACCTTGACCCGGCATGGGGTATATGTTTGGATTTGTAGTCTGAGCAAAAGGATTGGCAAAACTGGGCATTTGAGGCATAGGCATAGTAGGAAGTATGGGTACAGAACCGGGTATCTGCCATCCGGAACCAAGTTGGGGTAAATACACATTGGAAGCTTGGCCATTCGGTGTGACAGGGATCGGGGGTTGTGGTAAGGTACCTTACATAAATCAAGGAGTAATATACTCGTGATTTTAATTTTAAATTAAATATAAATAGTAGATCACAATTACAGAGGAAAGAATCCGTGGTTTTTAATTACTATGATGATTAAACAATAACGATAACTAACCTGGATAAGGCACTGAACCAAGACAATGAGGATTTGACTGAGGATTTAAGCTTTGTCGCTTTGCGATAGGAGCAGCTTTGGTAAAGACTGGAGACGTCTCACCAAACACAATCTGCAATACTGATATTAATCCAATTAGATCTGCATCTGGCTGTCGGGTTTAAACAAAATAGATGAGGATGAATGATAAGAAATCGAATTCTTAGTGAGGTACAGTAGTTACGAAAAATAATACTATCACAACATCGGCAATTTAGGTAGAAAGTAAAATTGTCATGAAATATTAACGACTTTGAACTGACAAATAACTCTATAGTGTAGAAACGTAGAACGACGAACATATATCCCAGGTTTTACGTTGCGCATGACTGGTTGTATATAGTAATACATACTACTCTAGTTTAACACATTAGTTAATATTATAAACTCTTACACTCTTAATTATTTCCAATATTGCCGGTTTGCTTTCTATGACATGTTTAAAGTGCTACGATTCGCATTATTAAAATGCAAGTGATGAAGATATCAAGATGGATACAGAGACATAAAGATGAACAGGAGATGAACAAGGATTTCATAAATTTGTCAGTTTTTTGGGCGTCTAGTTTCATCACCTAGAATCTTCATATTTTGACCGTTAAAATTTCTCAGAACTCAAATAGGGAGATTACAGTTGCTTCTAAATCTAAGACAATAGTAAATGACAAAAGTAACAACTGCATATCGATCTATACACTTCAAACTTTTTCTAAACCTATTTGATCTTCAGTGTATTTGTAAGATCAGAGCCTTGAAGAGTATAATGTGTTCTAATCATTTGATAAGATTTACATTTCCAAACACCTTGAGCAAAACATTACACCAGAAACATTTTGGACAACCGTATGTTGCACTCAAGTTTCAAAAGGTAGGCGAAAATAACAGCTGAGTAGCTTTCCGGTAGTAACAAAAGGCATCACTACTGACCAGACCTCGAGTACTGTCTTGCATTCAGGAGTTATAAAATATCTAAGTATTTTCAAAAGATTGGTTAAGTTATGTGAAGTGCCTCACAACTTATTGCAGTGGAGTAGATGCACTAATTTTTATCTTACTAAAACAAAAAATCTAAGTAGGACTTCAATTCCTACACAGTCTTATCCTGTTAAGTTGTTCGGTTAGCCAAGCATTAGCAACATCCATTATTAACAGGTCATATGACTTTTGATGTATGTACGTACCAGGTTCTATGTTGTAGCTGACTGACTGACACTTAAATTTACTCAGTTTAAAACCAATGATCACTTCTTATTTAAAGTAATAATTTTTAGCAGAAAATAGTCCGTTTCCTACGAACACATTTTATCAACGATTCATGCAAAATGAAATGCACTGTTTGATATTTCAAAAAAGGATGCCTTGATAAAAAAAATAAAACCGTCTGTTGTTATGGAGTGAAAACTAAATGTTTACAATCCAGTGACTTTTAATTCTTACATTGGGATGAATGTTGTTGAGCATATTAGAACTAGTGAATAAGTTACATGCTTAGATCAATGACTCCCAACTGAATCTGTAACAATATTACAACAGTTTTCAATCTCATTTTATCCATTCTCAATACATTTTGCTTAGCTCCCACCTAATAGAAGATACAGAAGGCTCGGTTGATTTTTATCAGTTTGCGTCACTTATTGCGTAGGTGAGACTTCCGTCTGCTAACCAAACGACGAGTCTACTGCTCATCAGTCAGCTTCGTCTTACTATATGGCCGTGAAACATGACCAGTAAGAGTAGAAGATATTCGTAAGTTACTGGTATTTAATAACAGGTGTCTTTAAAGCATTGCTCGTGTATCCTGGGACAATTGAGTAACCAATGCTGCCATTAGGAAAAGGGTGATAGGTAAGAGTGGCAAGCAAATTGATGAAGTAGTGGTTCTTCATCAGTTCAGGTGGTTGAGACGTGTGTCACGTATGTCAAACCACCGACTGCATGGATGAGCGATAATGCCTGGTGTAGTAGGATGAAATAAAGTTAGGGGTGGCCAGACCAAAACATGGCAGAAATCCGTGAAATCACTAACAAGTGGACTGAGTCATGTCGGTAGAAGTAGACTACCTGATGGAGGTTCGTGAGATAATATTAACCATTGGTTAGAGACTTTGAATGGCAAGGCTCTCAATCGTTTGCATTGATGCAGGTGCATCCACTCATTGTCTTCTCTCAAATTCTAATCTACTCAATTCCTCATGACCATCCTTTTCTTTTCTCTCTCTCTTTTTGAAATAGATTACTCTGGGATATACTTCTCAATTGATACCTTCGATTCCTAATCCTTTTGATTACCGCTACTACTTCTACTACTATGGGATTTGTATTGAAAACTGCATCTCTGTGGTAATGCATGGCAACTTGAATTCATGTACGTACTTACGAAGTGCTACGTCGTAGCTGACTGAATAACTAGCAGAATCGCTACTATTTTCCCTTTATTCAATTTCTTGTTGTTAGCTCTGTTGCTACGTCAATTTAAAGTGTAGCAACTAGGACTAATGTAAGTTTGTCCAAAGTTGTGTTTTAGTACTTAGTTTATTGATTAGGCTAACGGAGTTAGTAGCTAATGTCACGAAATTATTAAATACGGAACAAATAAGGATAGAGTGGCTCTGGGATGTTTTCTGGATCTATCCTTTTTGCTTCGAATCTGTCAAACAAAAGTTTAGTTGTACACAACTGGAGAATAAAATTATCACTACAATCACGTATGCCCACACATTTAATCATACCGAAGAAGCGGTTATTATTTGTAGAAATGAAGTGCCAAGTTTGCATAGGTTCTAAATCGTGATATAAATCTACGAAATGAGATACTTACATCTCCGATTGTAGGATATCCCAGAAATAATACTTGGAGAACAATTGTCAAAGGATGTAACTGATAGTCACTCTGAAGAGAATCAAGAAATCATCTTTAAAGATGATTTAGGAAGGTCTAGACTCAAGAAATGAAAAATATACTGACAGATTTTTCGGAGTAAACTTGATTGTGGAAATTTCATACTGATTGATTTACTTCAAATACTTAAGTCCTAGAGATTAGTATTTTGATTTACAGTACAAAAACGGACTTATTACTTATCTACTTGTTTCGGACGAAACCATACAACCTAAAAGACACTAACTTCAGGTTTCCATATTTCGAAAAGGCGTTGGATTATGGAAACTTTGCAATACCTAAAAACAACTCATAACTTTCAAAGTAAAGCCAGATGAAAAGTGAAGTATGAATCCTCAAGAGAGGACTCATCTGAAATGTAGATTTAGTAAAATGTGGATTTAGTAAGATCTATGTGCACATGGAGCTCGGAGAAACATGTTTTTACACTAAATGGAAGCATGCTCATGAAGACTCACGTGTTTCCAGTCTGTCATGTAAGGGAGTTGAACAAGACCAGCACTATCAACAAAGTCACTTGGTTTTATCTGCATAGTATTTGTAGGCCTCACATAAACCATAGGAGACTTGTGTGGATAAGCTTCCAATAGAAATATTGCAATCGGGATATTGTATGTTGAACCCATATACCTGACAGGGATAGTACCATCTAAACTCACAAGTTTTCGCGAAGTTCCATCATTCTGAACTAAAGAGGACATTAATAAAGATGTAAACATACTGAAATCTTCAAATTTGGGGCGTAATTCCTTATATGTTTCCAGGGCAGTAGTAACATCTCTACGAACGATTTGTGGGTATGTATACTAACGATATGAGTTTGAGTAATGTATATTTAGACTTCGAACCTACCTTTACCAAACATTTAGAGAAAAAACGTTCATAGGTAGACATTTGATGGGTATCCAAATATGCCACACTTGTGAAGGTCGAAAGTTTCAAGGTAGTTCCAAACTCCAGTCTTTATGGATCAGATGTATGGTGCCTAAACGGTCTTAAACAGTGATATTGAGATGTTTGCTGGAAAGATATATGTCTCCTGATGTTTAATTCAACAAAATAATATCTGTTTATGCGCTTGTTGTGAAATATGTATTTTTGTATTAATAGGCACTCATGTGTTGTATTTTTCTGATTGTGACTTGTTCAACAAGTCCGAACTTTAAAATGATTAAATGCAGTTTGATTTGATCATCGTTAAAAGTTTAGCTTTCTTCAAATTTTCCTTTTATTCTATTTATATTGTTGAAAAAGTATTTGAGCCTCTTCACGTAGTTACTGGGTTGAAGGTAGCTGTCCCTAAATAAACACCATAATTTCGATACTGTTTCACATATTTGGTAATGTCCAGTCGTCGTTGACAAAAACGCTCGACCGCATTGACTCTAATTAGTTTGGTAGTAATTTTTGGGATTGTATGTCTTGCGATTCGAGTATGTTTGTCTTGTAGTGGAACGCTTCTACGAAGAAAATAGGATTTGTGAAAAATAAACATTATTGTACTCGTTTTGTTTAACTGTACCTAAAAGAACTTCTTGCGCGCAACGTTCTCTTCGCGTTGCTGCCATTTTTCTAAATGTGCTGCTACCCATGTAATGCCTACTCTCTCCTTCAATAAAATATTGGAACATGGATTTGTTTTGATTTAAATAACGGGATAGTATGGAACATTTAGTGGTGATCATGGTCAATCTGGTATCGCTCACCATTAAAGTCTCATGGCACTAGAGCTTCTTTATACAAGCAGCTGTCACATTACTATGAAAATAAGTTTGTAACGTTTAAGAAGATAATAAATGGACGATGAAAGTGCGAAAACTCTGTTACTAAGTGAACACACTAGAAGATACAATAGGCAAAAGATGTGGATACAGTGGGTGGTTAGTGTCAGATAAGATAACACTTATTAGGAGTTTGCGAGCTTCAAATGCCTACCAACACCAAGTCCAGTGCTTTTTTAAAAAGTTCATTATCAACTCTGCTCACCACCATCATTCTCCACAACGCTGCAGAATTTTTTCTCAGTAGCCCAGGGGCCGATAATGCTGAACAGTAAAGCGCAAAAAAGACCGAGAGAGATCACTAGAAAAATCCACATCAATATAAATCTCTTTTGACACTTTTAACTTTGGAATCTTCAACAATACTGTAGAATCCATTTTGAATGTTTTGTTTTTTGGAAAATCCCTCCATGTTTACATATTTTTGTTATGACATGACGGACTTTTTCTGTTGACATTTTTGGTATTTTATTTGATTCCAATTTGAGATTTTATCATTGTATATTGTTATTATTTCTATATTTTGTACTTATATTGAAGTTTTTGTGTTTGCTTCTGATCTGTATATATGTTGTTTAAATTTGATCTTTAATATGGCTACAGCCATATTTGGATTGATACGGTAGCTGTTGGACTTAACGTCACTTATTTATCTTTGTTTCGGATACTCTTCGGAGTAATTGTAACCTGGAAGGTGCATTAATTCCAGGTACTGCTTTGTATTTCCATCTTTTTATTAATAAAGACCGTTTTCTCCTAGAATTTTTGCCTTTTCTGGACCTTGAATTGGGATATACGCGTTTGGAGTGCACTTATTGGAACCCATTGGAACTGCCACCGTAGAAATCCATTTACAAATACAAACATCATAGGACTCCAGATGGGTTTTTAAGACCTGCAGATACTTCAGGCGAAAGTTAACATCATGAAACTCAGAAATATTAAGTGTGAAACCATTAACGATAGATCATCGTTCAATCACTTATGACAAATTTTTCGTATACCGGGGATGTGAAGCCGCAGAAATAGGTATACACACAGCGAGATAATCTTCATACTTTGAATTGTTTCAATGGCAGAACAAACATCATTCGGGAAAGAAAGAGGGAACGAATAGCTCCCTGCGTGTCGCACCTTGACTTAGTAAAGTCTCTGAATATTGCTATAAAATTTATTGAGAATAATGATATTATATTTATTCTCATATAACAGTGTGATGGGGGAGGTGTAGCGGAACACTTATACTAAGGAAACGCAAATGATCAAAATAAAACATTTATTACTGTATGTAGAATCTATTTTGAAGGCTTTGTTTTTGGAAAATCCATCCATGTATATATATTGGTGTTATGATCTGACTGACTCTTTCTGTTCGATATTTTGGTACTTTATTTGATCCCATTTTGGGATTTTGTCATTTGTATCTTGTGGTTATTTCTATATCTTGTACGTGTATTGAAATTTCTGTTTCCTTCTGAACTATATATGTGTTATGTAAGATTGATACTTAATATGGCTTCAGCCATTTTTGGATTTGATACTCTATCAGCAGCTAGCTGAGACTGACTGGAAGCACTTACTTTTCGGGTAACGGAACCTATTGTGCCTATTAGGAACTCACCAACACTAACATGTCTTAGTGTTTCCTGGAACAAAACTCATTCAGACTTGTGGACACACGAAACCTGATGTCCGTCGGTTGATCAACAAATAATCTATTTATCTCACAAACATTTAGCTGGGTATCGTTATTGTAGAGATGGCATGACAAACTTATTTTGTAAACAGTTTTTGATACTATCTGTATTTATTTTGTTAATTTTTACTGCTTGTACATTCACTATGAAATTGTTGTACTTTTTGTTTATCTGTGTGACCTTGAATACCACAGGCGCACTTATCCCTCGCTGCTTTCATTTTCCGTTCACTGTACACTAGCACGGCACTCGCTGCTATACATTATCAAATACACTTTATACATACCATTACTATTCTCATCTGCTTATTGAACATTATTCATAACAATTAATACGTATGTTATCTACTTTATAGACTGCAGTCACATACACATACTGACCTTTGGAATATCATAGCAAAGGGAATATTAAATATATAAAGATTGTGGTAAAATACGGCCAGATCAAATCGAACACGCACAAGTAGCTGCATGAAGTAACGTTCTTATATTTTTATTGTATTTATCGCATTTAACTGATATATTTCAACATACATTTATTGATATTCGATAACCTTGTTAATATTTTGAAATAATGTATTGATTGGTCCACCACATTATCAATGGGATTTCCACCTGTAAACTATCTAAATAGCTTTTACATAATTGAAGAGTTTTTACTAGATAGGGGATTCTGAGTAAATAGTGAATTCAGACGTTCAATTTGTTGGCATTGGCTCTTAGACTTGAACAGAGTTTTCTTCTCGTACATTATATCTTTTCCTCCCGTCTTAGTGGTGGGATGTGAGTCAATCAAATATCAGAAAAATAGTTTCAGTAGGCCAACAGCTATCAAATACCGGGCACCGTATCGAAAGAACAAGAATTGAGTGCCGAAAAATCAATTGCTTATACCAGCCTGTGAAAAAGAAATTGGATAATGCATAGGTTACAGCATCATCAGTATATTCCAACGAGTCATTCGTAAATAAATCCGTCTGTTCTACTAAATGTATTCAGATCCCAGATATTTTCTTCTGGGAAATTTCCGAATTCCACTTTATTTGTCTGTTGTTAGAGTGTCTTTCCAATTTTTCCATATTATAGTGATTGAAACTAAGTGTTGGCAAACTTTTATGAATAACATATCTCCCCATGTCAGTAATTAAGACTAGGCCTAAATGCGCATCTGAAAGAAAGGAAAAACCATATTTTTGTGACCTAGAATTGAAAGAAAGTTAGTCGCATGTATTAAAATCACCATATATAATCAAAAATAAACCATTGAAGTTAGTAACAATATGTAAGGTGAATTCGTCACCGAAAACAGACAGTGAAAATGAGATATAATTTGGAGTCACATAAGCGTTAGTAATATAGATATATTTGAAAATGTTCAAATGTTTTGGATGACATCGTAGAGTCAGCAACAGATTAAAAGCAGTATTTGAGTCCATCTGTGGTGCGCTCTACTTATCAGTAGTATGTGACGTTAGTAAAAACGTAATGTCTGGCAGCAGAACATGGGGGAAGATCAAGAAAGGAAGAGCGGGAACACAATGGAATTTGTATGAAACGCATGAATAGTGACAATGGATTGATGTTTTGCAACAGGAACAATCCAGTTCGATATGGTGGATTGATATTTTGCAAATTAAGGACTTACGATATGGCTTCTCTATTTTTCCAACTAACTCAGTAATTCGAGGTAAATACAATTTGGTTGCCCGCACCTGTGTTCTCCTTCACTGCATATCCTGAACTCAAAAGTTAGCGAGTGGAAGTTAAGCTTGGAAATTTACATGAAATATTTCACATGTACTGTGAGATGTAAAGTATCGTACCGAGATAAACTACTTTTCCTATCCATATGTTAAAAATGATTTTTTGCCTTGTATGACTAGCCAAAAATCAGTCCTAGTCTACGTAGATGTAATATCTGAGGTTTTATCAACCATGCGAGGTAAACATACATGAAATATGACTGCGGGTTCGCAAACTGCACCGAGCGAAATATAATCTAAATAATATTAAAACACCCCTGAAGCACAGAATGAGCAGCGTTTAGAGAAGATTAACCAATCGTTATATGTCAGTCGATAAATTAAATCCTCGAGAGAGTTTGTGGTGAATGATGGCAAACGGATTCTGTAGCGGTCAGTACTCGATATTTTCCAAAACTCTGTATATTGCTCGTCCTGATAACCGTTACTGGATAAAACCCACCGGTGTATAATCCAGAAGACAAACACAAAGCGTTGACTATGTTTATTATCACACCACACGCATCACGCAACCACAGGAAAATGAATCAAAATGATGTGCGAGTGCCGAATAATAGGAAGTGAGTGTGTGAACAGAATTAAAATGTGCATTTATATTCATGGGGAAATGAATGGGTTATAGCATTATTTAAGTGACCGACATTGAAGCGAGTAGAATTAGTATGCACATAGGTGGTAAGCAATACTCAAGCCTGAATGCTCATACAATCACAACAATAATAAAGGTACAATGGTACTGATAATTTGCTGCTATAAGAATGACTGTCTATTGAATAAAAGGGCATAACCAAATTGACTGTGGACGTACTCATACATATTTTATTAGCTATGACTTGAAGATATAAACTTCCAACTTAAATGTTTACCGTTTTTCCCATTTGTCACTTTCACTGCCAATGGGACATGGTGTTGACAATAGTCTGGATAGGGCTGAATCGAAAAGTACAGAACTTAAAGTGCGTTGTTTGAAAAAAAGAGTAGCGTGCGTAAGATTTGGGAAATCTAACTGTATGCGGAAGACCTAAATAAGCAGCTTCTTTAGTAGTTGCTTGCCATTTTCCTTTATTATCATTTATAGGTCTGATTAAAAATATATACACTGAACATATCACGCCACTTGAAGCGATCAGTCTTAACTCTCGGGTTTATCTACTCAAAAAGAAGGTTAAAGTTGGAACATCAGAGACACTAGAAGTTTATCAATAAGCTAGATGTATTTGTAAAATGTCAATTTCAAATTTTTGACAGTAGTTACAGTAATTGATGCTTATGACCCCATTGTAGTGAGTTGGTATAAATAAACACCTTCGCGGGATTACTAAGTTGAATCCCGATAAGTCCAGAGGCCAAAGAAAAGACTGTCCTGGAAGAAGAAGCATGTTTATCGCTGGCCTTGTGATATCGAAATAATATCGAGACCAGAATATAGGAGCGGCTAACAACCACCGAGGAGAGAAACGGAATGGGAATGACACGCTTGTCACGTGAGAGATAGTCTTTAGTACAGCTAAACTAAAGGAGTACAATAGAACAATTATTGTTAGAATGAAATACAGTGATAAATGTTTCCATTTCAGTAACTGAGTTATCTTCGTCAAAGTATACTGCTGCACTGTAATGATCCTCTGCATTTTTTAAGGCATATGCATACAGAGACCAGATCTCATTCTACTGTCAAACTAGGATGCAGCGAATTAAGATATGCATAAAATTTGGAAATGACTTTTGATCCAATACATATACCTAGTCTGATCTGAATAAATCAGTAAATCTTACATTTTACAGAAAAGTCACTCTGAGGAATAAACACGAAATACATCTTTTTTAGTCTCATATTTACCACTTTTAACACTGAAAGTGTTCTTACTTTGAACACAATGACTTACGAATAAACTAAGATCATAACGAAAGAGTACAGAAACTTTCCTTCTCTGCCCTCTTCCAAGTTGCTTCAGAATCAGGCTTCAATCATTCATTTACCTACGATTTGATCATCACCAACTGGAAATAACCAAATACGTGAAACAGAGTCGAAACAACGGGATGTGAGCATAAACAAGTCAAAATGTTAATATTTGCAAATGATAAAAATAAACCGTACGACGATAGACTCCAGCTCTTGGGATTATTCCCACTGAGCTACAGGAGAATCAGAGGTGACCTGATTATGGCGTACACCATATTAAACACGCCAAACCATCCCAATGTGAGCATCTTACCGATGCATCACCACCACTCCCCTCGAGGCAATCCTCAAAAGATTGCACATCAAACAGCAAACACTCAGATTCGTGCACACTTTTTCTCATTGCGAGTGGTCGCAACTTGGAATGCTCTCCCAGCCGAGGTAGTTACAGCCCCCTCAGTGGACTGCTTTAAGAAGAGACTTGATAATCACGTACTCACATGCGGACTATCATCTCCCTCTTGAACAAGCTGTCCCTGATGCATATCTTGAGACCTGCTAGTTGTTACCATTGCCATCTCCTCAGATCACTCAATTAATCTATCTCGCCTATTCCTCTCCCTTGCTTACACTTCGTTCCTCTCTCACAATCTTCACTACCAATTATTAAACTAAATTCATCCATATATTACTCAGTTCTGAAATTTTATTCATATTATCATTTTAATTTACCCTTATTACCCTTATTACTCTCCACATTGCAACTGACTGATCTCCGGTTTGGTAATGTGACGGCTGCTAGTATCCGGAAACCCTACTGCCCTGAAACAAACGTTTCATTCAAATCCCGAGACATACAAACTCACAACCAACTGCCAACTGACCAGAATTAGACAGTCGAGTGGCTAGACCTCCATCGATTGGACATTACCGAACACCTGGAACCGTACCGAAAGAACAAGAATCGAGCGCGAAGAAATCAAATTGGTTTACACTAGCTCGTGAAAAAGATATTGGATATTGAAAAACATTGGATGTTGTATCGGCAATGCACACTGGTGGTTGGTTTGAACATCATTGTAACGGTTGGTCGTTTACCTTGTTTTTTTCATAGTAAGATAACCAGTCGCTGGTAAGAGCTTGAAGTAGTGTTTATGCGTCACTAAAGTTATGCATCATAATGAATAGATTGCAAAAAATCGTTAAGTCAATCATAATTGGTAAAATAGCCAGTTGCTCACGTACTAGCTTTCTAGTTTTGTCTTGTAAACACTGTTGTGGCTTGACATATTTACGCATAAGAAATCCCGTGTAAAGTAACCCATTGGATTTTCAAATGGTAAGCGTTATCGCCACTCCGTTTCAAAAGACGTAACATTAGCCTGAAGAATGAAAAATCGTTACGTAAGGGGCTTTCTCTACCGAAGTATATGAGCTATAAAATTTCTAAGTTAGCGTCAAAGGGAATCATACGTTTACTAAGCCTTCGTTGATTCCCTTTTCGGAAAAATCGCCATCTCCTTTATCTTAGGACTCCTGGTCGCATTTGAATGACACTAACTGGACGGATTTGCAATACATTCAGATAAATAGTAAATCTACTTCTACGCTTATTGTAGACAGAGAATTCGAAATCGGATCTACTGTGATAAATGTCAAGGAACACCAAACTATTTCATTTATTTGTGTATTGACCTTATTTTAACCCATTATAAGTTTCTAATTGTCAACTAAAGTTGTCTCACAAATACTAACTAGAAAGACCACAATTTTTTATCACGTCTCGATTAATAATCAGTCTTCATACGTTAGTCCCGTTGAAAAAAATATATTTTGAACGCCTCAGGATACGTTTCTGAATTTGTGTGACTAGGGGATTGGTTACTTACCTACTGGTTTCTATACCTTTTCTAACTTAGTACTTTGCCAGCCAGTATTTTGCGCCATAGATTTATATAATATGCACCCAGGCGGCCTCAATCTGATTTCCATTTCTGTATGGTACTCTACATCTAAACTCAACCATATTCACACTGTGGTCCCAGCATACACGAGTGATATATAACTTTGTTCACTTCGCTTTACTTATGTAGAGTGATGTACAGTGGACTACCTTACACTATACCCTCCCCTTAGTTGGAAGGGAGTCAACAGGTGTATTTTAATTCGGATGGCTTCTTTGTGCTCATGTGAAGTTCTTCAACCACCAGCATTGATGACTGATCATAACCCTGGTAGTTAACGAAATTCGAGGTGAATACGTGGAGTCCGTTTGGCATGTAGTGGTCTATTAAATGCTGTTACTACCTTCACTATTATGAAATCGCGCTGGCAAATTCACCTCACCGGGCTAATAGGGTATCGAAACTTGAGCCAATGTACATATTTGCCAAGCTTTACGTTGCGCCGGACTGACTATAATGGGGAATACTCTCAACAACTTCGTTCCATGCAGTTAGATCAGCTATTCAAGCGTACAAGCATCAGACACAAGGTCCTATCTCTTTGCTTAAACGACGTATCTGGTGGGTCATCACAAAATATTTCCAAAACATATAAATTGACTTGGGAAGGGATACTTTTTGCTTCAGGTAGTCATTGTTTACGCTAAATGATATTGATGTATTCGATAAATACCAGTTCTGAGCAATAGTATTTACCTTTATTGTTATTATCGAATAACATAACCATTGGAGACACTTGAAACCTACTTGACTAAGAAGAGTATGTTTTTACACCGTTTCCTGCCCCATCGATATACCTTTTATTACCAGAAGGTATTTTCTCAGTCAGTTACAACGCAGAACTTCGTACATGAGTACATAAGTTCAGGTTGCCATACCGCATCAGCACAGGGACGCAACTGTCAGTTCAAATCCCTTATTGGTACAGGTAGTAAAAGTATTAGCAGTAATGAAGATTAGGGTTTGAAGATATGGTTCGAGAAGTTTAATTCAGTGAGATAACTTTAGAAAGAGAAATGGAAAGGTGATGAGGGATTCAGAAGGTTAGAATTTAAGAAAAGACAATTGGTGGATTCACATGCGCTTTCGCAAACGATTTCGAGCCGTGTCGTTCAAGGTCTCTAATCATTGGTGACTTACGTCTCGCAGACCCCAACCAGGTAGGGCGGTGGTCCAGTTTTAACAGTTAGATTGACTGCGATCTTAGGTAGAATCTGGGCGTAATCCCATATGACCGGTCTCAATCACTGGTTGTCCCATTCTGTAAGAAAGGACAAAAGTCCTCTTGTGACAACCACAGAGGAATAAGTCTAACTAATATAGTATCTAAGATACTGGCTGCAATAGTACTACGACGCTTAACGGAAGCTCGTGAAGAGCAGACTAGAGAAAAACAGGCTGACCTAGACGTGGATGTACAGGTCAAATGTTCACACTACGTCAGGTCCTAGAAAAAATACACTCTTTCAGACCCCCTTTACTTGCTTACTTACGCCTGTTACCCCCAATCTAGCATAGGCCGCCAACTAGTTTTCTCCAACCAACTCTGTCCTGGGCTTCCCTTTCTAGTTCTTTCCAATTTTTCATTCTTCTCATGTCTTTCTCTATTTCCCAGCGTAATGTGTTCCTTGGCCTTCTTTTTCTTTTACCTTGAGGGTTCCATGTGAGGGCTTGTCTTGTGACGCAGTTAGGTGCTTTTCGTAGTGTATGTCCTATCCACTTCCACCGCTTCTTCCTGATTTCCTCCTCCGATGGAATCTGGTTTGTTCTCTCCTAAAGTAAGTTGTTGCTGATAGTGTCTGGCCAACGAATCCGAAGTATTATGCGAAGACAACTGTTTATAAATACTTGTATCTTCTGGATGATGGCTTTGGAAGTTCCCCAAGTTTCCGCTCCATACAGTAGAAATGTCCTGACATTCGCATTGAAAATCCTTATTTTGGTTTTGGTTGAAAGTTGTTTGGATTTCCAGATATTTTTCAACTGTAGAAATGCAGCCCTCGCTTTGCCAATCCGTGCCCTCACATCTGCATCAGATCCACCTTGGTTGTCGATGATGCTGCCCAGATATGTAAAGGTGTTAACGTCTTCCAAGGCATCCCCATCAAGAGTGATTTGATTGGTGCATGTTGTGTTGTATCGTAGAATCTTACTTTTTCCTTTATGTATGTTGAGACCTACTGCTGTTGAGGCTGTTGCTACACTGGCTGTCTTCTCTTGCATTTGTTGTTGCGCGTGAGATAGAAGAACCAGGTTATCTGCGAAGTCCAGATCGTCCATCTGAGTCCAAGCTGTCCATTGAATACCGTGCTTCCCTCCAGACGTCGACGTCTTCATAATCCAGTCGATGACCAGGAGAAAGAGAAAGGGTGAGAGTAAGCAACCTTGCCTGACACCGGTCTTCACCTCAAACGAGTTTGTCAGCTGACCTCCGTGCACGATTTTGCATTTGAATCCATCGTAAGAATTCCGTATGATGTTGACTGTCTTCTCAGGCACTTCGTAGTGTCGAAGAAGCCTCCATAGTCTTTTCCTGTCCTCGACATCGAATGCTTTCTCGTATTCGATGAAGTTGATGTAGAGTGGTGAGTTCCATTCAATTGATTGTTCCACAATGATCCGTAATGTAGCAATTTGGTCAGTACACGATCGATCCTTACGAAATCCGGCCTGTTGGTCTCAAAGTTGGGTGTCTACGAAGTCCTTCATTCTGTTTAACAATACCCATCGGAAGACTTTGCATATTATTGAGAGAAGAGTGATGCCTGTGTAGTTCTCACACTTACTGAGATCGCCTTTCTTTGGTATTTTGATGAGGTATCCATCTTTCCAATCTGATGGTACTTGTTCCTCATCCCAAATCTTCTTGAAGAGAATGTGAAGTATTTTTGCAGTTGCTTCCACGTCTGCTTTCATTGCCTCTGCTGGAATATTATCTGGTCCTGCTGATTTGCCGCTCTTGGATTGTCTGATGGCCATACTGATCTCTTCAATTATAGCTGCGCCAACATCGATTGGGAGGTCAGTAGATGCTGCTTCAGACGAGCTGGTCGATTTAGGAGTTCCTTAAAGTGCTCTACCCACCTATTTCGCTGTTGTTCAGTGTTGCTGATTTCTTTCCCTTCCTTGCTTTTCACTGGTCGTTCTGGTTTACGATAGTTTCCGGCCAGCTTCTTTGTTGTTTCGTACAATAGTCTCAAGTTTTCGTCTCTTGCAGCCTTTTCCGCCGTCATTGCTAGATCTTCCACATATTTTCGTTTGTCAGCTTTGATGCTCTTCTTGACTTCCCTGTTTGCTTCTGTGTATGCAGCTTGTGCGGTAACTTTCTCTGCTCTTGTTCGGCTGACATTGATTGCTGCCTTCTTGTTCCTCCAATTTTTGCAAGAGTATCAACAGAGATCCATTCCTTGTGATGGTACTTCTTGTGACCCAGAACTTCGTGACATGTTGAAGTGATTGCCTCCTTAACCCCTTTCCAATTGTTCTCCAACGTTGCTTCCTCTCCATTGTGTAGATCCTGAAAGGCCTGGAACCTATTGGTGAGGGCTATCCTGAATTCATTGAGCTTTACAGTATCCCGAAGAAGGGCCGTATTAAACTTGTGCGATGTTTTCTGCCGCGTTGTCCAGTGCTTCTTTAGTTTCAGTTTCAGTTTCATTTTGGCGATTAGCAAATGGTGATCGGAGGCTATATCAGCTCCTCTCCTGGTTCTCACATCCTCCATAGTCCTTCTGAACGTTTTGTTGATACAGATATGATCAATCTGGTTTTGAGTAGTGTGATCCGGTGAAATCCATGTAGCTTTGTGTATGCGTTTGTGCGGGAATATTGTGCCACCGATGACCAGTTTGTTGAAGGCACATAGGTTTGCAAATCTCTCACCATGGATGCCGCTTCGATGTTGGGTGTGTTCAGTGGAGCTGTTCGATTCAATAGTTCCTTAAAGTGCTCTACCCACCTATTTCGCTGTTGTTCAGTGTTGCTGATTACTTTGCCTTCCTTGCTTTTCACTGGTCGTTCCGGTTTACGACGGTTTCCAGCGAGCTTCTTTGTTGTTTGGTACAATTGCCTCAAGTTTCCGTCTCTTGCAGCTTTTTCCACCGTCATTCCTAGATCATCCACATATTTTCGTTTGTCAGTTCTGATGCTCCTCTTCACTTCCCTGTTTGCTTCTGTGTATTCAGCTTGTGCCTTAACTTTCTCTACTCTTGTTCGGCTGGCATTGATTGCTGCCTACTCGTTCCTCCTTTCTTCAATTTTTGAAAGAGTATCAACAGAGATCCATTCCTTGTGATGGTGCTTCTTGTGATCCAGAACCTCCTGACATGTTGAAGTGATTACTTCCTTGATCCAATTCCAACTGCTCTTCAAGTTTGTTTCCTCTCCATTGAGTAGATCCAGCAAGGCCTGGAACTCATTGCTGAGTTGTTGAGTTTTACGGTATTCCGAAGAAAGGGCGTATTAGACTTCTGTGATGTTGTCTGCTCCGTTATCCAGTGCTTCTTTAGTTTCAGTTTTATTTTAGCGACCAGTAAGTGGTGATCTGAGGCTATGTCAGCTTCTCTCTTGGTTCTCAAATCCTCTATAGTCCTTCTGAACTTCCTGTTAATTCAGATATGGTCGATTTGGTTCTGAGTAGTGTGATCCGGTGAAATCCACGTAGCTTTGTGTATGCGTTTGTGTGGGAATATTGTGCCGCCGACGACCAGTTTGTTGAAGGCACATAGGTTTGCAAATCTCACCATTTTCCTTCCTATCTCCCAGTCCATGTCGTCCTATGATGTCTTCATATCCAGTATTGTCCATGCCAAGCTTGGCATTTAGGTCTCCCATTAGAACCGTCATATCCTTTGGTAAGCATCTGTCGACGATTAAGTGCAGCCTTTCGTAGAATTGATCTGTATCGTCGCCATTGTAGTCGTTGGTCGGTGCATAGCATTGTATGACGTTCATTGTAATGTCCTCTTTCTTTGTTTTGAGGGATGCTTTGATGATCCTGGGTCCATGAGATTCCCATCCTATCAGTGCCTTTTGTGCTTATTTGGACAGCATCAATGCAACTCCTTGTGTGTGTGAGTCATTTTCTTCTTCATGACCAGAGTATAACAGCAGTTCCCTTGCAGCTAGTCTCAGTTGTCCTTCCTGTGTCCAATGCGTTTCACTGATGCCGAGCACCTCGAGGTTGTATCTTCTCATTCCTTCAGCAACTTGAAATAGTCTTCCAGTCTCTTACAATGTTCGAACGTTCCATGTACCTAAAAGAATGATTGCTCTGTTTTTCAGAAGAGGCATTGGCCTCGTGACTTCCGAGGAAACTCGGCTTTCATCACACGACGTCATAATTCTTCTTCCAACTCCCAGGGCAGAGTTCAATTGGTTTGAATTATTTTTTCTGGTTAGCCTTTTGTTTAGCAAGTTAGTTTTTTGGTGGGATGTGGCGTCAACCCCATGCCCAACCCCCTCCTCCTTTATCCGGGCTTGGGACTGACAGTAGCCCCGAAGGTTCTACTGGCGGAGTTGTTCAGACGCCCCAAATTAGTAGTATTTTTCGACCTTAAAGCGGTATTTTTATAAGTTAATTAGTAGTATAATACCAAATCAGTTCTTGTCAATTAGCAGATTTAATTCTTAGTTTCGTTATCTGAATGCTTTGACCGCTAAAAAATTTACATTTGTGAATAACATTTGAATACTTAGCTCAACTTAATACTCTGCTTTTCGATTTTACAGATGCCGCCTGTTGAAGAACAACAGGCTGATAAACCTATTCAACCTAAAATTGGTATAATATATCCTCCACCTGAGGTGAGGAATATCGTCGACAAAACAGCTAGTTTCGTAGCTCGTAATGGTCCAGACTTTGAATCACGTATTCGTCAAAATGAAATCAGTAATCCGAAGTTCAATTTTCTGAACCCTGCTGATCCATACCATGCTTATTATCAACACAAGGTTCGAGAGTTTGCTGAAGGTAGGACACCAGAACCTGCTGCTATAAAATTAACCATTCCTAGTGCTGCTCGCCTTGCTCAGGATACTCCGAAGTCGATTCAAGAAACATTCACACCCAAAGACCCACCAGCTGAATTTGAATTTGTTTACGATCCACCATCTATTAATGCAGTTGATATTGACATAATAAAGCTTACAGCACAATTTGTTGCAAGAAACGGTCGACAATTCTTAACTCAGTTAATGAACCGAGAACAGAGGAACTATCAGTTTGACTTCCTCCGTGCTCAGCACAGTATGTTTGGTTATTTTACAAAGCTCGTGGAACAGTACACCAAAATTTTAATACCACCCAAAGATGTCATTTCGAAATTGGAAGACGAGTTAGAAAAACCGAAACAGCTACTTGATGATGTAAAGTATAGGGTTGAATGGCATAAGTATCAAGAACGTCAGCGTAAGCGTGAAGAGGAAGCTGCAGAACGTGAACGTGTGGCCTATGCAATGATTGATTGGCATGATTTCGTCGTGGTTGAAACTGTCGACTTTCAAGCAAACGAAACAGGCAATTTCCCTCTACCGACTACTCCTGATGAAGTTGGGGCACGCTTACTAGCTGAAGAGCGTGGTCTCCAACCTCCTTCAAAGCCGTCAGCGCCCCCACCTCCTGGTTCACTTGGATTAATGCCAACTGATATAGACGAAGATGATACAAGTGATCAGGAATTTGATGAGTCGGATAATGAGAATGAAGCTTCTGGGCTTTCCCAACCTAAAGATCAGGGCCTTATCAACCATAGCCCTCCACCTTATCGTACTGAAACAGAAAATATGGGTGCTGATGATATTCCCACTCCACCTGCTGCTAATGTGACTGATATAGCTGGAGAAGATGATATGGAGTTATCAGATGACGAGAATATTACCGAAGAACCGGTTCAGCAAACCAAAGTACCAGCAAAACAGGTACCATTGTCTTCTGATCAAGTGATTATTCGTCATGACTATGATCCAAAAGCTACAAATATTAGGCGAGCAGAGGACTCTGTGCTCTTAGTATCACCTTTCACTGGAGAAAAGATTCCTGCCAACCAAGCTCCAAAACATATTAAGGTTGGACTACTTGATCCTAAGTGGGTTGAACAGCGTGATCGAGAGATTCGCGAGAAACGTGAGCAAGAACAAGTTTATGCTGCAGGAAATCTGATTGATAGTAGCTTAAAACAGCTTGCTGAGCGTCGTACAGACATTTTCGGTGTAGGAGTTGATGAAATTCAAATTGGGAAAAAACTGGGTGAACAAGAAATAGTAAAATCTGATAAGCTTATTTGGGATGGTTACTCTGCTACTACAGATGTTGTTACCAAAAGAAATTTGGAAGCGGTTACTGTCAAAGATAAGATGGATTTATTAGAGTTTCAACAGAAATTAGATTCTGCTCGAGACAAAATCGGTCCTCAAAGTGGGGTGCCCCCTGCACCAAGTATTATACCTCCGGTACTCCATAAACCAACAATATTGTTGCCACCGCCGTCAATGCAAACTGGAGTTACACAGCCTCCACCTCCCCCACCTCCTCCTGGTCTTGTAATGCTTTCCAGTGCACCACCGCCATTACCGCCGGGTCTGTTTCCACCCGGAATGCCTCCTCCTCCACCCGGTATAACTATACCTGGTTTCATGCCTCCACATCCACCCATCCCACCACCACCACCAATTCTCCCCCCAACACCTGCTAATGATGGGGAGCCGGAAGCAAAAAGACCAAGAGAATAGTTGGTTACTGTTGGTCGATAAGTGTACTTTATCCCACGCTTTTGTATCAACTAATCATTCTCTCAAATATATGTTCCTATGTTTCAATGGTTTTATTTGTAGAATTTATTAGTATTTTTCAGCATAGTCTTTGATATTCATTTACCCGTTTCTATATTCTGTATGTACTGTAAACGACTCATAGTAACAGATCCACAATGATACATAATTTCGGGTATATTCTTACGGTTAAAGATATTTGATGTAATGATATTAGAACGTTTTATTTAACTGAATAATAATTCAGTAAACACTTATTTTAGGTTTTGATAAATAGTTTAAAAAAATTTCAATTCTAAAATACGCTCATTGTTCTCCGAGTTTTGGCAATTGTATGGTATTATTTGAAGAACAAGATAAGTAAATGTAAATGATTAATCTCACTTAACGGCTGTTAGTAATTGCGCAACTTATTTATGTAGTATCTCTATAGTCTCTATTGAACTTGTGATTTTGTATGTATGCTGAATGAAATCATGTCAGTTGCCTCCACAGTTAAGATTCAACTGTGTTGTTTGCCTGCTTTGTTTCTTAGAAACATGCGATGTGTTCACTGAATATAGTACTTAGCCATACGATAACCAAGTCTAATATATTCTAATTTTGACAATGTGGATAACTTTGAAGGAAGAGATTTCTACAAATGGGGATTAGACAAGTTATTGTTGATGAATTTTCAGGACTGCTGATCACTCGATACATTTAAGTGGTGGTAATTACTTGTTTCTGGTAAGTGTGATAATTAAACATACTAAATGGCTATCAACTTTTCACATTTGAAAATACGTCGAATTACTGTTCATTGCAATTAGAAAATATAAATGAGTGATTGTTACATCGTTATAATTTGCTGTCTAATCATTGTGTTCATGTTTATTCAGTTGTATTTTCAATTAGAGTTATGGAGATTAGTGTTTTTACACATTTGAAATCAATCAATCCCTAGATCAATCAGAGTTAGACATTAACACCGTTGGACGCGGGCCCAGTGATCCAGAGGTTAGGCGTTCGCGCACAATACCGAAGGTCCCGGGTTCGAATCCTGCGAGATGCAGGAGTCGTGGATGCGCACTGCTGATGAGTCCCATACCGGGCTATTCAGTTGTAGTCTGGCTCTATACGTATTTCTATTGAGATAATTAACAAGACAGTTACTGACAAATGAAAATGAAAAATATTTAGTTCATCCATTTGCTGTGTCCTGAACAAATTAATCCAGTAACATTTAGTGCCATTAGATTTTACCTTATGAGTTCTGTCACCTGTATCCCGTAGCCTTCAATACTGCTCGCCATGTTCTGTGTCTACATTACTTAACCGAAACATTTAAAGTCACGATAATCGGTTAGTACACAGCTCATACTTAATAAACCTGAACTTCCTAAATATTAGGATGATTCATTGAACCTTTACAAGCTAGGACAACTGAAATTAATGTTGCTTTATGATCAATTATTATCTACTTGTGCACGAAATTTTGTTTTAAATAAGAGTGAGGTTATAACTATGGTCGGGTATTGAACTCATGTCCACCTTTTGTTGTCTGTTAATAAATCGCGAATTATGAGATAGCTGGATTAAGTCACTCACGAATGTGATACTTTTGATAAAAATCTTTTGGGTGTTAGGTTAGGTCGGTTTGGACGGTACAGATGCATACGTTATTTATCCTTCTCTGGCAAATGTATAGATACTTCCCTAAAACATAGTATTATGATGGTACCACTGGTTTCTTAGTCTTATTTTTGCAGGTGATATCATCAATAAGTGTGTTTATTACTAATCATCCTGCATATTATCAACGCGACATATTAATTCTTTTCATTCTGTACTGTTCTATTCCATGTTTTATATTCCCTTTGTTGTTGATTATTTCCATTTTTATTCTCTGCAGTTCAAGCAACCCATTAACCGTTTCATAACATTACTTAGTAATAATTGTGGCAAAAATGAAAAATGTAGATTTAGACGTATGATTTATTGTTTATTATTAAGTAGAATAATAGATAATTGTTTGTATGATATATTTTGTTTAAAAAATGTGTTACAATATAATCCTGGGTTTAGATTTAAAAGTATCAAATTTGTAAGTGACCTGTATATAAAATCAATTTGACAAATAGATTTGAAAGTCAAGCAATTGTCTTGGTAATAATTTTTTAGGCGTTCTTTCAGATTCACTTATCATTGTGTCACTCTTGTATGATTGTAAATGCTTATTATGTATCACTATATATATGTTGATAATCATTAGGTCTCAATTTGATTATCTTGTTTTGCAGTCTCAAAATGATCACTTTCTATGTTCTTGTCTTCATCGATTTTGTCCGTATACTTCTTGTCAATGCCTCTTCTTCGGTTGAAATATCGATCAAGTATATTGTGTCGTTTCTTGAGTGGCCATACATCAGGTGGTCCCATTGAGAAAATTTCACTGATCTGTAACTTGATTATAATTGAAAATTTTAAGAAAAAATTGTTTCATGTTATTTTGTATGCAGTCTACCAAACTAATTATTGAAAGTTGAACTTTTTACAAATTTATCAAGAAAACTAAGTAAATATGTATTAAAATTCATATTTTAGCATTAATGTAACTCAGAAATCAGTTACATGTATATACGTGCATTTCGAATCATATTGTCTGAACACTAGTGATAATATCTTGCTGTTGAGACCAACTTGAGCGTGAAAAACTCTTGAACTTGCTACCGAAGCTTTGAAAGCAAGTCACTTCAACCATAAACATATATATGGATGTCATGTAACAATAACCACCAGAGTGTAGTGGTTGTCATGTAGATTTTAATTGTAGTTTAATAAGTTTAAAAGTTGTGTTTTTTGTTTGTCTAAGCTGAGTTTTTATGGAGTTGTAGATTCTCAGGTTGTTGTCTATCTAGATAGAGAACTTAAAGCTGAAATGGCTAAATAATCAGTTAGAGTCGCATAGGTAGATTTATTCCTTATCTATTTTTTTAGGTATAGAGCTTTGAGAAATAAACCATTATGACTATGTACAGAATCTGAATAAAATGATTTACCTTGATTCTACAACCGTTTTTCATTAGGACAATCAAAAATACTAGCGGAATCATGCTAATTGATATTCCACTCATAGTCCAACCTAGATAAATTGACCATTTTGGATAAATATAAAATTGTGAAGTTCCATGCAGTGTAATATTCACTACTTCGGAATAATTAGTTGATAATTCCGGGTGTTTTGCGCCATAATTATATTGTAATGGTGTAGGATCTGTCAGTGAACTGACTATCATAACCTTGATTGATAAAAAAAAATACAGAGAAATTTTAAATGATCATTGTTTAGGCTGAATAAGTAGGTAATATTGTCTTACTGTTAAGTAGCATATTCATTTCTTGTTAATCATAAAACAAGATTCCTTAAAGCTTTCAGGTACGCCTTGTTAGCATGAAACCCAAGTTAAAATTTTTCTTTTGAATACCTCCGACCCACTTCGCGATATGCAGTTCATTATGTTGATGTCATTTTGCTCTGTTTATTGAAAACTAATATCACTCAGTTATAAACATATATAGCGTTCTTTTTTTTCACATTTTGTTAAGAACAGCTGAAGTTATTTAGTTTTATTGTTGTTGTTGCTACATAGTAGTTTTTTTTTTGAAGAATGACTTTGATGATATTTTTTATACTAATTTCTCATTTTGACAATAATGTCTGCAGTCATCTGACTGAATTTTGCCAACTTTTAGCTTGATAGTTTTGTTGTTGTTTCATTTCTGACTGTTGTTCTGAAGGTTCTGTTTACTCTATCCTCATACTAGTGTGTGGATTATTAACGATGAAGTGTTTTGTGTTATTTATTGTCCATACGGAACACTTTTATACTAAAATAAAGTATAATCATCCTGTAATTAACCATTGCTGTAGGCTTGTAGTAAGCTTCTTCCTTAGTTTCTACACTAAATTGCTTTTTATAACATGAAATAATAGAATACAACTTGCACTGTAATTTGATTATCAAAATAACAATAACCCATAGAAACGATGCTTACAATCAAAGTGATAGGTGTTAACAGCTTCCAACACAGTCGCCAGTATATATTAGGTGTAGGAAGATTCATTGATATGATATCTTGACAAAGCTTATTCATACCTACAACGATAGTAGTGAATATTGTTTATTGATTGTATTTCGAGATGGTAAGGTTAATTTTAAAAAATACAGTTTGAAAAACATGTTTTAAAGTAAACCTATTTCTTACATTTCAAGAAGAACATTTTATACTTTTTGTTCCAGTGTAGTAGTAATATTTACCAACAGTCTCTATCAATTTCCTTGACTCAATATACTTTTCTATCGTATGATGTATTGAATTTTACGACACCATTTCCATCATAAATTGAATGTAACTAGAAAGTCTTTGAATAACAAAATACGTTTGACGTTTGTTTCCTCTTATTTTCGGACTACTCAATGGGTCACATTTGTGACTAAATCCAAAAACCGAACTTTAGACTATTGTATTGAAGTTCAGTAACCAACAGTTATAATACCAACCAAGATGCTTCAAGTAATGCCTTGTCTCATTCGTGTCATGGCTCAGCTCCATCGTTCACTGTTTGTCGTTGAAACTCCTGAGTCATCTCAAAATTAATTAATATATATATATATATCAGAATATAGATTAATCAATAGAAAAAAGCCTTGTATTATACCATGAATCACGTAAGCATGTACAGTTGATAACTCACCATAAAACCATGCTATGGCAATCACTTGAAATAAGCTACCAATGAGTAATGCGGTACCTGCCATGTATCGATCCATAAGGTTAAAGACGTACATTCCTCCCTTTAAAGTTGAAAATAACAAAATTCTGTCGGGCTTTCATGGTCAGTGGCTAACGAACTGAGATAAGTTATATGATAGAAACAACAAAATATTTATCACTGAGTAGGGTTGACCAATGTCATGTTTGTCTAGATCAATTTAGTACCGATCGAAGTTGATCGATCAATTTGCAATATGATCCATAGTCTGAGTGACTGGGTGTCGTGTCTACTGTGTTGAGATGTCAGATGGTTAGATGCGGGTAGCGTTGGATGCGCCGAAGAGCACTAGTCCCTACAAGAGTACAGGGTTACCTTACTAATGAGCACCACATTGCCGGAAACCTAGGTCTAATGTTTTTGTTGACTGCCTCTAGCTGCACATACGACAGTTCATCTGTATATGCGGAGTAATATAGTAGTGTAATTTGATAATATGAAGTAGCTGATTATGACCAGTAGTTCTGATTAGATTTGAGGACTCATAGTATCTGTGTAAGGATTTTTTAGATTATTATGACTAATACACAGGGGTATACGGTATCCATTAATTACAGACGGTTGGATATCGAGGTAAACGTAAGAATTTAGGCAGGTCGAGAAATAATGAGTTAACTTTGTTATCCCGATTTCGGTCCTCGGTTTGTATATCTTGGGTGTAGATGACAACTTGTTTTGACTTGTTAGTTATATATCTCAGCGTTAAGATAGTTTTCGACAGGCCAAATAGTTTTCAGTCAGCTTACCCAATTCAGGTAAACGGCTAGTATATAGAATCAAAAAACATTCATACTTCATATCTTAACGAACAGTACGTTAAATGATCTGTAAATACTATTAGTTTGTGTGAATATATTCATGTTACTGAAACGAATCAGTAGCTTGTGTTTAAGCTCTTAATATAGAATTAAAATGCTACCGTAAACGTTACTTTATCCAACAGTTAACGAAAGCTGATTTGAATTTTTGAGTTAAAACATCATTAACTGATATTATCCCGACCGAAGCTGCTACCTTGACGTGGTGGTCGGGCTTGCCTATCGTGATGACCCAACCGAGCTATACTGGCTGGAACACATGTTCCTGCAGGTCCTACCATGCCAGGCAGGTCGATTGCAGAACGATGAGACTAAAAGCAGCTACCCAAGGTCTGAGGGCGAAGTCGTACTGCTGACTGCAGAGGGGTGTGACAGCAGTAAGGTGTTTCCCTCGGACAACCAGCATCTGCAGCGATGCTGCCTTCTCACAAGGAAGGAAGGGTTAGAAAAGGTCGGCCCTAAAAATGTCACACCTCCCCTACCTCACGGATTTCCGTCTCCTCGGGTAAGGGTGCCCACTAAGGGCTTTCAAGAGCGGAGCTCACATTCAAAAAACTTCTCATAAAAAGGCCGTGCGTGATCGGCCTGAAGCAGTTGTCCCTTGGACTCTGCGGTCACGCACCAACACTAATCCATCTTCCTTTTCAGGTTCGTCAAGAAACAACCTTCCACGGTGTGGGCAGCCGGGAAGTGATAACCGCCCTCATACCCGCAACAGCACACGAGACAAAACTGTTCAAAATCAAATCCTTCCTACATTCCCTAATACCTCTCTTATCTCCACAACTAACTCTTCTCACATTCATTTATTACAGTGCACAGCTAATGCAAACGATGCGAGTTTGCGAAACGTCGTTCCTGGTCTCCTTAAACCCCGCTCCAAACTACATGTTGGAGCATTCAATGTACGGACATTGTGTCAAATAGGGCAACAGGCATCATTAGCTAGGACTTTAGAATCTCGTTCCATCGATGTGTGCTGCGTCTCGGAAACGCGCATACAGGATCCCAGTAGCATCACTCATTTGACCTCACCATGTCAAGATGAAGAAGCGGCTCCATTTACTCTGACTGGTGACTTCAATGCACAAGTAGGTAGACTAAGTGAAAATGAAAGACACCTAGGTGGATGTTATGGTGTCGCGGCTCAGAGAACAGACAATGGCGACCGCCTGTTGCAACTGTGCTCAGATAACCAACTATTTCTAGCAAACACTAATTTTAAGCATAAGGAAAAGCATCTTTTGACCTGGCGACCCCCGAAGTCGTCTCAACGTTGGACACAACTAGATCATATCGCCTCTTGTGACAATCACAGGGGAATAAGTTTAACTAATGTAGTTTCTAAATTGTTAGCCTCGATTATACTTAGACGTCTAACTAGAGCTCGTGAAGAGCAGACTCGAGAAAACCAGGCTGGTTTTCGACCTGGACGTGGTTGTATAGACCACATCTTCACATTACGACAGGTCCTGGAACACAGACACACATTTAGACGTCCGACAATAGTCGTGTTCCTGGACCTTAAGGCGGCATTCGACTCAGTGGATCGTGAGGTTCTGTGGCAGTGTCTGTCATTGAAAGGTGTACCAAAGAAGTACATTAACCTTATACAAGCACTCTACTCGAACACCACTGGTCGGGTGAGAGCTTATGGCGAACTGTCATCTGAATTCTCCACATCAAGTGGTGTCCGTCAGGGCTGTCCACTCTCTCCATTCTTGTTTAACTTTGTCGTAGACATCCTGTTAGAGTTAACATTAAGCTCGTCAGATTTTTCAGGGGTTGACCTTTTACCAGGAAAGTCGCTTACTGATCTAGAATATGCCGATGACATAGTTCTATTCGGTGAAGACGCTGACAAAATGCAGAGTCTTCTGACTACCATAAGCAACAATGCAAGCATGTTCGGGATGCGGTTTTCTCCCTCGAAATGCAAAATGTTGCTTCAAGACTGGGTTGCTTCGGCACCTGAACTAGTGATAGGGAGTGAAGTAGTCGAGCGTGTTGATCACTTCACTTATCTGGGGAGTCTCATCAGTGCTGACGGTCTGGTGACTGACAAAATCTCAGCACGGATACAGAAAGCTCGATTGGCCTTTGCCAACCTGCGTCACTTATGGCGTAGGCGTGATATCCGTTCGCAAACCAAAGGGCGGGTGTACTGCGCAGCAGTTCGTTCCGTTCTCTTATATGGCTGTGAAACATGGCCGTTAAGAG
This sequence comes from Schistosoma turkestanicum, assembly GCA_944470395.2. Taxonomy (NCBI): domain Eukaryota; kingdom Metazoa; phylum Platyhelminthes; class Trematoda; order Strigeidida; family Schistosomatidae; genus Schistosoma; species Schistosoma turkestanicum. The sequence continues at coordinate 61,638,039 of OX103979.1, forward strand.
TAGAAGATGTTCGTAGGTTACTAGTATTTGATCATAGATGTTTAAGAAGCATTGCTCGTATATCGTGGGACAGCCGAGTAAGCAATACTGTCGTTAGGAAACGAGTACTAGGTAAGGATGGCAGATCAATAGATGAAGTGGTGAAACTTCATCAGTTGAGGTGGTTGGGACATGTGTTACGAATGCCTAACCACCGACTGCCTCGACGAGCTATGTTTTGTGGTGTAGGAGTAGGTTGGAAGAAAGTTAGGGGCGGCCAGACCAAAACATGGCAGAAATCCATGAAGTCACTGACAAGTGGACTGAGTCATGTTGGTAGATGTAGACTACCTGGTTGGGGTCCGCGAGACGAAAGTCACCAATGGTTAGAGACCTTGAACGACATGGCTCAAAATCGTTTGCAATGGCGCAGGTGCATCCACTCTTTGAGCTCTCTCAAATCCTAATCTTCTGGATTCGTCAGCATCTCTACCTTTGTCTTTCTAACCTTATCTCACTGAATTATATTTTTTGAATAATATCTTCGAACCCTAGTCTTCTTTATTAACATTAATACCTCTACTATCTTTATCACTATGGGATTTGATTTGACATTGGCGTCTCTGTGCTAATAATGTGGTATGGCAACATGAACTTATGTACATACGTACGAAGTTCTACGTTGCAACTGACTGACTGACTAACTGATATTATGATATAGTATTTACGTATTGATTCACTGTATCAATGAGGTTTAAAAACTAAAACTCAAGGGTTGTTATGACTTGATCAATACTGAAGTCATGAAAATCTCCTATGAAAACATGAGTTTATAGTTAGTGATTAGAGTACATACACTGGTCACATTAACAAAAGCGACTGAACAAGCTGAACCAATTACAGCCAATGTAATGATAGGTCGTAAATGTTTGTAACGTGAATATTTCTTTGGCACAATATCAGTTAATGCAGTGACGGCAGATTCTAATCCACCCATCTACAATGTGAATAGATACAGAAAGCGAAATCAATGAACGACACTTCAGTGATATGATAAAATCAAACAGATAAAAAATTAGACTTATTGACTTCGCATTTTATATACTTAGCATAACGTACAATTCATAGGGCCACTAAAAAGTAGCATAACATTTATGCAATGAAATGGTAGTAGAAGAAGAAGGATGAAAATATCATATCTATGCTGAAAAAAATCGACGAAAATAGTTTAAGATAGAGCTAAGACTTAAATTTGGAGGCGATAAGAGTTGAACCCAGTTTAAGTGTTATGATTACCACCCAAGCTATGATTAAACTAAGTGTGTAGACACAATTCGTTCTCAAGACTCTGATACACTACTTCGTATTTATATTCACTGTACGTGTAAGCAAGCCACATTTTTCAGCTACATATATATAAAACCTATTTTTGGTATGTATAGATAAGAAGTGTGTCAAATGTGTATGTTATTGATAGTAAAAACTGACCTAAGTTCGATATCTGTTGGAAATTAAGAAGGAAGAGCAGGTGTTTCGTTTTAATAATGGATTCTTCAACAATGTACTCCAGAGACCCTCTACCGGGGACCAATCATAGAACTTTCAAGTCTCGTGATGGATGCTTAACCTTTAGACCAAACTCAATCGAGTTTCAGTCCACTTGTAATGCAGTTGGTTAACCATTTATAATCCATGTATTTTTTGGTATGCGTACTAATTTTTTGAACCTACAGGGCTTGTCCTCGCTTCCGGATAGACTAACCAACCTGACAAATACCAGTATTGATTTAGTCATTTCAACAGATTACATGTTTATATTCAAAAGTATTCTAGAATGTTCTTTACTGCTTTAAGAAAATTGTAAGTCATTTAAGGCCAGATAGTTCAGTCACTAAGTATATAAATAAACGTACAATTTATCGCATTGTTTAGAAATTTACTTGTTAACTGTACTTTCTGTGTCATTTTTATCCAAAAATAGATAGACTGAGGTTTAACATATCTGGTTTTTAACTATTGGATTACTGACTAAAAGCTTATTAGCGTATGTTTTGATCTGAGAAATTGAGTTAGCATAGTTTTAAGTGTTTATGTATGTTTTCTCATGTTTGTGGAGTATAGGCATTTTCCAGTGAAGTCTCTTTTAAGCCTTTTTTCACTTCTAACCAAATACTGTTACTTCTTTTCATGTCTATCTCCTATTCTCAATGCAGCGTGTTCCTTGTTCTTCCTCGTCTCCTTCGGCCTTGAGAATTCCAGGTCAGAGCTTGCCTTGTGATGCAGTTGAGTGCTTTATTCGATGTGTTTCCTATCCACTTCCAGTAATTCTTCCTGATTTCTTACGCTGCTAGCATGCGGTTAGTTCTATGCAGCAGTAGGTTGTTGCTGATGGTGCCCGGCCAACGGACCCATGGTATCTAAGTAGAACTTTCTCGATATTCGTATTGAAGATTGTGACTCTAAAGTTGACTGACAGTTGTTTTGGGTTCCAGCTATTATTTGGTTCCAGACATGCTTCGCTTGCTTTGCTATCCGTGTCATTACATCTGCATAGGATCCACCTTGCTCATCAACGATGCCCCTCAGGTATGCAAAGGTTTCTGCATCTATCAAGTTTCTCCGTCAATTTTGATTTGGTTGGTGCATGTTCTGTTGTATCACTGGATCTTGTTTTTTTCCCTTGTGCATGTTGAGACCTACTAGTACAAGGGCTGCTACTACACTGGGCGTCTTCATTTCAGACGAAGCAGCCTTATCTGATACTGGTTTTGACTTGGAAGAATTCCATTAGCTTTATTCAGTGGACGATTTCGCAGTTCAATCCATCGTAAAAATTCTGTATGATAATGACTATCTTCTCAGGCACACTATGGGGTTGGAGAAGCCTCCATAATGTCATCTTGTCGACGGTGCCAAATGCTTTCTTTTAGTCGAGGAGGTCGATGTTTAATGGTGAGTTTCATGTCGTTCATGGTCCTTTTTATTGATGCAGATGTGGTTGATGTGGTTCTGCGTAGTGTAATCTATTGAAACCCATGTGGCTTTTTGTGTGCATTTGTGTGAGAATATGATGATACCTATAACCATTGTTTTGAAGGCGTATAGATTTTCGAATCTCTCGCCATTGCTGTTCCTTTCCGCCAGTCCAAACTGTCCATTACCCAGTGTTGTCTATTCCAACCTGGGCAATTAGGTCTCCCATTAGAATGGTCGAATCATTTGCTGGGCATTTCCCGACGATTGACTGCAGCCCCATATAAGTGATTTTTATCAACTTCATTGTTATCGTTTGTGGGCCTATAGCACTGAATGACATTCATCGTAATTCCCTTTCTCTTCGTTCTAAAGGATAATTTGATGATCTTGGGTGTTTGAGATTCCAATCTTATCACTGCTTTTTGCGCTTTTATAGGCAGCATCAGCACAACCCCTTGTGTATCTGAGGTATTTTCTTTTCCATGACCGGTGTACAACAGCATCTCTCCTAAAGTTAGTCTCTTCTGCCCAGTCTGCGTCCTATGGGTTCCGCTTATTCCAAGAACCTCAGGGTAGTATTTTTTCACTTCGCCGCAACTTGAATAGTCCTGCGTTTTTCCTTCATTTTGTGAACAGTCCATAAACCTATATTAATGGCTGTTGTGATTGTCAGAAGGATCATTGGCCTCATGACGTCCGAAGAAAAACCACTCTCACCACGGGGCGTCATAACCTTCCTAAATGAAGATCCTACAACTGCTGGATCAGAATTCAGATGGTTTGAATTTTTTTGGTTAAAGTTTTTTCAGCAAGTTTGTTTTCTACGGAATAAAGTAACTAACTCCGAATTCAACCCTCTTGGTGGTCGTGTTTCGTTCTTTGAGCTGGTTGTTTTGGTTGTGAAGCTTTGATTGTTCTTCTGAACAACATCATCAGCACAAACTTCAGATAGAACTTCCACAACCAAAACAACCAGCTCAGAGAACGAAACACTACCACATCTCCACCATCTCAACTCCCTTCCTTTATCTAGGCTTTGGACTTGTTGTAACTCTAGGAGATCTGCAGGTGGAATTGAGTTAGCATAATTAGACCCCATTCAAAATAGCTTACTTCGAATTTTGATATATTTTCTTCCAATAAGTAAGTCGTGCTGTCTGAAGTCAATATGTATACCACTGAATTTCTGCTCGGTGGTCTAGAGTTTAAACGGCTCACCCGGAGACCGAAAGTCCTGGGTTCGATCTACTTATGATGGGGCGGGTTGCAGATGTGCACTGGTGAATGATTCCGTTTCTTTCAGTTTTCCAGTACTTGTCAGGCTAAGATCAGTCCGGGATATAAACTAAGAAACGTGAACACCCTTTTCATTGAGCTATTATATTCGCTAGTCTCAAACATACATCACAGAACAAATATATATAGTAAAATATTAGTACATCTTGAAATTTTACAACTCACCCCACTATCTAATCCCAACATGATCAATAACAGAAAGAATATTGTCGCCCATAATGGTGCCAGTGGTAAAGTTCCTATGGCGAATGGATAAACTTGAAATACCAATCCTGGACCTGTTTCACATTACGCAATTAAAAATTAATTTCAATTAAGCTTATTGTAACAGTTACTTTTGTTGTATTGATTAAATAATGTGCTTAATTCGACCAAGCTACATAACACAGTCTTGTTTCTACTTAGCATTATGATAGAATTGTGGATATTGTTGCGTTTAATTAAAATTCAATGATCGGTTGATGATTTCGGTGAATTGTTTCATATAACTTAGAATTATCTTGAGCTGTGGTGCGAGCTACTTATAAGTAGTATATGACGTGAGTGTCAACGTAATGTCTGGCAGCAGAAGATGGAGGAAGATCAAGAAAGGAAGAGTTAGAACACAATGGAATTTGTATGAAACGCATGAATAGTGACAATGGATTGATGTTTTGCAACAGGAACAATTCAGTTCGATATGATGAACTGATATTTTGCAAATTAACGATTTACGATATGGTTTTCCGATTTTACTGAGTAACTCTGTAATTCCCGTTAAATACAATTCGGTTGCCCTCACCTGTGTTCTCCTTCACTACAATACTACTACGTTATTTCATTTTCCTGAAATTAAAAGTTTTACCCGACTGAAATTCTTCGTATTAATGTATTCGATATTTATGGTCAACTCAAAGTACTTTTTGCATTATCTAATGAGATATATATTTTTAAATGTTGCACACTTGAAAATCTCTCTTTGGACTTAGTTCGTATATGAATTAGGTATTTATCTATCGATGGCTATCAGATTTTGAATTTGTGGATTTTTAATTATACGTTCATTTTTGAGAATATAAATTTTGATGTGATATGATCAATAGATCAAACATCTGTTCAAGACAAATTATTCTCGAAATATACTTTAAATGATAGTAATCCATTAGGGAAGAAAAAATACACTGGGGAAATAAGTATACATTTTTTACCTTTTAGAATGGGTTATATCTTGCATATTTATGTCAATCAGTTTCACAAATTGAATTTCATGTGTCTTTATAAAAGCAAAAATCTCAACTAAATGTTGTCTATTCAAATAGGATTTGTTTTCTCATAAAGTCAGCATAATTATCACAATAAAGGCTTGTGAAGTTTGTTGAATGTTATGAAGATCACAAACCGATTTAATTGAAAGAATCATTTCAAACCAGTAAGCAGTGAATAGTGTTCTCATTTTGGTATTTGGTATGCACTGTTGGATAGCCCTATACACCAGAATGAAACAGCCAACCACCACTAATTTCTGGTTTTTAATTTAAGTTTGGTTGGTGATTCCAGCAATATTCTGTTGTGCAATATTAAAACTGCATGGATTCGAGGTGAATGATTAGAATTACCGTTGTTTGTTTTTTATAAAAAAAGTTGTACTCCTGAATGCAGAGGGGTGTGGCAGCAGTAAGGTGTTTCCCTCGGACAACCAGCATCTGCAGCAATGCTGCCTTCTCACAAGCGTTAGAAAATTTCGACCCTAAAAATTTCACACCTCACTCTACCTCATGCATTTCCGTCTCCGGCGGCAAGGATGCCCACTAAGGGCTTTTAAGAGCGGAGCTAATACTCGGAAAACCTCTCATAAAAAGGCCGGGCAGCCGGGAATCGACGACTGCTCTCATACCCCTGACTGACTGTCTGCTTTTATAGTCAAAATTAGCAGAATTTTGATCAAGTCATGGATAATCTTATTTCTTTTGGTTCTATCTGATAATCAGATTTATAAAGGATACTACCACTATTATGAATAATGTAACTATTGTCTACAAAATATCATTCTTACCTTCTCCTGTTACAGTTTGTACTGTAGTATGAGTAAGATGAGCTAAATAGCCAAGATAGGCGAATACAGTAACACCGGCAAATATGCTTGTTAATGCATTCACAAATGATGTAATCAAACAATCTCTGTAAGAGTGAAGAAATATAATCAAATATTTTTTTAATTTCTATGTAGAAATGTTAAAAAAATTGACCGTATTAAAAATTTTTGTGCTTTGAAATGAAAAAAAAGGCGACAAATCAAAAGTATTCTAACTAAATAAAGCACTAAGTTCCTACATGATATCTTAAGTTTTCTAAGGGCTGTTGTAGTTGGCAAACAGTTATGGTTTGTTTCTATTTCGGTTGGAATACAATTTTAATCAATAAAATTATTCGACATTTTCATTATCACGTTCGAACCTACTGTATCGACAATTTGATCAACGGAATTTAATCCATACTAAGGATAAGACAGTATGAATTCCGTTACTGATGAAGTATGACATTTTGGGTATAAGTATATGCAATCTCAGAGATCAATTACCGAATACATAGCTCAGTGGTAAAGTTATTTATCAGGGCATTGGGTTATTCTGTTTTAAAAATCCAATTCTCTTCAGAATGGGAGTAAGCCGGTAATAGTCACTTAAGAACTCAGAAAATGGATTATTGTTGTATATAGTCTAATTACAGAATTACTAAGTGACTAGATTGTTATTTATATATATTCCCTGCATCCTGAGCTCTTAAATATAGTTCTTTGATTTATTATTCATAATCGGTTGCTCTAACAAGAACGATATTTTCTAGTTTCTTACTCACAGTTTCCCCTAACCAAAGCCAATTTTGGTTCACTTATGTATACTACTTGTTAATTTCCATTTAGTGATGTCATGTAGTCCGGCTCTGCGTGTATATAATGGAATAACTGAAGTATGTGAACGAAACTCAAACTTGTGGTCATTGGTTTTTGTTCTCCCTCTTCCTCTTTAGTTGAGCAAGTTAGTGTTGGGCAGTACTTCAAGCATATAGACAACTGTTCAGACCTATCAACGAAACTGGTAGTAGATATCCAGCTGCTAGTGAGACTATCTCGGAGAAGGATGGGATTATTACTGACTCTCAGTTCAGGAGATTTTATCTATGAACAGAGCACTTTAGGGAGCATTTCAACTAACGTACAGCAATATCTCAGATACCTATCATCTTCAAACAACTTGAAGAGCAAGTTGATGTAACCTTTCCAACTCCTAATGAGGTTGGAAAGGCTATAGGCAACCTAAAACGAAGGAGAGCAGCAGGATTTGATGGGATCATCCGTAAGGTTTTTAAGGATGGTGGCCCAGTTTTAGCAGTTAGGTTGACTGAAAACTTGGTTGGAATCTGGGAACTGGGCGTAATCCCATCGAACTTGTCTCAATCACTGACTGTGCCAGTCTATAAGAAAGGCTAAAAGTCCTTTTATGACAGTCAAGAAGGAATTAGTTTAAATAATAAAGTGTCTGGAATACTAGCCTCAATAATACTACGACGCCTAACTAGAGCTCGTGAAGAGTAGACTCAAAAAAACTAGGACGGCTTCAGACCTAGATGTGGATATTAGGACCATATATTCACATTTTTAGCAGGTCCTAGAACAGACTCACATTTCGAATACTAACAATAGTTGTATTCCTCAACTTTGAGTCAGTGTTCGACTCTGTCCATCGTGGTGTTCATCAATGTTCATCACTAATGCAAAACGTTACTAGTGTTCTGTTTTCTAAGCCGGTTAGTCTAATTACAGAATCATATAGTTTTTTAGAGGATAGAAACCTCCGAATGTGAGAACATAACATTACATATACCTCATTATTTGTCTCCTATATTCGAACTCACCTGTAACAATTGTACCGTCTAGGATTATACGTTGCATAAGCTATATGTGCACCAAATCCTGCTCCAGTTGAGAAAAATATTTGAATAGCTGCATTTGCCCAAACCTTGAACAAAACACTGTTATGATTTATTCGTAACAATTAAAGAAAAACTAAAGTACTTAAATTTATTGAGACTGATCAATTTTATCACTTTGTATGATATTAGTGAATACTACATTTTTTGTCTCTTATAGTAACCGCTCTATTGGATGGTTCGGTCAGAGTTATAAAGGTTTCATTGCTCTTTTGAAGTGATGTTTGAAGGATTAAATTAAAAATTTCTTAATTCAGCTATCTATTTGAGGGACTTGAAATATTCATTATAATCATTATTTGCTTGATCGACTTTTTTGAGTGTTGCTTATCACAATTGTTTTAAACACTGAGACATTAACTAGTTTCTTCGTAGAATTTCTCAGAATGCACTTACCTGTCGTTTGATATTAATTGGTTTTATGGTTTAGTACTTAAAGTGCACAACTGCAGCCTTTAAAATAGAAATACATACTCATACTGTGGTACGCGCTACTTATAAGTAGTATATGACGCGAGTGTAAACATAATGTCTGGCAGCAGAAGATGGGGGAAGATCAAGAAAGGAAGAGTAGGGACACAATGGAATTTGTATGAAATGCATGAATAAGTGAAATGTCAGACAATGGATTGATGATTGATTGAAGATTTGCAAATTAACGATTTACGATATGGTTTTCCTACTTTACTGAGTAACTCTGTAATTTGAGCTAAATGCAATTCGGTTGCCCCATCTGTGTTCTCCTTCACTACAATACTACATAGTAAAATAAATACTTTCAAGTTCTTTGTCACTCTCAACCGATAAGTGATGATAAGTTGCGCAAAATATACGTCCATATCTCTTTTATTATTATCAGTAAACATGTAATACTTGGAAATTTCTGATTACCATTATCATTTTGTATTAATTTAAAGGATCATTATTATCATTTTAAAAAAATATCTTTAAGATTTTTTTCCTGTGAATAACTATCATCAATTTCAACACATATGTTGTTTATGAAATATAATTTAATTAAATCAAAGGAATTGAGTCTGTTCTCAACCGACTAGTGCAAGTGCAATTTCGGTGAAACACAACATTAACAATCATAATTTTCATACGTTAAATAACTACTTTATTTTTTATAGTTTGTTGATACCACAATTATAAAAACATATCTATGATTAGACAATTGGAAATTTACTTCATCAATTGTGTTTGGTCAAAACTAGAAAGTGATGTAGTTGTTCAGCGATTGTTGGTTTTCAATGGTTTCCTGACTAAAGTTAGTCCATGACATAAACCTTTAGATAAAAAATTCCTATGAATGCCGACATAAGTTATTGATTTCAAGTGGTGATTTCTGAAGTTTTAGTGCCAAGCCTTAACCATTAGAGTTCGACCATGTTTTTAGAATAAGGTAATTAATCACCAGTGGTAACGGACGTTGGTTAAAGGTTATTTTTATTTTTACTAGAGAGTTATGTAGGCTGGGAAAGAGCAAAAGTATAGGGAGTCTGCAAGAACTGTCCTAGCCTACTTTGTTATTTTTTCAGTAATGCTTAATAATAACTCTACAAGGGACTATGAATGAAGACCTAGAAACTTATGATAGCGTAAACAATCACGATTACTTGCTATTACTGATTTTAGACTAACCGGTCAGTTTACTATAAAAAACTAATTTCAAAATATACAGAAATCCCTTAAAACCATTTCATCATTCATAGAAACACTGGTTATTTTGCACAAAAATATCATTCAAGTGGCAAGATGCAATTCAGAAGGACTGTATAATTGTGCCTCATTGAAGCACATATGTATTCAAACAATCATCTAGAAAATGTTTGTAACATTTTGAGAAGTAAAACAGAAACTAATCGTTGTTTAAATTTATCTAAAAGAATAAAAATAAACAATGCCCTATTTGTGAGTTACCGTCATTTCTGATAGTTTATCAAAGCGTGGTTTGATAAAGTACCAAATCCCTTCATAGGAACCATTCAGCGTTAATCCATTGATTAAAAGTATACCCAACAATAAGTATGGAAGCAATGCAGTCACGTAGACAACCTGAAATTTAAACAAAAAAAACTACTTGATTTTTGACGACGCCAAAATCAATAGTTGTGTGAAAATCATTATTTGCATTACGGGGTTGTGAAGATTGTTAAGTTACACATTTTTGAAACCATGAATCGATCAATGTTAGACCACCATTAGAAACCTGGAATCACTGGACGGTCGTTTTGTCCTGGTATGGGACTCCTCAGCAGTGCCTTGGCAGTGTCTATCGAAGACTGTGTATGAGGTTGCGCAACTCCGTGTTAGACATTAACACCGTTGGATGCCGGCCCAGTGGTCCGATGGTTAGGCGTTCGCGCACAATACCGAAGGTCCTGGGTTCGAATCCTGCGGGGTGAAGGAGTCGTGGATGCGCACTGCTGATGAGTCCCATACCAGGACGAAACGGCCGTCCCGTGCTTCCTGGTTTCTAATGGTGGTCTAACATTGATCGGTTCATGGTTTCAAAAAATCATTATTGTTGTGAAATGGATAAACATTGTAAATATTCCATAAAAAAGTTATTTTTACCACGATACGAATTTCGTCATTACGACGAAATATATTCTAAAAATAATCATACGGTCACTAGCGACTAACTTAGAGATGATTTCCCAAAGTTATTAGCGAAAATTCACTAATAAGTGAGCGCTCGCGTATCTCTGATTAACTTTAAATGCTTATTGTACTATATTACATCTAGTCAGATATTAGATATTTGGATCGTTGGACGCTGGTTTAGAGAATTTTCTACAGACGAGTGATTTCTTTTATTTCGTGTTTTATCATAACTATCGGCGCTTATTCATCAAAGTATATAGATTAGTCTTGCTCCGATGTTTGACCGTGACTTCAACAGCGATTATCACAGTGATTCCATTATCATAATGTAATGCTCCTGATACTGCACATTGTTAACTCCTCATTCCAATTATTAGGCTATTTTTATTATAAACCAGTGCTGCAATTGCGAATACTCATCGATTTCTTTCATTATTAAATGTAAGTGCTCTTTAAGTGTAACTGTTTTACTTATTCTTGCACGCATGTTTATCTTCACAATCTCCTCTCCTAAGTGTACAAGTACCTTCAGACTGGACAAAACCTATTAAAAAAGTGAACGGCACAATCTTATGTAAACAAGATCATAACAATTACTTTGCCTGATGTTTTCACTCCATTTCTCATTGATGCAAACAATATACTAAAAATCAATATTGTACATCCTGCTAATTGCCATCTCATTGGTCCAAGATCTTCTAAACCTGTGCTCTGTTGTAATTTCAAGACAACACGCCTGTAATATTATAAAAAAGTGGAAAAATAAAAGTTTAATTTGGTGTATTTTGGGTGATTTTATAGTATTTGAATAATATATACAATCATATATTAGTTCAGTGAGATATTTCTTCAATAAAACATGCAGCATTTATCGTGTGTTAATCCAGTGTAAAAGCGACTTGTATACACCGATGATTGACAATTGAATAGCGTCCGATTTTGTGTATGTCGTATTTTTTTAGTGCTAATCGAATTCCACAGATCAAATTGCAATGTGACCACTTGTATAAGTGACTCGAGATCTTGTGAACTATATTGAGCTGCAGGTAGTTAACAGGAAACTCTGGATTTAAATTCCGTACTATTTGGCGCTTGTTAGCAAGGTAAATCTGTAATCTTGAGGGTACTGATGCACTTTGTATGATTTTATCCTGTGTCAACAAACTTCATAGTGCTACTTGAACAACAGAGTTCCATCGACAGTGATTAGAGCTTGATATTCATGGCACTGATCAATACTCAGTGGATTATCAATAGCATATACATCTCAGTTTTTCAGGAGATCAGTAGAGGTCCAGATAGCTCAGTAGTAAAGCCTCTGACTATGAAGGAAAGTGAAACAGAATCAAATCCCATAAGTAGTAACAGATCCCTTAATTTTACAATAATACGTAGGTGAGGAATGTCAACTAACACGAAACTCACGTCTAGGAATTCTTGTCGATCACCTCCAACCACTAATTTTTATTTCCATAACTTCAAGGCTAAACCTTGGTTTACAACTTTCTACATTTACATTCAACTGTCTGGTGGGAAACAACGTACTCAAGAATGTTGTTTCATTTTAATCAGAAGCCATGTTGCAATCTGAATGACAGACATTATAATTATTATTTTTTGTTCCTTATCCGAACATGTTCAGAAGTAGAGAAATAGTGACAATGGTTAGATTTGTTTGATGAATGAATCCCTTTTGAATTAATTATTATGATGCTTTATTTTGCAGAGAGCAAGAACGTAGGTTTGACCAAAATAAAATGAATTCATTCTATTTCGTTTGGTTCTCTACAGTTACTTACAATCTGTAATATTTAATAATTACACATTAGATTCAAATTACTGACATGAAAGAGTTTAGTTAGAAGTTGCCATGTTCATACAACAGTATAGTATAATAAGGATGTAAATGATTTTAATAGACCGAATAAAGTATTGTAAGTATATACCCTGTACAGTAGAAACATTCTACAACATTGATAATAACAAAGTTTAATGAACTAAAAACAACTGGTTACGTAATGAATGAACTCTGACAATAAGTAAAAACAAACTGAGTATTGCTCAGTTAACTAAAATAAGATTGGTCATCTAGAAAACAGTCGAAATAAAATGACGTAATGATGTTATTGACTGAAAGAAAGAGTTGGACAAGTAATTATGGTTTTCAATATTACAGGTTGTAAGCAACTGACGAGAACCAAACCAAATCAATTGAATTCATGTTGTCCTGCTCAAATCTTTGTTGTTTCTCTCTTCAAGATAATAAAGGGAATTATGTTTATAAAGTATTTGATTGAACTGATCCAAATTATTGGGATAGATCAGTTGATTTAACTGACTACTTATTTCCAAAATAAAGTCATACATTACAACTGATCAAATGTTAACTTCACACATCTATTAGATGCTTCAGTGTGTACATTAAAGTTCATATTGTAGTTTTGCATCCATGGATTGTAATTTGTTCAACAACCATTGAAAATCAGCAAACATTAGACAATAGTTTTATCTTAAGCTGTCAATCCTTATTAGCATGCATGTATCCATTCTCATTCTCTTTGCGAACAGAACTCAAAAAGGCTATATCGCCCCCGTGTCAGCTTTCAAACTACAAGCTACAGAAAGACACTATCTAATTGATTGTATTTCTAACGTCCATCAGTGTGATGAGCAGAAAACTGTCCCAACATAGTTTAACATAAAATATTCAGGGGCACAGTTTTGGAGGTTTGCGTTTTTACACATTTGAAATCATCAGTCAATCATTGTTAGACCACCATTAGAAACCTGGAAGCAGTAACTACCAAAGACAAATAGGTGAGGTCGCGCAAAATCCCTAGATCAATCAGAGTTAGACATTAACACCGTTGGATACCGGCCCAGTGGCCCGATGGTAAGGCGTTCGCCTACAATGCCAAATGTCCCGGGTTCGAATCCTGCGAGGAGCAGGAGTCGTGGATGCGCACTGCTGATGAGTCCCATACCAGGACGAAACGGCCGTCTAGTGCTTCCAGGTTTCTAATGGTGGTCTAACAATGATTGATTGATGATTTCAAATGTATAAAATATTCAACCAAACAGAAATGTAATATGATTCAGTAGTTACTTGTCATCTAATTGAATATATAATAATAATAATAATAATAATAATAGTTATTATTATTATTATTATTATTATTATTATTATTATTATTATTAACAATCACTATCGAGATCACACAAAACACACAACCAATGAGAATAGTACACACTTTCGCTTCGTTTTACTTTTTTAAATAAAAATCTTACTCAAAATATTCAATTGATGCAAGACTATAATTTTTCAATTGTAATAAATCATTTCCATCATTGACAGAAGAAATTGTACTTGACAAATTGTGTAAATATGTAAAATTGACGCAATTCACACTGTTGCCTCGTCGTTGATCACAATAAGTCCATGGTAGAATATCACTGATCGATGCAAATAAAAAGTATAATGACCATGCAGATATTGTATTATAATAGAATGCCACAATATAAGATATAATCACTTGAGCTATACCGACACCTGAAAATCAATAATAATATGGATAAAAACTCAATAGATTTTTTCTTCTTTCATGTCATGAAATGTCTATGAAATAAATCCAAATGTTCTGTGTTAAAATTAGCTTTAAGAAGATTTTGTATTACTCAAGAAAAAAAAAAGTTTTTATGATAAATCGATGCTAAGTGCAGAACTCCTGGATTCCAGCGGCCTTTATTATCTCTCATTAGTGGAGTGGCGTAAGTTATGCACAGTTGTATTGTACAGAACTAGGAACCTATTTGATTCATTGTTACAGTTAATTGAATTTCGAAGGTTAGAATTAGACTTTTTCTGTTAGGTCACATAGCTCCATGAATGACAACACTTTTGTGACTTCGTAGGGAAACTTATTTACTCATTGAATTGAATGTGTGTATGAGTGTCAATTAGGAACTAAGTCTTGTCCAATCAAAGTTCAATTGGATTTGGAATTAAAACTTTGTCGAGTATTGATTAACTTTGGAATTAGTGCTGACTTAATGAAAAAAATTTAAATGACAACCTATTTTATTAATCACGAAAGGTTATTCGGTTTTAAACTTTTTATAAAACAGCAAAGACAAAAGCAATAAATTTTACCTCGAAACATAGGACATATATCCCAAAGAGAAACAGCTCCACGACGATGTTTCTGGCCTAATATTAATTCTAAGTAGAACATTGGTGTTGCACTGCAAATCATCACAATGAAGTACGGAATCAAGAAAGCTCCTAAAGTGTTTAAGATGAATGAATAAATTGTAAAAAAGTTATCAATTCATAATTATTTCCATTGGCTATAAATATACTCGTTTCAAATTATGCTACTATATAACAATTTCAAGTAGTATTGTCTATCTGAAAAAATAAATAAATAATTTTTTTTCTTAACCCTTAATGTTTTGAAATTATTTCCCTAAAGAACTATAAATACTATAAAAAGGTGTTGTTGTTATGTTTTAACATTACTTTTTAAGAATAAATCAAATTATTTATGACCATTAAAAACTGCGAACGATGCAAAATTTTACTAATAAAGATTCAGTGTACTTGTCGTTAATTCATAGTTACAGTTTGTACAATATTTTAGTTCATAAACAATATTTTCTCACAGTTCAATCTAGTTTTATTTAGTTGTCAAATTATTTATGCTCACAAATTAATTTAAATATTCCAAATGTGATGAATGGAACGATTAGAAAACGTGCATTACGTGGATGTGAAGATTGTTAAGTTTTTTTGAAACCATGAATCGATCAATGTTAGACCACCATTAGAAACCTGGAAGCACTGGACGGCCGTTTCGTCTTGGTATGGGACTCCTCCTTGATCAAGTTAGACACTGATACCGTTAGATACCGGCTCAGTGGTCCGATGGTTAGGCGTTCGCCTACAATACCGAAGGTCCTAGGTTCGAAACCTGCGGGGTGAAGGAGTCGTGGATGCGCACTGCTGAGGAGTCCCATACCAGGACAAAACGGCCGTCCAGTGCTTCCAGGTTACTAATGGTGGTCTAACATTGATCGATTCATGGTTTCAAAAAGATTAGAAAACTATTCACTCTTGTTGAAAGAAATTACACAATATTCCAAAGCATTATATGACCATTAAGTAGATCTTCTGAGAAACAAGTAAATATGTTGTTCATGTGCATTTGCCAATCATTTGGTTAATGTTTAAATTTTTACTTTATTTCATGTCTATGTAGCATTTCAAGTTTGGATGCAGTTACTTTATTTATACACAGCCGAAACAACAATCTGATATTTCTGTAAAGGGATTGCAAATAGGCTGGTCAGGTATGCACAAGCAAATATTTTAATCGACAGTGAACTGAATGCTTAATAATGAGGGATCTCATGTAGGAATGAAACAGCTGTTCAGTGCTTTTTGTTGTTATTAGCTCTCTCGTTTTAGTTAGTTAGTGATCTAAAAACAGCACATTTTAATAGTGCTGAATCGAGATGAGCCATGATATTACACACACACACATTGTAAGCTATGTTATTGGTAAAGATTCAAGCAACTGTGAATAATATGTTGAATATATATATGTATATATATATAAATATATATATAAACAAAAGATTCTGAAGTTATCAATTGTTAAATGTAATATATTATCACATATATTAAAAACGTTAGGCCAGAAATTTACGTATTACAGTTGAGTAAAGTTATGCTTGCTTGTTCCAGTGGGCTAAAGCCATTCATATGGGGTTCATTATTCATATATTTAAACGAAAAAGAATTTTCTGAATGTGTCTTCATAAAACATCTTGAAAATAATTAATATATGTCTCATATACTATACTGCATATACCTATCATATACCAAGTGCCTCAATATTATTATCTTGTCGTAAATTAAAAAAAAACATTGGTTGTTGGTCAATAGCAGAATTCTCGAAAATCAGTCTATCGTTTTAGGGATTCATCAGATGGATGTATCTCCATCCCAGTGTTAGTGCCGATACTGAGAATTGAGCTTAGAACCGATCATTTTAAAAGTTAACATGTTGCTCACTAAAACAATGAGTTCAGATAGCCACGTACCTGATCAATGAGTTTGAAGTTATTTATATGCAAAAAATACTGGGTTTTAACCTCATTATGAACATCGATACTGGAGTATAGGTATGTCCATATAGACAAAGTGGCGAGACTATTATTTATAAACGAAATGCTCACATTTAAGATAACAAGTCTTGAATTTTGGTGCGAAACTTATGCATCTGTATGGTTAAATGGCATTTTGGTATTATAACTGATATCATTTCGTGATGAAAACTCCCAACTCTAATTCCTGACCGTAACATCTAATTCTAAATCCTCACACTAATTAACAGCCCTTTTTAAACCCTGGTGAGTAGATAAATATTCTTTAAGTCACTTTAGCATCGCTCAAATGCGGTCCATAAATTTTTTCATCTTACCGATAAAATGTGAATGATGAATTTGACTGTTACTTAAAATCCAATCTTATTAGTGGGAAATGGGTTTAGATATCATTGCATTTACATCTCATTGAACAGCCAATTAATGATAATACAACTCGCATAAAAAGTACATCTTAAAGCTAAATATGTGATGCATTCTTTATTGCTGCGTTATACTTTATATATTTCATTTTTTTGTTTTAATGTTTGCTGATTCATCAAGTTGTGAATTGAATTTAAAAAATATTATTTACTGAAATTTCATATGGTTGCTAGCCTTTCGATGTTAGACCTAATTTTATCGTATTTCGATAGAACAGTGAGAAGACGTAATTGATCTGAAAAATGTGATGTATTTGCGCTATACATTTCGAACAATCTGGTCACACATATTTACTTGTCAAGGCATTTTATATGAAAATGAATAAAAGGTCAATTAAATAAAAGTTCAAATAGACATAGGGTGATAATTGTAAATAAAGGAGAGAGGAAATTCACGTAATATGAAAAGAGAAATAAGAAGACATATTTTGTGAGATAGTACCATTTCGTGCTTTCTCGTCAGTCACATACAAGCAACATGTAATTTGTGTAAATAAAGTTTTGAAGATAAGGTCAAAATTTCTAAAAAGGAGACTCCCACATTCTACCATCAAAAAGCTGCACCAACTAGTTAATATGAAAAGAATAAGAAAGGGTAGGAAAATTGTCACATTACCCTAGGCTTAAAGATTACCAAGGTAAATTCAAGGTTACGACAAATTGTTTCTGCACACATAAAGGGGGTTTTAATTTTCGAATAGCCAAGGCCTCCATAAACCTCAAAATTCGTCCTTCAACATTCCTATACAATGTTTTGAAGGCTGTCTTGATGTCAATCTTATGCCCTGTCTCAATTATTTGTTTGGCGATCAATGAACATGGTTTTCTATTTCCAACGCTCATCTGACGTTATCGTATTTACTACTTCTCACCTGGATGTATCTGCCTCACAGTGCTAATTTTCATACGTAGAGATTAACTAAATAACACTCACTTCAAACTCCACTACATAATCTACTAAGCTGTTAAGTTCACATAGTCACCAACTTATGTGAAGGTCATATGGTTTTAAAACGAAAACACTTATTTGATCGATAATCATGTATGAATTATGTACACTAAAAGATTAAATGTGACAAAAATGAATGAAATATAATAAACTCACCGCCACCATTTGTAAAACAAACATATGGAAATCGCCAAACGTTTGCTAAGTCAACAGCATAACCAAGAATTGATAGAAAGAAATCAAACTGATTATTCCACTCCTCTCTATGATCATGTTCAACATCACCATCATCGTTATCAATGTTCAATTTCCCTGATCTAGCTCGTGAATCTAATATCTCGCATTTCATATTAGAAGTTTCATTGTTTAAATAAGACTCAGCAATAAATTTCTTTTCATCAAGTTCAACATTACATTCTAAAATAAATGTTTCAACAATATTAAATCAAAATAAATATTCAGTGAAAGTAAACTACAGAAATAGGAAAAAATTTGTACAATTCATTGTTCAATTAGTTCATTCACACAGATAATAATCCTAATTAATGATAATAAATGATCAGTCATAGAAATGAAAATGATAATTATTAATCCATTGTCTATGAATAACACCAGTGAAGTAAATGTGAAGTGAAGATTAAGAACAAGATTGAGAACAGTGGTTTCACAATTACTGATTCAGTACTTTCGTTAGTGATCTATCAAATTTGGTATTGAATACATCATCATAAAAGTAATCATTTGTAGCTGGTTGACAAAATAAAATGGAAATAATAAACTAACTATATATGTGTCTGCTTTAAAAATGTTCTGAATAGAAAAATATACTGATCCATCACTGAACGGTGACTTGTGTTGTGTTATATTCAGGGTCAATTAAGGTACATGCAACACAAGCTTGCCTGCTACTTTTACACAACACAAGGTTTACAGAACTGCACATATACATGATCCCCCTTGCCCGAAGGGGTACGTAGTTTCTCCATTAGGACAATCGGACATCCAACCAGGTCCTGCATGAACAGGCACCCCCGTACAGGTTCTTATGAATCGACTAACTAATATTGTGTTAATCTAACTCTTACTTCACTTACTTACTTTCGCCTGTTACCCCTAACAGAGCATAGGTCGTCGACCAGTATTCTAAAGCCTACTCTGCCCTGGGGCTTTCTTTCCGGGTTCTACCCAATTGCTGTTCATTCTTTTCATGTATGCATTCGGTTTTCGGTGTAACGTGCTCTTGGATCTTTTTTTCCGTTGGCCTTGAGGATTCCAGGTAGGAGCATGTCTTGTGACTCAGCTGGCTGTATTCCGCAACGTGAGTCTCATCCAACCGCAACGCTTCTTCCTGATTTATTCCACTGCAAGAATTTGCTTTGTTCTAATCTAATTCTTAGTAAAAATCAAAATCTGTTGATCAAATAGAATTTTGGCCACTGGTCTAATTAACTACATACTGAATTCACTATTTTATGATGTAATGTAGTTGGAAGCAATCGACCGAAAATCTTCAATCTAGGTTTTGTGATGCTTGATGACATTCATGACGGAGTCTCAAAACTATTCGTTGGAATGGTGCATATATCCGGATTCGAACCAAAGTCATCATAGTCAGCAATTTTAATTATAAAGCTCATAAATTATTATTTGTAAGGATTCCTGATTATCAACTCTCAAAAAAAGATGGACTGGCCCTCTTAGAAAATTGCCTGCTTAGGTTTGAGCACCTTGGCAGTATTTCAGCACACGTACAAATTCAATGGTGTATATGGCGCTTATATATTTTCATGCTACTTTGTACCATTGTTCATTGGTTTCAACAAATTCATTAAACTAAATAAACAAAGAGGAAAACTTAAAATTACCTGAGTTTTTGTGAGATGATGATAGGTGCTCCAAAGTTAGTTCATTTTCAATACATCTAGGTATTATCGATGGGATATTCAATGCACATGAATGTTCCATTTGTCTAAATAGTTTTTGATATAGTACAAAACTCTCTTACCATAACTTTTGTTCTGTTTCTTCAAGTATGCGATAATTATATATATATAAGAAATGGGAAAAGGATTTAATTCGCAAATTATAGCCAATCATATGATTAGAGTCAATTCAGAAATTACTTGCCTTATTGTTTTGACATTATTGTTTTTGGGAAACATGGATTATAACGCATAATTACCACTCTATCATTTTTTTGTTTTCTGCGTAAAATGGACAGTGGACCAGTCAAATTCAGCGATTGTATTGTAATGCTTCATTCACATCTGCTTGTCTGTGTATGCGTGACTTTGTGTTCCAAAGTGACTGATTTAAAAGCAGAAACCAACATTTTGGTGATACTTATTATTTTCGGGCAGAGTTTTGGAGGTTTGTGTTTTTACACATTTGAAATCATCAATCAATCATTGTTAGACCACCAGTGCCGTCCAGTGCTCCCAGGTTTCTAATGGTGGTCTAACAATGATTGATTGTTGATTTCAGATGTGTAAAAACACAAACCTTCAAAACTCTGCCAGAAAATATCGTAACAGTGCTCACAAGTGATTAGCTTCGTGAGGAAATTTTCGGAGTTCCAGCTGAGAAGACGTGGCCAATGGAGTTCAACCCTGCCGGGTGTAGGCAGTAACTACCAAATACAAATGGGTGAGGTCGTGCAAAATCCCTAGATCAATCAGAGTTAGACATTAACACCGTTAGATGCCGGCCCAGTGGTCCAGTGGTTAGGCGTTCGCGCACAATACCGAAGGTCCCGGGTTCGAATCCTGTGAGGTTCAGGAGTCGTGGATGCGCACTGCTGATGAGTCCCATACCAGGACGAAACGGCCGTCCAGTGCTTTCAGGTTTCTAATGGTGATCTAACAATGATTGATTGATGATTTCAAAAGATACTAATTATGACAAAATACTCCACTGATGAATTCTAGAAACCCTGTATATAGGGTTCCTACTTGTCGACACTCATCAAGAAAGGCGTACTCATACTTTTATGGGAACTGATCTTTCCTGTAGGATCTGAACCCACATCAACTAGGTTCGCAGTCTGAGTTATGAGAATTATGCTGTTTGAATTGATTTGTTTCTTCAAACTCCAATTAATAATTTCCGATACTTTAAAGAGATTGACAAAGTGCTGTAAACTTGTTAATTATTGCTTGAAAAGGGTACCCTCAGACTTAAGCAATCTCCAGTTGACAAATAGAATTCTATGCAATTTAAAATTAGAATGTTATCAACACATCTGAGATGTTTTCGGGCAGAGCTTTGGAGGTTTTGAAATCATCAATCAATCATTGTTAGACCACTATTAGAAACCTGAAAGCACTGGACGGCCGTTTCGTCCTGGTATGGGACTCATCAGCAGTGCGCATCCACGACTCCTGCATCTCGCAGGATTCAAACCCAGGACCTTTGGTATTGTGCGCGAACGCCTAACCATCGGACCACTGGGCCGGTATCCAGCGGTGTTAATGTCTAACTCTGATTGATCTAGGGATTTCGCTCGACCTCACCACATTTGATATGGTTCCGAGATTCATTCATTTTCATTTGTTTAAAATTACTCTTGAAATGAAATCTGTTTGATTAAAAATGTACAAAGTTTTGTATTTACTACACAAATAGTGATCACAACATATCCATTCATTCAGTCGTCTGTGTTGATTGAACAGTATCGATTGAAGTTTTTTGTATGACCATTTAACTACTTGACTCATCGTTGTAAGGGATCAATTAATCAATAGTTTATTGCAGAGTAGCACTCATTATATATTATCCAGTATGACCGTAATGATCTTTTCGAGATACAACCCGCATCCTATAAGATTGAGTTCACTAGAATTACTGATTAAAGGATAATGACTGATTTTACGTGTAATATGAAACTGATGTCAAAATTTCATTTAGCTATTTGTTCACATTTTCATTTTCCTTTAGGTGTAAAACACAACTACTTCAGAGTCTTATTTCCGCGTAGTTTTAGATCATCTCTGTGAACATGTTTGCAATGCTCCAGTCATAACATCAATCGGATTCCCCTGAATTTCTACGATGTTGGTTAACATAGAAGTGGGTTGAAACGAAGTAACTGGTTGAATGTGAGGTTAATTTTTGCAGCCTTTAACTGTTAGTCTGGATAACTTTAACAAGTTCAGGTTGAGATCCAATTAGAATCAGTCACAATTTCACAGTGGTATTCATTCTCTTTTAAGATTCATGTTATCAGGTTTAGATTTCTATTACAGTTGTAATTAGTTTATGTTTGGATATTCATGTCTAATCTTACTCGGGTTAAGAATGACTATATATTTTTCATCAGAATGTCATTGACGTACTACATTTCTCTTCCAAAGTTTCTTTTAGCAATTATAAACTACGCCACCTGTAGATTTTGTCAACTTCATATACATGTAATGCATTTATATCATTAAAAAGTATTAAATTGTGATTAATTTATCTGTTATATAAGAATATTTATTACGCTTAAACTGTATTGTTCCAATTCAACTTTTATTGAATTATACAATCATCAGTGGTGACGAGAAGTAAACTTCGTTAACAAACGCAAAAACGAAACTAATTACACTTAATAATGCAAAGTTCATATTTTATTAAAATTGAGTTCGATTATGTAGTTGGCCTTCATGAACACCATAATCCGTTATGATAACTTTCAACCTTCTTAAGTTTTTCTAAGGTGTCTTTTTTTACAGATGCACTCTTCAAATAAAATGTCACATCTTTCTTTAAAACAGTTGGCTTTTGAATAATTTCATTGCTTCATCTTTCATACTTGATGGTTATTTGATATGAATTTGAAAGCCATTTGGAAGAAAACAAAGGTTTTGTGCAGAATGAAAATATATCTATTGTTTAGAAATACAAATAAAATTCTTAGCCGTTGGTTAGCCACCACATAAATATTACAGTGAAACTGTGTTGGGGACTTTAGATCCCCAGATCTCGCTTGATAAATGCCTTAATTTCGGATTTCATTATTGCGAGCGTGCGCTGATCATTGACCTTAAGATTTCATTTCCCACCAAGAAAATCCTTGGCTGTGATTGGCTGGTGTTTATTTTAGTGTGCTATTTTTGTAACTGCCCCAAGGACGTTTCTATGATGCATAATAAATGAGATTTGTGTGCTTGAATGCATTGTGCTTGCTGGGTGTTTGTAGAATACACTTTCTACGCTATATCTAGTTAGCTGTTTTGGGGGCAACGGATCAAAGCAGCCTTACTGGACGCTAGTTCATTGTTTCGATCCCGTTTATCGACTAAGGTGAACCTGTAATAGTTTCAAGCATACTTAGTGATGAACCTAACGAAATGTTATTTTAAATCTATGTGAATGCGCCTAATAATTTCTTTCAATAAATTCAGTGTATGTACTAGATCATATTAATTAGAGTGTTTAAATTAATTGATGGAAATCACCTAAACTGATATGTGAGTAACAATAGGAAAATGCAAAAGAACATACATTATGACGTTGGCCGTTTCATGCTTACAGGTATTCTGTCTTCATAGGAAGCTAATTTGTAGTGAAAAAACATAGCAGCTCATTAGTCTCTTCAAGCATTTAATTTTTATTTACGATGAGCATTGAAATCTTTAAAACTGATAAATAAATAAATAATTAAATTTTCAAATACCCCAATAGATTATATCCAACTACTGAATGAAATCGGATTATTTGGAAGCTGTTATTATTATTATTATTATTATTATTATTACAAATACTGATAAAAATTATAGTGTAGAAAAGGCATGAAAACATTTGAAGAACTCTCACTAGTTTACAATAAATTCAAGAAAAATCAGAGAAACTGTCATAAAAATGATTTCCGCATAAAGAAAATTGAAAGTATTCAGCTGAAAGTGATGTTAAGAGCTTCTTCTAAAGAGGGAATGGAAATGACTTTTTAAAAAAAAATCTAATTCAGTCACATGACATTGGCATGTATGAAATACATATACGCATGGAAATATGGTGATGTTGTGTAAAAATATGTGTCTTTGTATGAAAGCTGGAAATCCAGTGTGCCTACTTCTAGTGATCAACTGATAGGGAGAAATTAAGAACGAAAATTAGTTTTAGAAATAAAAATATTTATGACATGTAATTGGTAAATCTTGTAGTTACATCTATACTACTAATAAGTAGCATTGTTTACATGCATTATACATTTTCAAGTTGATAAAATAGTAGTAGTGGTTTATTTTAAACAAATGAATATCGAATAATCAGGAAGATGCCTACCGAAAACTTAGTTATAACAATGCGTCCACTGTTTTGAGGATATTGATATTTTATGTGGTATATGTTTGTTGGGAGCGGCTGACAAAAATTCCTCGGCCGTATGTTTCATGCTGTTCATATTCAAATATGAGATTCGGTTGAATTGTTGATAACATTGTTGTTTCAAATGGGATTTTAATTTAGTGTCATTCAGTGCTAGAGTTAGAGACAATACCACTGAGGTAAATAGCTTTCAGTGGACTTTTTATAGAGTATGACAGTAGCAACATGTTTATTTGTCTGGATATTATTACAAATACATAAAAGAGTTTATCCTATTTTAAACCCAATGTTTTTCACTTAAAGCGATCTATCAGTCATCAAACCTGAGACGTTTCAACCTAGGAAGAGTTCGACCAATCCTGTCAAGGTTTAACATTACATTATTTAATAATTCTGTTCTTTATATTTACCCAAATGAATAATCTTCCAGTTTCTGAAGAAATATTTTCATCTTGAGAAGTTTTCCTTCACTTTTAGACCATCATATAATTTTTTCCGTAATTCATATTTGAAAACGGTTTTCGATTCATTACTACTCTATATCCGGAGTTTCAGAGTATTCTTCTAGTTTGATTATTGTCATTCATCTATTCATTAATTTTCTTCTGATACTTTAAAAGATTTCTGATCATCTTTTATGACTTAATCACTTACATACTTAAGCCTGTTCCCCCCATATGGAGCATGGGCCACCGACCAGCATTCTTCAACGAACTCTTTCCTAGGCCTTCCTTTCCAGTTCTACCCAATTAATATGCATTCTTTTGATGTCCGTTTTCTGTTCTCAGTTCAGTGTGTTCCTTAGTCCACCTCTTTTCCTATTACCTTGAGGATTCTAAGTGAGAGCTTGCCTTGTGACACAGTGTGTGTCCTATCCATCACCGGGTTTTTTATAATTAATTTCTTACTCTGACGGAATCCGATTTGTCCTCTTCCACAGTAGGTTTATGCAGATGATATCCAGCCGACGGATACGCATTATCTTGAGTAGATAACTGTAAATAAACATCTATATCTTTTGGATAATGGTTTATGTAGATCAGCAACTTTCCACTACATACAATAGAACGGTTATGACGTTCGTATTGAAAATTCTGACTGATTATCTTTTATGCAGTACAGTATTCTTTGGTGATATTTTAGACTTAACTAATAAATACGACTGTAAATTTTTATTAAGTGGTATCATTCCAAAGAAAATATTTCGCTGAATTGTACTGATGAAATGAGTTTCTTTCATAACTGAATCGTCTGATACAAACTAACACTTGCCCATTTGTTAAATTATAAATTTATTATTGTTACTGATATTTTTAACGATATTGATGCATTCTCATCATTTAAGTTTAAACAAACCGTTTATGATAAGACACTGTACAATGGCATGGTAAGAAGAAAGCTTTCATATATGGCATTTTTACACACGATTCTGGACTGAAATAAAGAATCGCTCACGCTTTTGCAGTTCATAAGTTAGTAATATGAGGTTCATTAATATTGAATCGTTTGACTGCATGACTAATTTTGAAAGATATAGCTGGTGGGACAAGGTAACCAGAAATGCTAAAATCTCATTATTGTGTAATTGATCATTTGCATTACGGGATTGTGAAGATTGTTAAGTTACACATTTTTGAAACCATGAATGTTAGACCACCATTAGAGAACTGGAAGCACTGGACGGCCGTTTCGTTCTGGTATGGGACTCATCAGCAGTGCGCATCCAATCGATTATTACCTAGTCATCAATAAAAAAAGTATAATATTTCGACCACATTAACTGTCTACTCTCGATAATCTGATTAAAAATAATACCTCGCCTCGTTTTCCAGAAGTCGCAACTAGTAGACTGCTGAGGAGTCCCATACCAGGACGAAACGGCCGTCCAGTGTTTCCAGTTCTCTAATGGTGGTCTAACATTGATCGATTCATGGTTTCAAAAATGTGTAACTTAACGATCTTCACAATCCCGTAATGCAAATTACCTGTGCTCACTAGTGACTAGCTTCGTTAGGAATCCTCTCCGAGTTCTAGTAGGAAGACGTGACCAGTGAAGTTCAACCTGTTCGGGTATAGGCAGTGTCTACCGAAGACTGTGTATGAGGTTGTGCAACTCCGTGAATTGATCAAGTTAGACATTAACACCGTTATACACCGGTTCACTGGTCTAACGGTTAGGGCGTTCGCGCACAATACCGATGGTCCTGGGTTCGGATCCCGCGGGTTGCGGGAGTCGTGGATGCGCACTGCTGATGAGTCCCATACCAGGACGAAGCGGCCGTCCAGTGCTTCCGGGTTTCTAATAGCAGTCTAACACTGATCGATTCGTGGTTTCAAAAATTTACCATTTAATATTCTTCCTTCAAAAGTCAATTATATTATTGCTCGGGGAATCTTTTAGGGCATGATGGCTTTGCGTAACCAATATAATCTACTCCAAAAGAGCAAGTAGACTCGTGAAGATAAGAATGTTGAACATGGAGGTACTATATCTTTTATACATCCGCCAATGATAAGGCAGCTGAAAAAGTAAATAAGAAGCTTAACAGCCAGAAATGCTTTCCTCAGAGATCTATTCAGCAGGTTTTTAATTATCCACGGTTATATATTTCAGCTGCAGTTTCGACGATAAGATAGTCAATCACCATCGGATTGGATGGTGGTCACTTTGCGTCATTAGTCAAGTGGAATTAGAAGTATGAACTATTGATTACTAAATAAATTTTTAAAGTCCAAGCTCTTAGCGCGAAACTTGATGGTCTTAGGTTTGATTTCCAGTGAGATTGTAAATACGATCTGTGAAGTCACAGATCCCGAAGAAATATTTGTCGAGTGTTTTGCGGTTTCCAATATTTCTCTAACTGAAGTACGCCATTTTTGAATACATTGCAAACCTAAAAGAAGAATGAGAACATTCACACAAACCTGTTTCATGTCAGTTGATCTCCGACTGTACAAAAGACATTTGAAGAAGAGTTTTATTTCTGGAAATCTCAGCAAGTAAAAGATAAAATATCATTCCAGCTTTTCGCTTGACATTCTAATTTAAGCTTCTCAAGGGAAACAATATCAGGTTTTTCGGGTATAAATATGGTACACAAACAGTAACTGTCTATTAAATGGTTGTCCGATGATGTTTAACTATTCTCTCTCGCTTTCATATTTGTGTGTGGATTATTATAGCTAAAGTGTTATTGTGTGTCAATTGACATGAAATCAAGTTCGTAATAAATTGTTTTTCTATTAGAATAATCTTGACCGTTCATAATATAAGAATTATCATTGTGTCAATCTAAACCCCATTAAACAACGATAACTACTTACTGAAGTTTTAACCCATGAATATTTGTTTTGATTAATTAAGGTCAGCCACATCTAAACAATATTCTCCACGAATCGGCAAACACCTATCATTATAAATATACAGTAAAATCATGGATTAATAAACATTTTCATGAAAAGACTCCTGAAGCAGATATGTTAGTCTACTAGTTGCAACTTTTGAAAAACGAGGAGAGGTATTTTTTTTTAATCGGATTATCGAGAGTAGACAGTTTATGTGGACGAAATGGTATACTTTATTTTTCTATTGCTGACTTGGTAATTATCGATTTACGTTGAACTGCATTGGATTTATCACTATTCAGGTATTTATTTTGTCGAATGCAATCAGTTCACCGAATGTCCTTGATAATGAAGTGATAATTTGTGTTCCAACACCTCCGAGATACTTTTAACGTTTGATTAACAACAAGTGATGATCAATGCTGAGAAGAAGGATTTGAATTTTGTTTATTTTTAGTGATGATTATTTTAAATGAAAATCCAATAAAGCTGATACCGTTTACTTTTGTCAGTATATATTTAAAATAATATTAGAATTTTACGAGATGAACCATCATCTGTTTCTACAATTCACCCGCGCATTACGAATTAATTTAATTTCAATAAATATACTTGAAATATTTATTTGTTTTAATCAACAATCCATTTAAAAAAAAAAGTAAGATTTGACATGTGAACACTATATGTACTAGTTGCTCATACACTAGTTGTGTAGTGCCTCCACATTTATTTGCATCCGCTTACATTTAATTTGATTAATTTCTTTAACCAAGCCATTCGCTTAGCAACAACTTGTATGTACCATTGGTATTTTTTATTATCTGGTTTGTATGAGCTGATATGACTGAGCATTGCTGAACGTCTACGCACATATGCATCCTATTCGCTTTAATATTAATCTCTTAAATACCACGATGACTCAGACATTTTCCTTTGTATATATACGAACATTTAAATCTTATTAATTCATTCGCTCATTCGCATATTCGCTCGCTAGTGTGTCTGCCCGGTCTGTCTGTGGTCTGCTATTATTAATTGTGGTGTGCTACAATAAACGTATACGATACTTGGAATTCATCTTCTGATTTATTAACCGTCAGACGTCATTTGGATAAGACAATCTGAACGAGCTTATTACGAAACGTAAGAACACGCATTAAACCGGCACACTACAGTTGCATTACAGCTATTATCATTTTTAAATTTTCTTAAAATTGGTTTTATTCATCTTCAATATTAATTTGAACGAAAGATGCTTTTGAACACGATTATAATTATCAATGAAATCAGTTGCATAACTATATCGTTTATCGAAATCTTTATACTAATAGAAAATAACAATGATATTTGGTGCCAGTAAATGACTAAAAATAGAGAAAAGCAAACAAGATTTCCTCGAAAGGCTAAACAATAAAAAACATCATATGACCCATAACATCATTGGTGTGATTTTGAAGGTGTTGTTTTCACTGTATTGAATGCTTGAATTATGAGGTTTTGAATGTGTCTCGCTTGACAACAACAACATCCTCGCATACTTCAAAAAGAAGTTATCTATCATGGAAGAATACACTTAACCTATTGTCTAGTATGGCAATGAATGTTTCATGAATAAATTATTCGGATCAGTTGAATACATCACTTTAAAATGTTCCTTCTAAGCTATAAATTTTGCCAATCACCCATGAATGTTCTTCATATGAATCGGACGCTAGCCAACACCTAATTCATAACAATTTTCACTTGAATTTATGCAATGATAACTGCAAAATAAAGTTCTCAATGGATATAACACTTCGGATGGTTTCTTATTCAGTTGAGATTTTTTGCAGATAATCTATTTTTTTTTTAAAGAAAGAAAGTAAAACAAAACAGAAAAAAAAACAAACAATTTGACGTATATCAAATGGGATGATCGAGAAAATGTTATGCGCGTCAATGGATATGCTTCAAAACTATTACGAGTTCACCTTAGTCGGTAAACGAGAGCAAAGACAAATGATCCAGTGACATGATAGACTACTCTAATCTGAGCGTCTCAAGGCCCCATTAAGTGAAGGAAGAAGTCTTGATATGGAGTAGGAAGTGTATTCTACAAGAACCCCGAAAAATATGAGGTTTTTCAAGCACACAATTCGAGTTTATTTATACATGATAGAAACGTCCTTGAGAAAGCCACAAAATTAGCTTACTAAAATAATACGTCAACCAAAAGCAGCCAACGATTTTCCGGGTGGGAAATGTAATCTCAAGGTTAGCTGGCCAGCCCATGCTCGAAAACATAAAATCCAAAATTAGGACCCTTTTCAAGTGAGTTCTGGGGATCTTATGTCCTCAACAGAAGAAATGATGCTAGGAATTTGGACTGGCGATAAATGAGGTAGATGTTTTGGTATTTCTATTTTCCTCTTCTGAATGATCTCACGAGGAAGTTTATAATATTGTTGTAACTATTTATGAATTATAACATTAGATCTATTAAAGCTTATTGTATAAAGCTGTATTTTTGATCAATCAAAAATTTGCATAACCAAAGATGAAGTATTTTCATTTAGCTAAATAAGAACAAGTTAACATGAAGTTTGAAATTGTGCTCAGTAGTCTAAAAGTGTAAAGCTTCGTATTCACTGTGGAAGGTGTAAGTTTTGGGTCCGTTTATGTGTAGTATAATGAGTATGTATTGCTGAGGAGCCCATACTAGGAAAAAATCCATACCTACTGACTATTTTGTTTTTTAGTGGTCGACCAGCTGATGCTCGTTCGAGATGAAAACTATATTCAACTTAATGTGATCTCAGCAGACAAAACCAACCAAAGAACATTTTCATTCTGTTGACTAATAAAATACTTGTCAATAATAAGCATGAAAAATTATTCAATAAGATTAGTAGTATAAACATATCGACATTGAAGAGTTTTTCAGGGAATAAGTCAGTCAACAGACTTTTAATCAGTTTAAAGTCTGTTACTAATAATATTATCTGACACTATCCTTGATAACCTTTGAGAATCATATCTAGATGGTAATTCAAACAAAACGTATTTTGCGGATACAGTGGAACCGTATACTAATCTATTCATATAGACATAAGCCGTATTCTACGTTACACAGTATAGTTGTCAGTATATTGTTCTAGAGATTATTCACTTTCATTGAAATCGTAAATCGATCAGTGTTAGATCACAACTGGAGAGCTGGAAGCACTGGACAGAAGTTTCGTCCTAATGTAGTACTGATCAGAATTGCTCATTCATAACTGTGAAAGCATGGAAAGAACCCAAGACTCCCAGTCTCTTGCTTAGATGCTTATCATCTTGACCATTGATCCGACATTTAACAGTGTTAGTGTTGAACTTGAATCAATCCAAGATATTGCGCAACCATCTTCCATTGTCTTTGATCGATAACTGTTTCATACCCAACATGGCTGAACTTCACTGGTCACTGTCAAAGATATCAGTTCATGAGTTCAATGAAACTCGATCCCCGCAATATTAGAGTGATATTTGTCATATGCTCTTTAGTGATCAGCTTCAAGATGGGATTCTCTTAGTTCTAGTGAAAAGCTGTCACCAGTGGAGTTCAACTTTGTCGGGTATGAAACAGTTACCCACCGAAAACAATGGATAATGATGAGTCCTATACAAACATGAAACGGCTAGCCACAACTTTCGGGTTTTCAATGGTGATCTAACGCTAACCAGTCCATGTTTTCAATAAAATTATTTAGTATTGTCTATCAAAAAGTGCCATGTCATGTCATTCTAAATTCATTGGAAGTAGATAAGGAAAGTAACTGAAGGCAGTTGACAAGAAAATCTGAACCTAGTTTATGTTAGTTAGCAACCACCGGCAAGGAATGCCTAAAATCTCGGGGAACTGGTACTTTCATTGGGTTTAAAGCTACGTCATGCGGTTTCAAAATTTGTGAGGTTACCACTTAGATATTTGGAATGTGATTATCCCACGTCCGGATCATACTGGAGACATCGAATACCTCAAAATTGCAGACAAAACTTACTTACGAGTTCCGTGAAATACAAAACGTAAATCTAAGGTTACTTGTCAATCACTACTACCGACGCTCTTACATCAATCAAAATACAGTGTACGTGGTGTTGAGTAACTTACGCTAGTAACTGCTTCGGAATTTGATTTGATTTAAACAATACTGATGACTAAGTAAACAAGATATTAGTTAAAACTCATTGACTGATTATTGTAGACAGAAGGACTAGCACTGGTTTATTTGAATTATATATAGATAATTTCATGATATTCCTCCAGAACATACATGAGTAATTATATAAGTTTAGTGAGATAGAGACATAAAATGAACTCCAATTCAGCTATTCGATGACAAGCAGAGAGGTCTAATGTCACAGATTTCATTACTGGTACAGATCGTTTAACCATCGTCAGTATAAAATTTCAATTTTTCAGCATCAACTATCCCAGATTATAAAAATAATTATTATTTAAATGACAGATATAATAGATAAACTGATTATATTTATTAAACCTACCAACTCTTTACGATTAACAAATCGGACAGCCTCTAACCACCAGGTTACAAATGGATTCTTACAAAGAGCACAAAATCCAGCTGATTGCCATTGTTTTGATCCTATAACACTTTCTAACCAATGATTACTAACTCCAATACTAAAAATATATAAATAATGCTTTTTTAGAAAAGTGAAGCTTTACTGAATCAATCCTAGGAAGCATAATTTTCTCAAAACAATTTCCTATAAAAAAAAAAGACGTTTGCTATAAAAGAAAGCCGATGCGAAAGTCTACTTTTAATGTTAAAACATTTTCTTTATACGTTGAAGTAAATAAATCATTTCGTGTGAATGGATTAGCTTCAGCGTAGAATTCTTTTAATTTCAACTGTGTAAACTAAAATTATCGAAAAACAAAACAGAATTTATGAAGATTGATGCTTGTTTCGGAATTATTTTAGTTTGAAATTAACAATTATTATCATCAGCTGAAGATTAATTAAAGAACTAATATGAATGTAACAATTATTTTGTGAACTAATAACTCTATACAAAATCAATCTTCAGTCAGTCAGATGCAACGTAGAACTTCGTACGTGAGTACATCAGTTCAGGCTGCCATACTACATTAGCACAGAGATGCGATTGTCAGTTCAAATACCATAGTGGTAGGGATAGTAAGAGTACTACTGGTAATAGAGAGGATCTTGGTTCCCAGATATTATTCATGAAGTATAATTCAGTGAGATAAGTAGAGGTGTTGACGAACCCAGAAGATTAGGATTTGAGAGAACAAAGAGAGTGGATGCACCTGCGCTATTGCAAACTATTTTGAGCCATGTCATTTAAGCTCTCTAAACATCGGTTACTATCGTATACAAAATCAGTCTTAGGGTATCCGAATTGAAATACATAGGTTTACATCTTTAACTTTAATTATTTCTCATTGAATAATGTGATGGTAACATATAAGCTTGACTAAAGTTGTTAATGACTATCTCTATATTATCGATTTGATGATGTGAATGAATAGTGATTGTTTTGGATTTGATCCTATGACGAGTTATCGATTTACACTTGTTAGAAGTGTGATACTAAAATTAAAGCTGCTGAACTATTTTTAGTTTTTGATAGCAAATATCGATTAGAAATAAGATACTAACAATGAGCCTAATAAAATTTCTTTTTTTATAAAATAACTTACGTTGAATGGCAAAAGTTGTAAATTATTACCAGCTATGTCTAAAACTTTCAATGCTTTTAGTTGCCCGAATGTCTAAAATCCGAAATTCTTACAATCAGTATCACATAACTTACCTCAGGTAATCGTGTTATGAAGTTTTTATGTAAAATAAGTGTTTTCATATTTTGTAGTAGACCAAAATCAAATGGTAATATCAAAATATGATTGTAACCTAGATTTAAATATTCTAATTTGTTGAGCGTTGAACACATTGACTCTGGTAGTGTCGTCAATTTGTTGTGAGAAATTGACAAGTATTTCAAATGGACTAAGCTGGTCAGATTAAATCAATGATATTTTTCAATACTTGGATATTGAATCGCTCAATGTATTAATACAATTATGATTAAAATTTATATATTCAAGATTAATTAACCGTTCTATAACAGAGTTACGTTGATCAATAAATCTCAACTACCGAAGAGTGTACTTGGAATTGATTGAAGTTGATTGCTATACATACAGATTGATTTGAGTGATGTCAGTGCAAATACAGAGTCAGGTATTGTTTTAAACCAATTGTGGCCCAAATTTAGCAGTTGTAGCTGATAAATAAATTGATAGAGATTATTCAACGATAAAATTGAAAACACTCACATTTTTTGGAAGAATTGGCAAGCTGGATAACTTATTTGAACGTATATCTAATATTACAAGCCAGTTGAGAAATTCAATATTGTTTGGTAAATAGTAAAGTTCTTTATTGCTTATACGTAAACGTTTCTGTTGCGTTGTGATTGCGCGTAAAACAATTGCATCAACACTTTTCATGTCTATTTGAATCTACTAGACAATGCCGTTATTCAATGTTAGTCTACATCGAAAATATATGTACAAAATCATGAATTTGCAAACAAATTACATGTGATATTTTCAGATAATACAATACCGATGATTGAATTTAGTTTAACCATAACTTTCATCTGATTTAAATTTGTCACGAATAAGAAAAATTGTGAAACCAACTAATTGGATGAAAATTTAAATATTCTTAAATTTGAAAGTTTAGTATTTCATTTGTTGGGGACCAGCTGATTATGAGAGATGATTAAAAAGCTGTTTCAGACTGATATATATATATAAGAAACAATTTAGACACTACTTACTTATTTGCTTTAAGTTATATCTAACATTCTGTCGTTACTGTTGAACGATTATATGCCAGCTATGAAAATTTCAACAAATCAGTCAG
This sequence comes from Schistosoma turkestanicum, assembly GCA_944470395.2. Taxonomy (NCBI): domain Eukaryota; kingdom Metazoa; phylum Platyhelminthes; class Trematoda; order Strigeidida; family Schistosomatidae; genus Schistosoma; species Schistosoma turkestanicum. The sequence goes on from OX103979.1 coordinate 61,673,000, forward strand.
TTGATACTCGCTGGTTAATCAATAAATGACCTTAACCTTGTAACTGCTGAAAAGTCATTTGATTGGATATTTTAGTGTTACACTTGATTTCTTATCAATGCTGGATTAAGAGGGTACATCTCAATAAACTTTGTTGGTCGCAAAATATTTGCTAAAGATTCGTGTCTATTAGCAATATGTTTGGTAAGATTCATAAATAATCGAGTATGATATATAAATAAAACTAGGTAACATTACCTGTCCACCATTTCCTAGTTCTAAATGTTTCTTCTTAGTTCGGATATCGTGTAGCTGCAAACAGATGACATTTTTCAATATCATTAGGCTGGCTGTTATATACTTTGTCGTTGAAATGCGTTCCATTATCGGTTACTCATGCACTGGAAACAATTTCTCAACTAAATATCTCCCTCATTGCTCTTTAAGTATGGTTTAAGCTAGGACTGATTGTAAGTACTACTTTTGTCTATTTGAAATATGAATCAGTGATAACTAAGGCATAAAATGAGTTCAGAAATAGTCTACAATATTCATCAATATTACGCTGCCACAATTCATAAGATTCAGGCCAATGATTCAAAGTAGGTTTATTGTATGACGGTTTGTGCAAACAAGCAGGACAATTTTCGATTTCTGATTGATATCAGCATTAGTCTCAGGCCAAAAACCTCTTCTGACAGAAATTATTTGCGTCCTAATTTCTGATATTATCAGGATTTGACTTGGTAATCTCGCGAAGAAGAATAAATACCATCTCGCTTTACGGTAATAATTACTGTATCATTAAAGTACAAAACTTCTTCAGGATTTAGTGGTATGTCCTGGTTTCTTTTGCGAAACGCTGGAAATCTACACTTGCTCTGAACACTCCAACCTCTTTTCACTGTACTAATAACATTTACAAAGTACTTGCAAGAATCCTTTGCAAGTTCTGCTGTATGTATAGATAGTGTTCGAACCAGTATACAATCACTTTCGTTACATGGCCTTTCAGAGTATTGACAATGTGAAATGAGTCAAGATTCGATACGCTTTTAGCCACTCCACATTCAGTAGTAAAATCAAAGGCACTAAAATGTAAATCCCATCAGTGAATCATGGCTGCGGATGATTGATGGAGTGACTTAGTTGAGTGGTAAATAAACTTTAACGCTTGATGATCAGTTACAATATGAAATTTTACACCCAACGAGATTTTATGCAGTCTTTCTACTACCCATATCACAGCTAAAGCCTCCTTTTGGGTCTGAGAATATCCTTGTTCACTCTTGTTTAATCGTATGAGAATAAACATAAGAGGTTTCCCATTCTACTCCAAAACAATGCTTACCACAATGGAGATGTGTCAGTAGTGAAGACAGATTTTTTCAGTTGGTGAAAACGGTTTGAGAAGGATTTCACTATTTAAGAACTGTAAGTTGTTGCTTAGCATATCCTAGTCTCATTTTTTCCATACACATCTGAATAGAACCAGGTCAGAAAGTGATAATAATATTTGTGTAAAGTTAGGAATATACATGGACTAGAACTGTGCAACAACTATCTGTGATCTGAGTTCAGAGATACTCGTAGGTGATGATGCTTGGATTAGTGAATCTTGGCGACCCATATCGACTTTGAATTCTTCGGAGTTAATAGTATAGCCTAGATAGTTGATAGAGTTAAGTCCAGAGTTACAATTGAAAGGATTTACAGCCGAAAGCGTTTGAATAAGTTTACAAGACATTCGTTAAGCTTTTTAGTATTTTCAGCATGAAGTACAACATTAAATGGATACGATCTAACACCATGAAGACAAGTAATAATATGATTTACGACCTTCTGGGATATCGCAGTCGAAACATATTATCCAAACGGTAGGAATTTGTATCTGCACATCCCTAATGGTGTATTAGCAGTAATTAGTTCACCAGAGATTTCACCTGGTGGAGTTTTTAAACACCCATCTTTGAGGTGTACGTTAGAAACATACTTTGGCTCTCGTAATTAACGTAGTATATCCTCAATGATAAAACGTCGTTGAAAATGTCGAGTATTTGTCGCCCAACAGTAGTAAACACAAATTCTAGATATTTTCTTATCTGATTTTAATGATGACATCATGGAAGGAGCCCAGATACGCGGCACAGATGGGATTATTTTTCTTTTCTCCCCTAGTTTATCAAACTCATTCTTCACAGCCCCTACTAAACCATGCGAGTTTAGTCCACTCCTTAAAAAGACAGACTCTCCCACTAACTCTAGGGGTGCTGGCTGGATTTTTATAACTTCCACAGCTTTGAGCATTATAAGACCAGAAGTGTGACTGAAGTACTAACAGAGCAATATGTACATTAAGAACTGTGGACATCCAGTAATCAAAGGTGTTTTAACTCAAGAACAGACGGGCTATACTCACTGCTTGGAAAGGGACATTGCGATAACCCTTCCCCTCTTTTGTCATTAGAATACTAGTCGAATCATTAACGGGTAAATGGCGACCAGTGATTGCACAGATAGTAGTATCCAAATGAACATCAGTATGAATGGAAAGTAAATCTTTCTTAGAGGTAATTGACCGTATGCTACTGGTATCAACAATAAAGAATGGGACTTGACTGTATCAGTAATAAGTTTCTGCATTTTGTACGACAATCTCATGTAGCCAATAGAGATATATAACGATTCCCTACTTCTGTTCGAGTCAGTTGGTTTGACCCATTATAATTTAACGCAAATGCCTTGGAAATTTTACAACCTTAGTGTCAATGTTCAACTTTTCCACATTTTCGGCTATATGCGCAAAAAATGATATGAGCTACAAAAATGCAGTTTACCACCTGGGGGACAATGTTTGATGTACGAGATTTCTCCAGGCTATTTTCTGGCCTAGGTGAAGTAACAGTCTGTTTTCGTAGTATAGTAGACTTGAGAAATAAGACGTCACTTTGCTTCGCAACATCATGGCAATCGCTATTAACATTTTCGTGTGTAAAATTTAAGTCATTAGCTGTCTGGAAAGTACAAGAACGAATATACATTAATTGCTTCTCTACATTAGAAACATTTATTTCAACAGTCAAGAGGTGACGTAGTTGGATTTGCATCTGTTCGCCAAAATTACATTAAGAAGATTATGTCTGAAGTTCTGTTATGAAATGTCTGGTTGCCTTAGTCGGAGTGCGAACTAATTGGTTCGGCTGATCGGTCGGTGACCTTAAAAGGAGAAAGATTGAATTGCATCCCACTTCATAACTGTAATTTAATTAGCAACTTCTATTTTTATAACGGACCTCGCACATCCCGATGAACATATTCAACGCCAGAAGTGGCTGACGTTGCAGGTCATGAACCGGCAGGTGGTTTGGTTGCTTCACATTGCGTTTCTCCAACCTATCTCCGTTACAACATGTTGTTATCGAAAATTTTCGAATACTTTACTTCTGTCTGACATCTGTGCTGATGACGTTGTTCAGAGGAACAATTAAAACTGCACAACCACAACATCTAGCTCAGAGAACGAAACTTCACCACAAACATGCTTTTAGGCAGGTAACATTATTTGCTCCATCACGAAACCACGAATGTTAATTTAAGCTTTCGTCTAAACTGAACAAACTAGAAAATAAGTATTGCCGAAGCGGTATGATCAACGTAAAATTTATGGTTGGATTATTCTCCTCTAAACCAAGTCGACTGACAGTCCACAGGGTTCGCTCAGATTAGTTAACCACATGTACTTGTAACAATTGGAAACAAGTGGCCTTCTTACCGTCTTCAGCCGCTGATTCACCATTGACGACCAGAACTCGTTCCGAGTAGTGCTAACACTTGCTGTACCGTATGTGGAATTAAATACTACCGCTTGTTATCCGAAAAATCTTGTCAACCTAGGTATGTTGGTGTCAACCTACAGTTTCAGAAACTTTGCTACGATTTTCTAACTCGTGTAACTTTCATCTTTGGGGGGATACGTGTCCGTCAATCAAACGACAAGACGATTGTTTCTAGCTTTACTTAACAGCAGTGAAATATGGTCTTTAAAAACGAAGATTTTTTGTGTTATAGTAGTATTTTGTCAATGATGTGTAGAGGAACACTTCTACGAAGAAAACGCGATTGGTGAAAAATAAACATTTATTATTGTACTCGTTTTGTTTAACTGTACCAAAAACACTGACTTGTGCGCAACGTTCTTTTAACGCGTTGCTGCCATTTTTCATAACTTGCTTCTCTGCGTAACGCCTACTTTCTCCCTCGAATAAATATTCGACCATGAATTTACTTCTATAACTTGTGACGGGATAGTATCGAATAATTAGTGGTGATCATAGTCAATATCGACTCGGTCACCACTACAGGTGTCTCGGGAGTACTTGAGTATTGCGGGACTGGCATTTCGAAATGACGTGGGCTCAATCTGAATCTATTAGAACTCCCTTTGGTAGCTACGATGAAAGCGAATTCGGAGACAGGTATGTATACCTATACCATGAAGCCACTTTATGCAGGAAAATATAGACTGCCTGGTCGGCGTACTCATAATAACCCCGACGAGTGATTGAAGACTTTGAGCGACTCTTACTAGAAGCGTACCCAACTGGTTTGAAGTATTCTATCTTTTCTTTTACGTTAGATTCTGAAATTCGAAGCTTAGTAACATTTTTTTATCCCACAACTCATTTTTTCCAAATCATATCGCTCGTGGCTAATCCATCCAATCATCTTCCCTTAAGATATACTTAAATCTCCACTTGGAGGCATCAGCGAGCATCTGTTCCTAGAAACGGAAGTCTGTTAAGAGGTTTTACCATTCTATTCACAGCTGTTTTTGGACACTGTGAAAAATCTCACTTCCTTGTGTGGTGTGTGCTATGTAGAATTCTTTTTGAATGTTTTGTGTTTTGGAAAATCCCTCCATGTTTACATATTTTTGCTATGACATGATGGACTTTTTCTCTTGACATTTTTGGTATTTTATTTGATTCCAATTTGAGATTTTATCAAC
>OX103979.1:61678443-61939581 GCA_944470395.2 Schistosoma turkestanicum
AAAAGACCCCGGGGGAAGTTGGCTCTATGGATGCTACGTCTGCAGGAGTATGATTTTAGCATCGGGCATGTGCCAGGGGAGGAAAATGTAATGGCAGATTATTTGTCAAGACCGGACACCGAAGCCGAACTTCCAGAGATAGCATGTGCAGTTAACGGCCTAGAGGGAGACCCCCTAGAACTCGTTCGACATCAGAAAGCCGACCCTAACCTTCGGGAGGTAATCAGAATGATAAAAGAGAGAGAAGATGTCGACAAGAATGGAACAGACAAAGAATTAACAGTGTTGCTGAGGCAGAAGGAGAGACTGAGAGTGAACGGATACGGAGCCTTGACCTGGCGGGACGATGACGAGAATTGGGAAGCAATAATCCCAAAAGATCTACACCAGAAGATGATTCGTGAATGTCACCAGGTAGCGCACACAGGTATTGCAAGGAGAACTGATTTGCTGCGACAAAGTGCGTACTGGCCAGGTATGAGAGAAGATGTTGCACGATGTGTTAGCGTGCCAGCGCCAAGAGGGCGAGCCACAAAGAAGACGGCTGTACGGAGATCAGAAAGGTTGAGAGAGCGACTTGTTAAAGGGGGGACGAGTGTGGTGTGTGCTACCTATACGAACGATATAAGTAGTATAAGAAGGGACGTGAAAGTAGAACTCTCACGGTCACTAGAGGAAAACGGAAAGCAAACGGAGAAAAAGCAAGAAGTAAATGGAGTACCGACAGGAAGTAAAGGAAGCAACAGCAGGAATGGAAGAAGGCTGGAGCGTTGGAAGTCAGGACTCAAAGATGGTGTGCAAATAGAGTGTTCAATGTAATGTTTTCGTTTTTAATTGACTAAGAGTGTAAATTTGCCTCAGTCTTCTCACTTGAGAGGTGATACTTTCCAAAAATCTGTACTTTTGCACCCGTAATATAGAGAAACAGGCAAACATTCATTTAAGTAGTATGAAAATAACACACATTCAGCTCACGATGTATTGAACCATTGAAATTTAATAAGACTAGTACAGTATATCAAGACTTCCGTAAAACTAAAAAAGGAACATAAAAATGTTATCTGCTTCACGCTATTCTGTTACAGAGATATGGATAAATAAGTTTAGACACTTGGACGGGAGTTGACAAGTTTCAACATCGGGAGTTTCACAAGGGACCATCTTAGGTCCACTTCTCTTTCCAGTATTTATTAACGACCTGTTGGGCACAGTTAGCTTGTTGGCACTGATCTACGGAGACAGCAAAAAGGTCTGGAGGCCCATTAGAAGCTAAGCGGATTGGACTGAGCTTCAAAAGGATCTTAAATCCATTAAGGAGTGGGCATTAACAAACGATTTAAAACTAAATCAGCCGGTGTTGCGTCATGTACATTCTGCCCCACATGACGCAGACGATTTACACCTTAAACGGAAGTTCGCTCTCTAATTTCTGCACAAAGTTCGATCTCGGTTTAATAACCATACCAGCAGGAACTATACAGGGGACGCAGCCAAGGTAAATGCAACTTTTCACTTGATGCGAAGACAAATTGGTCAGCCCAGAATTATTCTTAACGTGATTTAAGACATATGCACGCCTTCACCTCGACTTTTACAACGACGTTGCACCCCCTCTGCGGAGACGAGTAACGAAGTGGGTGATAGGGTTGAAGAACAAACCTTACGAAGATAGACTCCAGCCCTTGGGATGATTCCCCCTGAGTTAAAGGAAAGTCGGAGGTGACCTGACTATGGCATACAACATATAAGGTAATCCAAACCATCCCAACGTGAGCATCTTACCGATACATCACCACCGATCCCCTAGAGGCAATCCCCTAGACATTGATCATCGAAGAGCGAATACTCACTGCAACAAACTGTTTTCCGGCGTGATACTGTGATAACTGTTGGTATTCAGCACCCCTACTACCTTGAAACAGACGTATTCATTCAAATCGTTAGACATACAAACTCTTAACCAACTGCTAATTGACTAGAATTAGACAGTCGAGTGGCTAGACCCTCACTCATTGGACACAAGAAAATACATGGAACCATACCGAGTGAGCAAAAATCGAGAGCAAAGTAGTCAATTAGTTTATTCGTGAGGAAGATATTGGATAATGGAAGTCCGCTGCCTAATGTCTCCTCGATCTAGGTTTAATAACCATAGAAAGCCTCCAAACGAGCCCGAACTATGTAGAGGAAGCAGCTAAAGCAAATGCGACTCTTCCTTTTATGCGGAGACAACTTGGTGCTTTCACCCCAGAATTATTCCTTACACTGTTTAAGACGTATGCGCGCCCACACTTGGAGGTTCACAACATTATCGCATCCTTCTGTTTAAAAGAGACATAAATCTCTTGGATCGAGTGCAGATACAAGCAACGAAATGGGTGATAAGGTTGAAAAATAAGCCTTAAGAGATAGACTCGTACATATTAAGCAAGCCAAATCATCCAAACGTGAGCATCTTACCGATGCATCACCACCACTCCCCTCGAGGCAATCCTCGGAAGATTGCAGATCTAAGAGATAATACTCAGATTCGTGAACACTTTTTCTCATTGAGAAGGGGTCGCAACTTGGAATGCTCTCCCAGCCGAGGTGACCACAACCCCCTCAGTGGACAGCTTTAAGAAGAGACTTGGTAATCACATACTCACATACGGATTGTCATCTTCCTTTTGGACAAGCTGTTCATGATGCATGTCTTGAGACATGCTAGTTGTTATCATTGCCATCTCCTCAGATCACGCAGTTCATCTATCTCGCCTATTATTTCTGGTTCTTCTCCTTTGCTTAAACTTCGGTCCCCTCTCATAATCTTTACTACCAACTAATGAACTAAATCATCTATATATTACTTAGTTCTGAAATTTCATTCATATAAGCATTAGAATTTTATCCTTATTATTCTCCACATTACAACTAACTGATCTCCGATCTGGTAATGTGATAGCTGGCTAGATAGTTGGTTAGACCTCCCATTCTTTTGACACTACCAAACACCTGGAACCTTACAGAAAGAACAGGAATCGAGCGCTAATAAGTCGATTGGTTTATACTAGCTTGTGAGAAAGATATTTGATATTGGTTACAGGGTTTTTCAAATCTCAAGGACGCTATGAAGATACAGTGCGTGTTTTATTTGTAGACTTGGATTACTTATGGATACAGTACGTTACAGCTTTAGTTTGCTTATATGCGGTTTTAGAAAAAACTTCCTGAAAGGTTCTTCCGGAAGAAGGCAGAGGCTTTCAATCGCAAAGTTAAACATGCTAAACAAAGTGTCACTCAGGTTGCGGCAACACTACATAATGTATTGCCTGGGTACGTTGAGTCTTTTTTACTTATGATCTTTAGTTCTCTCGAGAAGGAAGATGAAAATGAGGTTATCACTCAAGATGCTATCGTGAAAGAAGTTGATATTGGTTCTGCAACGAAGGTAAAATATTACAAACGTTGATTAAATATTGTAATTAGCGTTTTGACATCAAATTGCAATATGGCCCGTATGCGATTGACTATTCACGCAATGGCAGGTAAATCCGTTGCTAAGCTTTTTTAGTATATGTCAGATTTTTGGCTCTATGTGGTAAGTCGGGTCACATCGCGGCGTTCGACTGGATGGTTAAGAAGCCTCTTTTTGAGATCAATGTCTCCAACGAATGCAAGGATATTAAGTAATAAATGCGGTTCCTAATTTTTTAGATTTCTTCATCAAGAAACATTCGTAGCCGTCGCAGAGAAAAATTACGTTGCTATATATGACAATCAAGGTTTGGAAGTACATTGTTTAAAAAAACTGAATGGCATATTACGAATGGAATTTCTCCCATATCATTTCCTTCTGGTTTCTTCTGTAAGTTTTTGCAGTGAGCCTTTTATTTTAGGCCGACAATGGGTTTCTTTACTATCTAGACTGTTCTGTTGGTACGATTGTCGCCTCAATACCTACGTACATGGGGCGCCTTGGTGTCATGTGTCAGAATCCTTCTAACGGGGTTATTTGTTTAGGGCACAATGACGGTGTTGTATCGATGTGGGTACCCTCAGAAAAGTCGTACGTTGTCAAAATGTTCACACATCCAACTGCTATTACTTCCATCGCCTGCGACCGAACTGGAAGGTTTGTTTCTGTAATAAATTCACAGTTCTTGATATATTTCAAATCCTTATATAAGTGATTCTGCTTATTATGTATGCGGGTAAATAGTAATTTTATTCTGAGTTTATGAGTTCCGTTTTCCAAATAATTATAATTTCTTGTGGCAGGTCTCTCTCAGTATTTATTGTCCTGCATCATGGTTGTAGCTCAAAAAATAGATTATATGGGTTAAAGTAGGTTCAAAAAACAATTAATCAACTCCAAAACATGAAAGTTCCGTCCTTCAGAATCACCCTTGTTAATTGTCTTAAACAATATCACAGTCTTGATACCTAACCCATCTTATGGATAGCGGTTTAGACTGATACTATGGCACTATGTTGTAACAATTCTGTTACATTAAAGCAACCTTCAGAAGCCCATTTTTAATGCTCAGCTATGTTATCATGCTGTGATGTAAAGCAGAGTTACCTTTTCCGAAAGCAAATACAGCGTAAACTGGCTGCTTCATTCCAAATGGCACACCACCGATTTTATTCGCAGTAGCGTGTTCGTGCCACTCTGTCATTCTAATTTACTACTTTCAGTAGTATTAGTAAGGAAGTTTGGTGGATGAATAGTAATTTTTTCAGATCCGTAGTGACTTCCTGTGAAGTGTGCATTTTTTGTCTAAGATATGTTTGTTTAGTCTTTGGCTAACATTCAGATTGACGAAACCAACCTTAGTCTGAACTATTTTGTTTTTGTGTAAGATTTATTTGTTAATTGCCTTCTGTATAAATATTTCAGCAGTCAGTGTTCTTTAAAACTACATTTTCTACACTATAGGGACGATATATTTATTCATAGTTCTCTCTTCACTTACACCTTTCCAGCTACTTAGCAACTTGTGGAGTTGATCGAAAACTAAAGATATGGGATTTGAGATCTACTTATGATCCTCTTTCAGAAATCTTGCTGCCAGTATCTGCTTCAACAATAGATTTTAGTCAGCAAGGTTTATTAGCACTGGGTGCAGCCAACACTATACAGGTATGGAATTTTTTTGGTTGGGACTAGTCATTAACTGAAAATTATCACATTGAGTAGTTTTTGTGAATATATATTCCTAAGAACGATGGTTTCTTCTTACAATTTCTCATAGATCTATCCGGTGCTTTTTATGCAAACAATATTGTTTTGCTTAATAAGAACAAGGAAATGCAGCTTTCTCAACACTCAGCCCTCAGTAACGACACAGGAATGTGTGGGTTCCTTCTTTATAAAAGTGTCGTATAGGACTATAATTTCTCAGTGCGATAAAAGAGAATAAGGTAGTCGTGAGCAATAAGCACTCGACATACGCCTACCATTTATTACTATTTAATCAGAAAACATGTAGGTTGAAAGTATTCGGTCATAGATGTCTTTCAAGCATTACTCATGTATGGTAGGACTATAGTTTAGCTGCAATTATAGGGTAGAAGCAAATAATCCATAGAATAATATTAGTTTACTCAGTTAATGATTGTTAATTGGGAGGTGTGGACTTGTTAGCTGAAGTTAAGGATACAGATACATAAATTATTCTTCTGAATAAATCATTGGCTTGCTCCTATTTATTTCTAATTTCCTTATGTCGTTTCTTCGGTTTTATATTAAAGAGTGAAAGTTAGTGCGTTAATGCAACTAGTGGTTGACGACTATATATCTGGTTTGTCATTTGTCGTTTCCGGTACAAAAAATAGTGGTCATATTAAATGGCGAAACATTAATTGTTACAATGTGGTTTAAGTGAATTAGCGTTTTGAAGAGAGTAATAAATCAGCTGTTATAATGAAATGAAGATATCCTTACTGTACTAACTGTGAGTAGTCGGTTCGCATACTAGATGATTGCATTTATTCTCCACTTCATGTAAATCTGCGACGATTTTAGTATTAACCAAGAGGAAGAAGTACAAGTTGTAATGCAAGTTAATGGTTAGAAACGTTGAATGACTTGGTTAAAAACCGTTTGTAATGGCGCAGGTGCATTCATTCTTTGTGTTCTGTCAAGTCATAACCTTCTCAATTCCTCATCACCCTAATCTTTTTATTGTTAAGTTTATTTCACTAGATTCTACTTCTTGAGAAACATCGTCGAACCCTAATCTCTCTGATTATTGCTAATACTTCGACTACCTCTACTACTATGGGATTTTAATTGACAATTGTGTCTCTGTGCCAATGTGGTATGGCAACGTGAACATACGAAGTCCTACGTTGTAACTAACTGAGTGACTATTTTTATGGATCTTATCTAGTATATATATACTTCTCTAGTCTAATTTCCGTACAAATCACTTTTGATTTTTAACAGATTTTGCGTGATCCCCATTCCATTCCATTGTCCAATACATCAAAAATCTTTGAACCGATTTCACCTAATGTTAACCAACGAGTACTTTCGAATGCTTATCTTTCTCACTATGCTATTCATCCAGTTCATCGTGTACGCTTTTGTCCGTATGAGGATGTTTTAGGAGTAGGTAGTTCTGCTGGGATTTCATCCATTCTTTGTCCTGGAAGTGCCGAACCTAATTATGATGCTTTAGAAGAAAATCCTTTCGCTAATAAACGTTATCGACAAGAGAGGGAAGTTAAACGACTTTTAGATAAGGTAATAGTGTTGATACATTTTAATTTCTGTTTGTTATTGGTTTCATTACTAGTTTCATATTTTGCTCCAGTATATTCTTAATAAATCTATGTTTATAGATTCCAGTTGTAGATATGTTTGGTTTCATTTAAGTGAATAAATTCTGTGAATTTATACTTTTTGACACATCGATTTTTTCAGAGGATTGCAAACAAGTACAAAATATTTTTTTATTAGTCAAAAAACCCCATAACCATTGTTGCAAATCCGATAATCTTTTATTTTATTATCTACCAGGCGATTGAGCTTCATCAATTATTATTGTATTGATATATATTCATAGGTCAAAGTTGTATATTCTATGATGTTATGGTGTTGTTGCGTTTCACTAGCCTCAACAATGTCTTATTAAAATACTAACATAAATATTTGAAAGTGTTTAGTTTATCTGTTCAATACCATCAGATACTTTTTAGGAACCTTCTTCTCCTTCTTATTTTTAAAAAATTCAATTGTTTATTTGTAATAACGATATTTCACTATAGCATTCAGACAAAAATGACTATAGCAGAGTATCGAGAACATGAGCATCCGAATACTGATAATAATAATAATGGTAACAATAATAATAGTGGTAGTGATAATGATCATAACAACAATAGTAGGTAGGTAGGTAGGTAAGCGTAGGTACTTACAAGTAGAAATTCTTTATATTTCATCCAAATAATTTGATTATGTCGGAAATTTTGTCAGTGCAGCATAGAACATCTCTCAAAAGTGTAAAGACTAGTAAACTAAGCTCGTCACGTTTATATTTTTATAAATAGTATTCTACTGTTTATTCATAGATTAAATCTAGAGACTGACATGTTTTTAGTTGTTTTTTTAGAAAGCATACAATCGCATTTCTTGTTATGGAAGCTATCGTCATATTAAATCAAAGATTGATTTCATATATATGATGTTGATATTCATAAATGGGCGAGATTATAATCTACGGACGACCTAATCAGTACTGATTAAGCGATTCTAGCGTCACTGCGCCTATTTCAGTACATGTACGATTGGTTTACAGTAGATTTTAAGGACATTATAGTTGAGCGGTCACAGTAAGTGGGAATACTGAGGAGCTCCGTTGTTTGTAATCGTAGTGGTCAAACGATTGCTGGACACTGTACAGACTGTCACGACAAAGCTGTATTTCGTATTTCGAGGTAAAATATATTAGAGGAAATGATCTACTAAAAAAGAAACCCTTTTTAACTATCTTGGTGGACATTGTTACCTGTAATGCTCATCACTGTAAACTAGATAATAAGAGCACTAATAATATAGAAGTCATGCGGTTGAAGCTAAAAGAGTTTCTGAGACCTCATAATGGCTTCAAAGGTCGATTGTTGTAGAGTCAGATGGATGGATTTCTGTACCGTTTGAATTACAGTTTCAGAACCTCAAAGCCTCTTTTCAAACTGAACAAGTTTTTAAGCCATATTAAAGAAGTGTATAAACTAATTTTCTGGTTTTGTACCATAAACCCTTACTCTATGTCAACTGTTTTCTGTTTGGTTGAAATTTCTCAAGGTCATCCAAGATTCGTTCAATGGTCGTTCATCAATTAGTTTTTAAAAAATAACACATTCATTAATTATAGCTTTTTACAGACTTTCATGTATTCCACCTGATAGAATCATTAAGAACCAAAATACTGTTTACCGTATTATTACAAATAGATTCCATACACAATGATTTCATTAAAATCAATCGTTGGCGAAGTTCGTCGTGAAGATCTTTTAGAGGAATGGGAAAAGAAGAAAGCTGCATTGGTAAGTTCATCGGCTTTATTTTAATTTTAGATTAAATTTAACACAATAATCATATCTATAAGTTCAGTTTTCTTAATGTATCAATAGGTTCTGTAATCCGTTCTGTAGTTTATATTTTACTGCTCACCAAGACCCTGTTTCGAACTCAACTACACTTACCTTGGTTTCAACAACTACGTAATATTATTATCCCTCATTATTAGGCTGTGGCTCATTCTCAAGTGTCTAGTAAATAAACTAATTAAAGTTAAGCCCAATGGTTGAATTGTATCATAGGAACATTCCTTTTAAGCTGTCCACTGTATTTTGACTTAAAAGCATCCTCTTTAGAATATAAAGTAATTGTGTGATAAAATTACTGAATAATCGTTTAATTTAGTTAATAATTTTCAATTACGTGTCATAATGTTCGATGAATAAATGCACATATTGAACTCATCACTTAAATTAACCACAGACAATCGCAAAACTGATGTTATCTTAGAGATTTACATAAGTGCTGCACATACTGTTGTAATCAAATGCATGTTACATTTTAATTATTTCGAAAAATTTAAATAAACTGATTTACTTGGCTGACTAAATGAATGTTATAATTTATTGATTTACACGGAAACTTACAATTAGTTTGTTGAATAACTTCAGTAATTTTTAAAAAAAGAGTCAAATATGTTTGTCTACAACCAGAAAAATGTACTAGAGTTTTCCCACTTTTGTAGATTTGTATGTTTCCTCCTGTATAATGGCAATTTACCAATCATATTATCAATATTTAGCTGTTGCTGCTGTTATTTGTAGAATAACTTGATCAAGCTGTTTAAATTCTGTTCTGATTTAATGCTTTCGTAGCCGACATTGTTATCGTGGTAAGTGGTAATATGCTCATCCGGCGTAGTCGATAGACGTCCACATATGGTATCGTACACTCACTCCCTGCATCACCTATTGAATGGTTCCACCACACCACCAGATAACCTACCAATGTGTTCATTTGGCAAATATGTTTCACAACGACAATGAAATACACGCTAGGTCTCCATTCAGTGAGCAAGCGTCTATCTTGCTGTCACGACAAATGCATTGAATGGTGGACAGTCAGATTGTTATAAGAAACATCACTCATTGTAAACATCTATCAGTTTTCCATGTTCAAAGTTCTTTTAAAAATACATTTACTATCAAAGATATTAAAGTTTGTAGTAGTTAGTTTCTAGAGAACGAAATTGAAATCCAGCTAGTTGAAGCGTTAGAATCTGCAAGTATACAATAAGATTGATACACCTATTATTAGAATATTTTTCACTTCCATCAAAACTTAACCGACTTCTTGTTTACCTTCATTCTAGTTCACTAATATATACATATTTTTATTATCACTTTTAGCTGGGACAAATTCCGAAAATTGATACACCTGTTATTAAACGAAATAAGCAGAAAGGTAGATCAAAACCTGGCCGAATCGAGTCGAAAAAACAAAATATACATTTTGAACGCAAAATGTTTACTATTAAAGAAGTTCTAGGTGTACGAGAAGCTGAGGAGAAGTTGAAACGAAAAGCTTCTTACAAAAAAACCAATGATATAAGTAAATTATCAAGACCTAGCGAAGCATTAGTAACGAAAAAGAAATTAGCGAAAAGACGTACCAACACTGCTTTGGATGTGTTGATTCCACCGAAAGAATTTTAATCTCTGCATTTCTTGATGATTCTTTACTCAGATGTTTGTCTCCAATTATCTTTTATGGGGTTTCCTACCAAATGTTTCAATCAATCTATCTGCTTTTCTTTATGTTATGATTGCCGATGGTTGATAACTGTATCACTGTAATTTACTAAAATCTTTATGTACAGTCTACATTTATTGCAAAATAAAAAAAAGGTATTTCAAGGTTCTAGATGTGTGTTGATGTACGACAGTAAAAGGATTTCCTCAACACCAGTTATTCGTTAGTATCAATGCTGAATTGGTTGTGAGTTAAATACTCATACCTTAATAACTGTTTTAGAACGTTTACTGAATACTCTCCGTCAGTGTCAGTCAGTCAGCTGCAACGCAGAACTTCGTACGTATGTACATAAGTTCATGTTGCCATACCACATTAGCACAGAGATGCAAATGTCAAATCAAATCCCATAGTGATAAAGATAGTAGAGGTATTAATGGTAATGAAGAAGACTTAGGTTCGAAGATATTATTCAAGAAGTAAAATAAGGTTAGAGAGACAAAGGTAGAGGTGCTGACGAATCCAGAAGATTAGGATTTGAGAGAGCTCAAACAATGGATGCACTTGCGCCATTGCAAACGATTTTGAGCCATGTCGTTCAAGGTCTCTAACCAATGGTGACTTTCGTCTCGCGGACCCCAACCAGGTAGTCTACATCTACCAAAATGACTCAGTCCATTTGTCAATGACTTCATGGAATCCTGCTATGTTTTAGTCTGGCCGCCCCTAGCTTTCTTCCAGCCTACTTCTACACCACAAAACATAGCTCGTCGAGGCAGTCGGTGGTTAGGCATATGTAATACATGTCCCAACCACCTCAACTGATGAAGTTTCACTACTTCATCTATTGATCTGCCATCCTTACCTAGCACCCGTTTCCTAACGACAGCATTGCTTACTCGATTGTCCCACGGTATACGAGCAATGCTTCGGAGACATCTCTGATCGAATACTAGTAACCTACGAACGTCTTCTACTCTTAACGTTCATGTTTCACAGCCATAAAGTAAGACGGAGCGAACTACTACGCAGTACACTCGTCCGTTAGTCAGCAAACGGATATCTCGCCTACGCCATAAGTGACGCAGGTTGGCAAAAGCTAATCGAGCCTTCTGTATCCGAGCTGAGATTTCGTCAGTCATCAGGCCATCGGCACTGATGAGACTCCCAAGATAAGTGAAGCGGTCTACACGTTCGACCACTTCACTCCCTATCACTAGTTCAGGTGCCGATGCAACCCAATCTTGAAGCAACATTTTGCATTTCGAGGGTGACAACCGCATCCCGAATATGCTTGCATTGTTGCTTAGGGTAGTCAGAAGACTCTGCATTTTGTCAGCGTCTTCACCAAGTAGGACTATGTCATCGGCATATTCTAAGTCAATAAGCGAGCCACCTGGTAGAAGGTCTACTCCAGAAAATTCAGACGAGGATAAGGTTATTTCTAGGAGCATGTCTACGACAAAGTTAAACAAGAATGGAGAGAGTGGACATCCCTGACGGACACCACTTGATGTAGAGAATTCAGATGACAGTTTGCCATATGCTCTCACTCGACCAGTGGTGTTCGAGTAGAGAGCTTGTATGAGGTTAATGTACTTCTTTGGTACACCTTTCAATGACAGACACTGCCACAGAACCTCACGATCCACTGAACTTTTACGTCCAGGAGCACGGCTTTTATCGGACGTCTTAGTGTATGTCTGTGTTCCAGGACCTGTCGTAGTGTGAAGATGTGGTCCATACAAACACGTCCAGGTCGAAAACCAGCCTGGTTTTCTCGAGTCTGCTCTTCACGAGCTCTAGTTAGACGTCTAAGTATAATCGAGGCTAACAATTTAGATACTATATTAGTTAAACTCATCCCCCTGTGATTGTCACAAGGGGACTTTTGTCCTTTCTTGTAGATTGGGACAATTAGCGACTCGGACCAGTCAGATGGGATTATGTCCAGTTCCCAGATTCTACCTAGTATCTCGGTCAGTCTAACTGTTAAAACTGGACCACCATACTTAAACATCTCAGGGGTAAGCCTATCAGGTCCTGCTGCTCTACCTCGCTTTAGGTTTCCTATAGCTTTCTCAACTTCATGTAGACTGGGAGGACTTACGTCGATTTGCCATTTAGGATGACTGGGGATCGTTGGCAACCGAAGTGTGGTTCGAGGCCAGTTGAACTGATCCCTAAAGTGTTCTGCCCAGCGATCCAATCTCCTGGATTGAGAGTGGATAATAAGACCATCCTTTTCCGAGATGGTCTCACTTATATTCGGGTTCCTAATACCAGTTTCTTTGATAAGGCGGAGAAGTTGTCTATTGTTGCCTATCGCCGCTGCCTTTTCCATCGCTTTTGCTTTCGCCACCCACCACTCTTCACGGTCGTTGCGTAGGCTTTTTATAAGTCTGCGCCTAAGCTGACTTCGTTCTTCATCATATTCAGAGTCAGGTGGGATGCGTTTTCGAGCATCTATCAGTTCGGTGGATGTGACTGAAATCCACGGCTTCATCCGAGCCTTATGGTTTACCTTGCTAGCAGATATCACTGCTGTTTCCACAGTCTTCTTGATATCATTCTAACCTGACTCCGGATGGTAATCGCTTAAATGGTCGCCAAACTGTCTTTCTAGTTGTTCCTGAAATATATTCTTCGCCTTATTATCACTAAGTAAAACCCTGAGAGGCTTCCTTACGGCGTCTTTCCTACTCCCAGTAAGCCTCAAACAAATACGCGCTCGCACTAGGGCATAATCTGAATCCAAACATGTGCCCCAGAACGAGCGACAGTCCCCTATCGAACCCCTCCATCGGTGGCTGATGGCGATATGATCTAGTTGCGTCCAACGTTGAGACGACTTTGGAGGTCGCCAGGTCAACAGATGTTTTTCCTTATGCCTAAAGTTAGTGTTTGCTAAGAATAGGCGGTTGTCTGAGCATACTTGCAACAGACGGTCACCATTGTCTGTTCTCTGAGCCGCGACACCATAACATCCACCTAGGTGTCTTTCATTTTCACTTAGTCTACCTACTTGAGCATTAAAGTCACCAGTGATTATTATTACATCGGAGCGCCTAGCTTTTTGGAGGAGGTCCGAAAGCTTTCTGTAGAACTCATCTTTCACATCGTCTGAACTGCAGAGGCAACGACGGGTGTCCCTATCCTTCCGAGTCCTTACTGTCCCGTTTAGTCGGACGGCGCACAAGCGACAATCTACAGGGATCCAGTCAAGGAGAGATTGTTCTGCCCTACGACTCAATGCTTCATCTACACCAGCGAGGCCCCTAGAAGCAGCATCAGGGCTACCGGATACCTGAAGGGTAAATCGAGTTGCTTCTTTATCTTGACTTGGCGAGGGCAAGTAAATGATGCTGCTCGGATCCTGTATGCGAGTTTCCAAGACGCAGCACGCATCGATGGCACGAGATTCTAAAGTCCTAGCTAATGATGCCTGTTGCCCTGTTTGACATAATGTCCGTACATTATATGCTCCAACATGTAGTTTAGAACGGGGTTCGAGGAGATCAGGAACGACGTTTCGCGAACTCGCATCGTTTGCATTAGCTGTGCAGTGTGATAAATGAATGTGAGAAGAGTTAGTCGTGGGGATAAGAGAGGTATTAGGGGGTGTAGGAAGTATTTGATTTTGACCAATTCGGTCTCGTGTGCTGTTGCGGGTATGAGTGCGGTTATCACTTCCCGGTTGCCCACACCGTGGAAGATGGTTTCTTGAGGGACCTGAAAAGGAATATAGATTAGCGTTGGTCTTAACGACCTGGGAGCGTGACCGCAGGGCCCAGGGGAAAACTGCTTGAGGCCGGTCACGCACGGCCTTTTTATGAGAAGTTTTTTGAGTGTTAGCTCCGCTCTTGAAAGCCCTTAGTGGGCACCCTTACCGCCGGAGACGGAAATCCGTGAGGTAGGATGAGGTGTGACATTTTTATGGTCGACCTTTTCTAACCCTTCCTTCCTTGTGAGAAGGCAGCATTGCTGCAGATGCTGGTTGTCCGAGGGAAACACCTTACTGTTGTCACACCCCTCTGCAGTCAGCAGTACGACTTCGCCCTCAGATCTTGAGTAGCTGCTTTTAGTCTCATCGCCCTCCAATCGACCTGCCTGGCATGCTAGAACCTTCAGGAACATATGTTCCAGCCAATATAGCTCGGTTAGGTCATCACGATAGGCAAGCCCGACCACCACGTCAAGGTAGCAGCTTCGGTCGGGATCAGTGTCAGTTCCACATATCTTTGAACTAGTTTAGTACAAATACGACACTCATGGATTTCTCTCTGATGAATAATCTAAATTCTCTGTATACTTTGGAACCTTTGGATTTCATGTCACCTGATTAATGGAGATGTTAATAATGAAGATACTTCTTTTCACCAGAACCTTTACGCCCAATTCTAGATCGCATGTTTAAATCAGACCTCATGCAATACCGTGTAGGGCTTCATAATTTACATTTTACTAACATGCAATATTCACAGGTGTGACACATTTATTTTATATTTAGTTACATTTCTGTTTTAATCAGTTTTTGATATGAAAAATATCGGAACACAAGTCACAGTAGAATTTCTTTGATTTATGAAAAGATTTTTCAGTTTGTGTTTGTGTTTTTCAAACCATGATTTAAAAGGACAAAGTTATCGGTCTAGTTAAGTAGATTTCTGTTTCTGTTAACTCAAATTTCCAAAATCATGTTCAGAAAACTATGAACACTGTTCTAATTACCAACAGGCATGAAGAGAACCAAGCACTGAAAGAAATTCGTAATGCTACTGAAAGCAGAAAAACTAACCAAAGATTTGATGTAAGTATGAAGCTAACAGAAAACTTGTTCTTCACGGTAAATAATTTCCTAGTTGGAAAATAATTAAAAAGGCCTAAACCACTGAATTGCTCCATCAGAATGCCAGGTACCTTTGTGGTGGCGCTGTGCTATTCAGGTTGTCATGTTAATACCTGAACTGTGTAAATTTACCTGTGGTCATTGGGCTAGATTTAATTAATTACGGGTACCTCAAAATGCCCCATTATGGCTGAAAATGGGGAGAGTCCGTTTTTCGACTGCTGTCAAATGACCATGCCTATATAGCCACCCTCAAAGGTTTTCTGCTCATTGTATTCTCACGATGGGAGTGTGATTGATCGGGTTGGTAGGTATGGAGGATCCAAGTAGGGGAGTTCAGCAACCCTGAATTTAAACGAATGGTAAACATGGGCTCCATGATCCTGATGGAACGAATGGCTTATGAACCTATTGTTGGACATCAGTTACTATGTGAATACTTCTCCTTACGTTGCTCTACTACCAAGTAGATTAGACTCTTGTGTCAAAGGCTTGGGGTGCGGTTCAATAAGAGAACTACCTGCTCGGGTTTGAGCGTCCGGATAGTATCTTGGCCCACCTATATACTCGATAATTTGTATGGTGCATGAATATGTTAGTTGCTTCATAATGCTAACGCTTGTGTTTAAATACTTTAAAAATCAGACGAACTACTGAATGCTATCAAGTAGTATAGCGCTGCACAATAAATTAGGGAGTCGTCAAACAGATTCGAATAAAATTCATAAAAAGCCCACCTATGCCACTCATCAATCATATACTGCCGCCACGGAACTATGTTTCAGGAAAGACTATATTTATAAACTGATGAGTTACATTGAAAAGATGTTAAAGTAGTTGGATATCTAGTTATACACCATAATGATGACTGATTTCACTTAGCAATGAAAATATGCTAATCAGAATATTAATTATACGTGGTATTTCTGTTAATTCTAAAAGGTCAGGTGTCGAAAGTGTTTTTTCCCCTCTGGTCATAAACTGTCCTGATGTCAGGAATGATAACTTGAACCTCAGCCTAGAGTTTGAAATTTCGAAGATCTCTTCTGGAGCCACAAATTTTTCTCGTCATCTCAAAGTCAAGCGTTAAATATTTTGTTTTTTTTTAAAATTCACTCCAGGTAACCACTTGTCTTCCTTTAGCATAATGCTTTAGTAGATTAGTTTATTTTGTAAAATATAAACACAGTTTTATCTTGTCTTGTCACACTGTTATTGATCGGTCAACAATCAGTGAGCAAATGTCAGTGGGTTGATAGCTTATTATGATCTGAAAATATTTCCAAGGTAAAATTTATCAAAGATTTGCATACGAATAATTTATGAGATATATATATATATATATCAACAAAATAGTGAAATATCAGGTATTCTGCAAACACCTAGAACAAAGTTTACTATGAAATGAACAAAAATCAGTGAGACGTATCATTCATTTCCAATGAGTGGTTTAATGCCACAAAGGTTGTTTGTTCAATGTTCACTTGTATCGGTTCTCGTGTTTTTTTTCTCAATTCATTCTGATAATTGTTCTTCACATGTTATTATAACGCATAAGGCAAATGCAACGATGCATAACCAAAATAATGTGAAATACCATGCAGCTGGATTCATAGCAGATATTGAATATTGACTAAAATCGCTATTCCATTGTGAATAATGAACAACAAATGACATAAGGAAGCTAAAAACTGAAAAATAAAATATGAAAGATTTGCTAAAAAGTACAAGGAGATTGGTGTTTGTGTTTTAAGTTTAAAAGAACCAATTATTCAAAGATATAGGTGTTGCACTAATAAACAGTTAGAAGACCTGAATTGAATATTTCATATATTAGAAATGTATTGTTTGTATTTTTCTTTCAGACCATAATCTGATGAGTAAACAATCTCGGTATTCGCTCCTCATAAAACTTGTCTTTTAGCTAATTCATGAGAATCAACGATTGTTTATGCATGAGAAATATAGAACCATGAAGCTGAGTTAATTTAAGTCTTGAATCTCTTTGTAAAAGAGCTGATCAGATGATTCTTAAAATGATCAGGTTTAGTAACAGAGTTTAGTTTACATCACAGGCTGATATTAGGTGCACGACAATTGACAGGCAAGAATGACCGAATAATTATTTCCCTAGTTTTTGAATCAAAAGTGTTAGCTCGCGACTAATCTACGATTCGAACTCAGGAACTTTAGGTCCAATGCAGATTGACATACATTTAAACAACTAATTTGAATTTCAGTGATTCACAAATCTAATTTCAGACACATGCATCATTTGTCTCATTCCATTGATCACAGCCTTTTACCAGGATTTCCACCTACTTACTTACTTTAGCCTGTTACCCCCAATGGATCATAGGCCACCGACTAGTTTTCTCCAGCCAACTCAGTCCTGGGTTTCCCTTTCAAGTTCTTTCCGATTTTTGTTCATTCTTCTCATGTCTTTCTCTATTGCTCGGCGTAATATGTTTCTTGGCCTTCCACTTTTCCTTCTACCTTGAGGGTTCCATGTGAGGGTTTGTCTTGTGACGCAGTTGGGTGCTTTTAGCAGTGTGTGTCCTATCCACTAACTCCAGCGCTTCTTCCTGATTTCCTCCTCCACTGGAATCTGGTTTGTTCTCTCCCACAGTAGGTTGTTGCTGATCGTATCTGGCCAACGATTCCGAAGTATTTTGCGAAGACAACTGTTTATAAATACTTTTATCTTCTGGATGATGGCTTTGGTAGTTCTCCAAGTTTCCGCTCCATACAGTAGAACTATCTTGGCATTTGTATTGAAACTTTGGTGTTGTTTGCTAATAGCTTTGAGTTCCAGAAGTTCAGTTGTAGAAATGCAGCCCTTGCTCTGCTGATCATCGCTCTCATATCTATGTCGTATCCACCTTGGTTGTCGATAATGCTGCCAAGGTATGTAAAAGTGTAAACGTTTTCCAAGGCATCTCCATCAAGCGTGATTTGGTTGGCGTATGTTAGTTTGTATCGGAGAATCTTGCTTTTTCCTTTGTCTTTTGAGTCCTGCTGCTGCCACACAGCATTTGTTGTTGCGTGGGCGATAGAAGAGTCAGGTCATTTGCAAAGTCCAGATCGTCCAGCTGAATCCTAGCTGTCCATTGTATACCATGCTTCCCTCCAGATGTTGAAGTCTTCATAATCCAGTCGACCACCTAAAATATATTAATGATGGGCGCTTATTTATTGTCAGCCTTAAATGTCCTAGTTTCGATCGCGAACACCGTCATGGATAGGCACTGATGAGTTCCACACTACAACCGAACAAATTTTAAATGTCACAGATTGTATGTGATTTATACAAAAAGTGTTCGCTACCTTCTAGAACACTGTTAACTTTCTTCTGCATTAAATTGCTTTGTAAATAATTCAGATTTTAAGTGCAGTTTTCGATTTAATGATAATTTTCAGTTTTTTTGAGTATTCTTAATGCTTCGTTGATAAGTGTTCAACAAGCTATTCTACATATGAGCGAAACATATCTTTAGATGAAAGCTTTTGTGTCCAAGTTAATTTAAGTGTCGCAGACAACATTTAACACCAAGAACCATATTACTCATATCCAGCAACAGGTGTCACATCTTCAGAATCAAGTTATTTAAAAGGAAACTGACAGTGTAACATTTTTTGATCTGTCCAGTCAGGTAGGAGGGAATTCGGACTATAAGCAGGGAATCGATTTACTCATAGTAGATAATGCAGAAAATAACTAAGAGCGTGAATAAACAAAAAAAGCTCATAAAAATTTATCAGCGTTCAGAATTTAAATTTTTCTGGGTAGAAGCATCATATATATTTACTCTATGTGATTAGTAGCATGAATTCTATAATCATAGTGAGAAATTAAAACTCTATTTCAATTGACGGTGACCGAATGGCAACATTTCTGTCTAACTAAAAAATGTGAATCTTAAAAAAAACATTCAAAGTCTAGTTTAACTTTTTGTGTTAGCATTAATTATGTTTTTGAGGAACTAAAGTAAATTGTTGAACCATTGAACAACAAGAATCAGAGCTCAGCTTCTTTATGTACTGATATGCAACTTCTTGCTAGTAAACATCGGTCAGATAAGCTGTAAATTGATTGATAAGGCAATAAGTCTTCATCCACTGAGATGATAGAATACATAGATGTTATGTATGCTCAATGACCATACAAATCAATGCCACAATGTAAGCAAGTTTTGAGAGTCAGTTGAGAGAGGCAGCTAAATCCTGAAGAAGCGAATTCATATTGAATAATTAAACAACTACATCACATAATACTAAAGACATTTCATAATCTGTTTTGTTCACAAAAACGTTCTTCCAATAACATACATATATATATATATATATCACATGTATATTATATTACACTTCATTTTCTTACCTGATAATACAGTGCATATTGTTACAATCACTAATAATATAGACTTCTTCTTATATGATGTCAATATCGATAGCATGAAGAGAATTAGTGCAGCGAATAATAACATTAGACCAACTAAACTAGATGAAATATAAATTTTCTCCGCAATATTTTTATGTTGTGCTGTTGAAGAAGAAAAAAATAAAATAAAGGATATGCAGGGAAACAAGCTTAGTTTATCAATTCAAAAAAACAACACTCAAAAATCATTCAGGACAGTGATCAATGTCCTTTGGTTAGGCGTTCGCCTACAATACCGAATGTCCTGGGTTCGAATCTTGCAGGGTTGAGGAGTCGTTGATGCGTACTGCTGAGGTGTCCCATACCAGGACGAAACGGCCGTCCAGTGCTTCCAGGTTTCTGATGGTGGTCTAACATTGATCGATTCATGGTTTCAAAAATGTGTAACTTAACAATCTTCACAACCCTGTAATGCAAATGTCTTTTTTGTTGAGTTTCTTTATTTTGACGATAATCAAGTTCTATTCATCAATCTATGATAAAGTAGTTGTTAAGCGAAATGAAAAGATATAGCTTATACTATGTTGGAAATGTTCGATGTTTCAAGGTATTGTTTTGTGTTAGTGTAAACTCTAATCAGTGAGGCGTATATGCCATCTTAATAGAACTAGTTTCTCAAACTATACGGTAGAAGTTTTTCTGAATATATGATAACATTTAGGAGAATATAAAATATACTGGATAAATATGATGAGTTTTGTTCACTCAGCTGGGTGTTTTGGTTGTGAAGCTTTGATTGTTCTTCTGAACAACCTCATCAGCACAAACTTCAAGTAGAAGTGAAGTATTGTGATTGGTTGTTACTGAATTAACAAGTTTGCTGATAGTTATTGATAAATTTACAGCATAATATAAATTAGAATGAATAAGTAACTTAACATCAAATTGATGAGTGAGTTAAAGTTCTGAACTTTATTTGAGTAGACATACACCAGCCAACGTAGACCTTTTATTTCATGAATAATATTTCTCATTTGAATCATCAATCAACGATTGTTAGACCGCCATTAGAAACCTGGAAGCACTGAACGGCTGTTTCGTCCTGGTATGGGACCCATCAGCAGTGCGAATCCATGACTCCTACACGTCACAATTTGAACCCAACACCTCCGGTCTTGCACGCGAACGCCTAACCTCTGGACTTCTGTGCCGGCACCCAACGATGTTAATGTCTAACTCTGATCAATCTAGAGATTTTGCACGACCTCATCCATTTGTCTTAGGTAGTTACTGCCTACAACCAACATGGTTTAAAATTGAAATTGATCATTGTCAACTTTTAAATTGACATTGAGACTATTCGCAATCTTTATAATTAACAAACTTTGTGGTTTATTCATAATTCAGACATCTATAAAAACTAGTATGAAATTGTCATAATGAAGAAAACAATATAATGAAGGAAACCGTATTTCTATTTTTATGCGAAGTTTATCATAAATGATCTTAAATGATACTATGCTTTAATTAATTATTAAATGTTGTATATTTCCATTTTGCATTTTTGTTAAAGAGTCGCAGTGATTGTTCAGATTAATTGAAATCATGAATCGATTAATGTTAGGCTGATCGAAGTTAGACGACTCAGTTAGTTGGACGTTCAGCGTTCGCGCACGAGACCGAAGATCCTAGGTTCGATTATTGCGAGTGAGGATTGTTGATGAGCACTGCTGATGATTCCTACACTAGGACGAAACGGCCGTCTATCGCTTCCACGTTTCTAATGGTGGTTTAAGATTGATCGATTTATGATTTAAATAAATTGTTTTGTACAAAATTACAAAATATTATCAGTGTTTCAGAATCATCAAGCTTTCCAGGTTATTCTCAATTCTAATGTACTAGTCTATTTGTGTAGACTACTAGAGTCTGTTTTGGATAGATTTGAGAATTTCTAATATTTTTGTGGACAGTTTCGATATGAAATAACCTGATAAATTTTAGAAAATAAACAACTATACTATGATTTCAACTTGCTTAAATAGATGGCAGATGGAAATTTATCGAAAAGATCCATGATTTTTGTAATGATATATGGTGTCCGAGATCTGAACATGATATACACTAATCCCGCAAACTGGTTACTCGAACGAGAAGGTGATAGTGGAAGCGAAAGTCTATTTGGCTACAAAATAATATGCGCAAATATTTTCCACTCCCCTAAATCAATTTCTTGACCAATGTTATCGATTGACTGTTTAAGACATTTCCAATGGTTATTTAATGCCCTTCCGGGTTCGACCATCTATGATTTGCTCTCTATATTAATTTTTAGTGACAAATCAGTTGTGATTTCCTATTACATGGTTATTGTACAACCAAAGAAATTTTGTCATTAATAATTTCGCTAGCGGATAGAATCTCGATTTAAAACTATGAAGCGTTTCCTTCAACTGTTTACGAGTTATATCAAAGGACTTTTAGAACGCAAACGAAGTTGAAAACACATAAACTATCCAATATTAACTACTTAGTCTTAAAACCAATTAAATCTCAATAATCTGTGTTGAATGGTCAAGGATGAGTACTGGTAAGTACCACACCAGAATGAGACAGCTGTTCAGTGCTTCATACTTCCTACTGATTGTCTGTTTAAAGTCAGTTCATGGAATAAATTGTAAAAAGAAACGTGCATAACTACTTTATAACAATAAACAGTCGTAATAACATTTAATCTAAACGTATTATTGTCATTATTATTATTATTATTATTACTGTGATAACATACCTGTTACTCTACCATCTTTTGCCAGTGCTATAATACACAGAGTAATGTTTAAACAAAGTAAATAGGTTAAAATTATTTTGACCGATGATGCAAACACCATGCGTAAACAAATTGAATAGTCCCGATTATAATCTCTGTTTATTGATGAGAAATGAAAGAAACAAACATATATATTAATAGAATATGAGTGGAATAGAATACAAGTGCAAGGATATGTAATTGCGCACCTAACTTAAGATTTTATGAACATAATTTTGCACACTTGTATGTGATTTATATGTTGCAATTCGAAAAAACCCCCAGCATCTAAGGAACATGAAATAAATTTCATTCAATAGTCAATAAACCGTCAGAGAGTGAATTAAAAGTTCTGTGATTGTGAACAATGTTTATTAAATTCATTAAAACAAAAAAAACCTCCAAGAAATGGTTCGTTCCAATTAGATTTTTATCGTCACTATGAATTTACATGCATGTATGTTTCACAACGCTAATAAGATCAATATCAATCAAATGATCAAGTGTTGTTTAATTATGTCACGAATTTAATGTTCAAACATCAAAGTGAATGAAATAACCTTAATGTTTAATCTTTTAATTTACTGATTAGATTATGATTAAAATGACTGTTTTTTTCAAACAATCTACTTGTTTGCATAGTTTATATCAGTTAGAACTTTCGTTTGACTTCTATTGTTCAGCTGATCTGTATTCTAAATAAAGTTATCTAAATTTTAACTTCTCTCCTTATTCAATAATGACGTATTAACGGTTCACTATCACTGTTGAGATGTTACAATATTCCGACGATTGCTGAAACTGATAAGTCAAGATCGATCATTGATATATAAGTGCCATTCAAAAAGTGCCTTTCTATTTCTAATAAAGCATGGGCCACCGACCAGCATTCTTCAACCAACTCTTTCCTAGGCCTGCCATTTCATTTCTACCCAATCACTATTTATTCTTTTAATGTTGGTTCTCTATTCTTAGCTCAGTATGTTCTATGGTCTACCTCTTTTCTTTTGATTCTGGGATTTCCAAGTTAGGATTTGCCTTGTGAAGCAGTAGGGTGATTTCCGCAATGTACATCTTATCCATCTCCAGTGTTTTTTCCTAATTTCTTCCTCAGCTAGAATCTGCTTTGTCCTCCCTTACAGTACGTTGTTGTTGATGATTTCTGGTAAAAATGGTTTAGTCATTTATAGATAAATATACATTTGTATGAATATGATATAAACCATGTGACAGACTATATAGAATACTATAAAACATAAAATAACTTTATATTCTGTGTCTATGAAATAAGAAAGTGTCAAGCACGTAAAATTGGTTTCTGTCTGACCGTTGATGAAATGGCTAATAAATTCAACAACGAAAATCCCTGGTCGTAAATTTAGAGAAGTTGAAATTATACATAAGTGTAGAAAAGTTGATCTTATTAGATCGGTTCTATTTTCCATCTGATATTTGTAAAATAGGGTTGATAGACTATCTACAGTAGATGTTTTCCATTTAGTTCCTTTTACTCAGTGTATTATTTTCACACTGCCAAAATACCCACCAGTTCTGGTTTTTCAACGAGGTAGAGCTATCTCTTTTTGAAACTATTGCAGTGTGTTTGCTAGCAAATTTTGTTTTAACTTGATTCATCTATTATTACAAATCTTATGATACTTTAAAAAAATGGATGGTATTTTAGAAAGCTAATCAATTTGACAAGGTCAATTGATAACTTTTTAATGTCAACATTAAAGTACTTTTGGTTTGAACTGTAAGTTGTGTATTGAAAATGACATTACGTGGATTCTGCGTTGTTTATATTCATATTTGATGAAGTATGATTAACACGTAGTAATAGTCAATCATTCAGTCATATGCGATGTGGAATTGTACACATATACTTCATTAACACAATGAGATGAAGTTAACAAGACTATGATGTTGAAGTCTTGTTCTATTGAAACACTGATCTACTAAATGATTAGTTATCAATCCACTTATTCACAAATAAAAAGTTGTCTTTAAGGGTTAATTTTGATCGCGTAATAGAAAACAAATGGTATTTTTGTCACTAGTGACTAGCTTCTTGAGGAAATTCTCGGAGTTCTAGTTGAAAAGACGTGATCAATGGAGTTCGACCCTGTCGGGTGTAGGCAGTAACTACCTAAGACAAATGGGTGAGGTCGCGCAAACCCCTAGATCAATAAGAGTTAGACATTAACGCCGTTGGATGCCGGCCCGGTGGTCCAATGGTTAGGCGTACGCGCACAATACTGAAGGTCCGGGGTTTGAATCCTGTGAGGTGCAGGAGTCGTGAATGCGCACTGCTGATGGGTCCCATACCAGGACGAAACGGCCGTGCAGTGCTTCGAGGTTTCTAAAGTGGTCTAACAATGATTGATTGATGATTTCAAATGTGTAAAAACACAAACATCTAAAACTCCGCCCGAAAATATGATGAAATTTATGATTATCTTTAAAAAAGAAAACTGTTTTCACTGTTTTCATTTCGGATAGTTAATGCATATTCCTAACCACATTGGTTTTCTATTAGCTGATGGTTCTCTCGCAAATAGCAGTAAGCAGAGTATCATTTGAAAATCGTTTTGTATATATAAATTGCGTTAATGATTATTCAAAACTCTATGTAAATCAATGACTAGAGGTTCTCATTGCCGTTAGGTCACTGATATTAATCTGGAAATGACCAGGCCAACACACATGGACAGTTGATTGAAGCTGTGGCTACTCTAAGACCAACATTTTAGGGTTCATGTGACGGTTGCGAGTAGTGGTCAGAAGCGTTGTGTGACACGGTAGCGAAGGAATATTTACCCTTTATCTTTCTCCAAGTCTTGAATTTTAATATTCTTTAATACCTATCATCTCAGTATGTCTCTCCAAACCATACTGTCAGTGATTCATCTTTCTTATTCTCCCTGATTCTATGCTGATCAAATTTGTTTACTGTCCTTCTTGTTTAGATGATTTAGTTGTGTGGCAACCTGGGCTACTGCCTATTTGAATTAGGCTCTATGTTGTTTATGACTGACTGACTTCTTGAGGTGACAGAGAATTCTTTGGAATGCACCTACCGATATGTAAAGTAATAGAAGCTGTGATCAGTTAACTCGAAGTAACATGGAAAAAATACAATTACTTTAGTTTACTATGATCGGAAACTCTTTATTAAGCTTTCGCTACAAATTCTAGCAAACCGGAGTTTGACATAGCATTTTACTTGACTTCATAAAGTACTTTTACCGGGTTAATTGAACCATGCAAAAAGGAAAAGGATTGGTACACTAATTGATCATTGAAAATTCACTAATATCTTCTTGTTTGTATGATGTTGTTAATCTAACTACAAATAAATTTTACACAAATCAGAAAATTCATTTGAAGTTAAAGAAATTACGTGTAGAATGAGTGAAAATATTTTATGACTTGACATTAATCTCTATGTAACAAACAATAATCGTTAAATGCATACTCAACACTTGATACCGTGGGTGTGATAATGTTACAAGTTTAAATGCTTTTTACGAAATTGTGTATGATATAGATAAACAGATTATTTAAAATATGTAATCAGTTTTCAAGGTTATTCATTCAATCATTGATTGATTGATACACAATGAAAAAACTAGGTGAAGAAAATCTTTCTTCATTCTATTCATATTTTCCTTGATTTCCAAATGAGCACTTCTACTTCTCACATATCATATTGATTATCATTTCATCGTTGTAGAATGTTAGGAACGATGACTTGACTAAAAAGAAGTATATCTTATCAATGTTATTATTATATTCAGAAATTTCTCATATAAAAAAGTGGATCACACTGACATATTCAAATCACATAACTGTTGATACTAGTAATGAACTCTCTAGTAAAAAGTACACTCTTTAAATCACTGGACTCAAAATATTGACCAGTGTATATTTATTGAACACTGAACACTTGACTAGTAATCCTAACAGAAAAAATATGAACTGCGTATGATTAATTCGCAATAAACTGTACAATATGCATGTTTCAGCTTGTTACATACAATTTTAAGTTTTGTTACAATGAATAATCGTATTTTATTGTGTAGGCGTGTTTTTTTTTTTGAGCAAGATATTACACACACACACACACATATATATGAGTCATGATACCCTTAAATGAATTTGATGATTAAAAAGTTTCAAAAAAAAAACACATTCTTAATCATGTCACAGTATGAAATTTTTTTTAACTCATTCTTTTTATTGCAAAAATAATTTAAAATTAATTTTAATTGGTTAGAGAACTTTTCAGTGATTTTTTTAAAAAAAGAAAAAAAAACTATTATCATGTTTGAAGAGTGAAATATTGTGTATTGTCAAAAAAAGTTGTATTTATTTTTCCATTGAACGGAATGATTTAAAATCGAATTCTCTTTTACGGTCGAATGAATAAAATGAATGTTGTGTATACTAAATATACATTGTTTTTATAGATAGGCGCCTTTTTGTTGCTTAATGTTGTTTAATTTAAATGTGGTAAATGTAGGCAGAAATGTGACAGCATATACAATCACAAGGTAGATATTTATATATGTATACTTTATTGAAAAAAACTTACCACCGGTTTATTTGACTTGATGAGAGATAGATGAGCAGTTAGTTGGTTTTAAATAATTTGAACTAAATGTAACTTATCACAGATATAAACAAAAATTTGCAAATCTCGTAAAATTTAAACTCTATGATTGTTATATTGAACTAATTAATTGAGTCATATAGCTATCACTTTGGATCGAATTCCTAAAATCATGACTTATAAGTATGGAAGAAAATATAGTTGATTCTTGTTTGGTAACTTAGATCCCCATAACTCGGTTGGTAAATGCCTTAACGTGGATTTTACGTTTCCGAGCATAGGCTGATTAGTTGACCATGACATTTCATTTCTCACAAGGAAAATCCATGGCTGTGATTGGCTGCTGTGTATTTTAGTGTGCCACTTTTGCGACTGTCCCAAGGATGTTTCTATGATGCATATATAAACGAGATCTGTGTGCTTGATTGCACTGTGATTGCTGGGTGTTGGTAGAATATACTTTCTATGCTATACCAAGACTTCTATTTATCCATTTCGAGTCAACTGATCAAGGTAGCCTACCTGGACTCTGGTTTATTGTCTCGTTCCTGTTTATCGACCAAGGTGAACCTGTAATAGTTTCAAGCATACTTAGTGACGAACTTAACAATTCTAATCACTAAAATGCAATAAACGTTTATTCGGGATAAACTAAAATCAGCTGGACAATACCTGGAGTGGATAATGCGTCTAATGATCTGTATAACTATTGTGGTGCGCGCTACTAATAAGTAGTATATGACGCGAGTAAAAGCGTAATGTCTGGCAGCAGAAGATGGGGGAAGATCAAGAAAGGAAGAGCGGGAACACAATGGGATTTGTATGAAACGCATGAACAGTGAAATGTCAGACATTGGATTGATGTTTGCAACAGGAACAGTCCAGTAAGATATGACGGATTGATATTTTGCAAATTACCGATTTATGATATGGTTTTCCTATTTTACCAATTAAGTATGTAACTTGCGATAAATACAATTCGGTTGCCCTCACCTGTGTTCTCCCTCACTACACTATGAGAGTGCTTGATTTTAGTAAATATTTAAATGAAATTGTTAGCTGTTCGAAGTCTAATATTTTTTTGTCGGGGACGTTAGATCCCCAGAACTCGATTGGAAGAGATCCTGATTTCGGATTTTTTGTGTTTTGTTCATAAGCTGCTCAGTTGACCTTCAGACTACATTTCCCACTCGGAAAAGCCTTGACTACCACTGGTTGATGTATTATTTTAGTACTCTATTTTTGTGGCTCTGTTAGGATATCCATCAAATATTCAAAGGGAATTGTTTTCGGAAGTCTAAATCGGTCAATATTATGGTCGTCCTAGATATCAGTCTCACACACTTTATTGTTGTCTCCCACTGGTCGTACTAACTGTCAATGTCACAGACTTCCATGTCGTTTCCTATTCGACCTAAATGTGTAACTAGGCATTATCTGTGGCGTTTTATGACCTGGACTCGGACCCGGATCCCTAGTCCGGGATTCTGCATTCTTCTTGACTCGGACCTCGTACTTTCTGAATGCTTGTAGAATACAGGTTCTACTTCATATCAAGTCCTCTTCTTTCATTCAATGTAGGTTGGGACACTCAAATTAGAGAAGCATATCCTGTAGCCGAATACTCAATCCCCGCTCTCGTTTTCCGACTAAGGTAAACTCGTAATAGTTCAAGCATATCAAATGATATGTTTACGTGTATTCGTAACAGCCTCTCCCAAGGACGTTTCTATCATGTATAAATAAGCTCGATTTGTGTGCCTGTCAACCTGGTATATTCTGGGTGCATGTAGAATACACTTGTGGTGTCATTGAATCATTTGCCTTCGCTCCGTTACTGAGTATGGTGAACTTGTAATAGCATTCAAGCATATCAATTGACAAGCATATCATTTTTAAATGATCATGGTATATTTTAGAGTGTTACAAAAATTCACTGTGTTACATAATGAAACTGTGGAGTTGGTATGACAAACTTATTTTGTATTTATTCTGTTAATTTTTCACTGCTTTTACATTTACTATTAAATGATTGTACATGTTGTTTAAGTGTGTTACCTTGGAAACGAGTAGCGTTAACTACTCACTTTTTTCCATTCTGTTGTACACATAGCACGACATACGCTGTCTTCTTCCAACAAATACACTTTATACACATATTTCGTGTTCTCGATTGCTCATTAATATGTTATCTGGATTCTATCTACATTTATAGACTACAGTCATATTCATATCCTATTCTACGACGGAACATATAACTGGGATTACTAATCTCCTATAATTGTGGATTTTTGGTACCAAACGCAACCGAACACCTGCAAGCGGCCGCATTAAGTAACGTCTATACATTTTTATTGTGTTCATAACATTAAACTGATATATTTCGCTATGCATTTTATTGTATTCAATAACTTTTTTAATATTTTGAAATAGAATATCGTTTGGTCCACCACAAAACAATACAATTCACTAAACAAAACATAAGACATAATCTGTTGTTTGAACTAATCCAAAAAAAATATTTTTGATGTTTGGTTACTATTAAATATTATCTGTGTAATATTCATTTGACGTGTAGTCAGTTTTAGGCATTCTCATTATTATATTTCCTATTAGTAATAATATTTGCTCCTTACTTCAAGAGGCTTAAAAATGATTACTTTTCACCTTTTTTGTCGGTTTGTTATTATTTATTAATCTGGAATTTGTATGTTTTGGGGATGTTAGATCCCCGAAATTCGCTTGATAAATGCCTTATTTTGGGTTTTTGCGTTTGCGAGCATGGGCTGATCAGTTGACCTTGAGATTTCAATCCCCGCCAGGAAAATCCATGGCTGTGATTATCTGCTGTGTTTTTAAGTGTGCTATTTTCGTAACTGTCTCAAAGACGTTTCTATGATGTATAAATAAACGAGAGTTGTTGCTGGGTGTTTGTAGAATATACTATCTACGCTTACAAAGCCGTTCTACTCTATTTGGGGATTCAAGGTAGCCTACCTGGACGCTGGTAAAAGTCTCGTTCGCGTTTATCGACTAAGGTAAACTCGTAATAGCCTCAAGCATACTTAGTGACGAGCGTAACAGTATGCTTATATAATTTATTTGTTTATAGTTAGCTTGGTCCCGAAAATGTTGGTTTCTAATTTCTGTGACCATACACACGAACACAGTACAAATCTTACCTATTTACCTAAACAAGTTAAATATATGCGACAAATAGTAATTTGTTTGATTATTTTAGAAGAAAAAAAATCCAAATCATCTATATATATACATCAGTTTAGTGTAAAATACATTTTATTTTTATCATTATACGAAAAATTAATGAATATCTTGATTTTATCAGGATTTAATATCGTTTTCTATATAAATTTGTAATTAGGAGTTCAAGCCTGTTCCTGTGTGAAGCAGTGCTCATTAAAGATAGTGCCTGAGGTTGCACAAGACTCTGAGCTGGTCGAAGTTAGACAGTAGTACTGCTGGATGCCAGCTCAGTGGTTCAAAGGTTTGGCGTTTGCTCGCAAGTAGTGAGCGGTAGTCGTAGATACACACTGCTGGTGAGTCTCATGCTAGAAGGAAACGGCCATCCAATGCTTTTAGGTTTCTGATGGTGGCCTAACATTTAACGATTTATGATTTGAACGTAGCTCAACAATGCCCTCAACCCTATAGTGATTAACTTGTATTAACAAAAAAAGTAATTTTTTTTAAAAAGAATACATTTATTTAAAAATAAAACCAATCATTACAAACAAAAATTCATGTACAAAATGGAAAAACAAAAGGAATATTTTATTTATTTCAATCAGTATTTGTCACCCAAATGATGATAGCAATTAATAAACATAAGAATGTTACCCATAACGCGGCTAACAACCAACCTAAATAGCCTGGATTCATATCAATCACAACCAATGCGATGATGAAACATAGAACTAAAGTATAAAGATAAATGAAACAAGAGTTTAACATTATCATCACTAATAAAAGTGAAGGTTTGGACTGCTCAGTTGAGCATCAGAAAACACTAAAACCAGTTGTGATGATCTGTGACCTTAAGATGGGGCGATTACGTAGTTGCACTTAACCGATAGATTACTGACCTGGCTAGGGAGAAACAACTTTACAGGGATTCCTGGCTTTCAATGATTGTCTGACACACACATGTCTAGTTATTGCATCACACAAAAATAAATGATCTATTGATGAAGGCTATGTTTCATCAGTGAATGACACACTGAGTTAACTGTGGGTTTTACATTCATACAAATAAGTTGACACCCATTGGAATAAATTTTAACTTCAAACAATTCAAACTACTGGATGATCATAATCGATTGTTACTGAAAACTTTTCCTACTGAAATCCGATATATCTTAAGTTAATTGATCATGACCACTCACAAGAACACCTGAGATGATCTCTTTAAGCTAGTTTTAGTAAGTTCTTCGATATTTATAGCTGTTCATGCATGATTTCTTATTACTGTCTAAAGTATATTCATGATAAATAAAGGATTTAAATTTTCAATGAATAAACGACGGATCGCGTTAGATCACGAACAGATCAGCAGCACAGACCTGCAGGTACTATTACTTCTAAGTTTTTTCCCTGTTTCTCAATTTAGCAGCAGGTCATAAGCAAAATATGTTACAAATTGAAGACAGAGTTTTTTTCCCAACTGATCTGAATTATATTTATGCCAACGTATAAAATCCCTTAGGTCTATTTGAATGAGATACAATGTCGAAAAATAAGCTACAATTATGATCTCCAGTTTTATTTTGTATGCCTTCAAGATATAATAAGTCCATGAAAATGTTGATAGTGAATCAGAGATGTTCTTACAATTGAAACAAATATAAACCGAAATGCCTGAAATAATATGTAATCTTGAATAAATTTTATATAACTTTTGAATCACTTATTGATATAAAAACACAGTGTTAATTTGGTCATGTCTTCTTCGGATTACTGTTCTTGTTTTTATAAGGAATCTATTGAATTTTACGATGATGAACTAAATAGTTAAAAACCAATGTTTTATTGTGTACTACTTACAACCTGGCTTGTAAGTAGTAGGTAAAGTGTTGTATCTGGAAATAGGGCACAATCAGAATGTTTTGCAATTTGATGAAATTGGATACTAGATTTGATTTTTACATTCTTAACATCTACTCCCTTTACAGTGATTTATAAAAAAAAATCTATTTTTTACCGATACTGTCAGTCAGTCAGTCAGTTGCAACGTAGAACTTCGTACGTAAGTACATCAGTTCATGTTGTCATACCACACTAGCACAGAGACGCAATTGTCATTTCAAATCCCATAGTGGTAGAGATAGAAGAAGAAGAATTGCTGCTAATGGTGAAGATTAGGATTTGTAGATAATATTCAACAAGTATAATTCAATGAGATAAGTTTAGAAAGACAAAGGTAGGAGTGTTGACGAATCCAGAAGATTAAGATTTGATAGAATAAAAAGAGTAGATTCACCTACGCCATTGCGAAAGATTTCGAGCCATGTCATTCAAGGTCTTTAACTATCGGTGACTTTCATCTCGCGGTTACCAATACTGTGGTCTGTGGAAATCTTCATTCCTAAGGCTAGTAAATAACCTGTACGCCACCAGGCCAGTAAGTAAGTTAAATTTTCATGAACTTCCTAGAATGACTATGTTCTTCAAACGAAAAAGAAAATTTTCTGTTTATATTTGATAAATCTAGTTCGACAAATCAGTCTAGGTTTTATTGAATAGTTGTTTTTTTCCTACAAAAACAATAGAGAGACTTACTTGCTAATCCTAATAAAACAATGATTACAATCATAAAAACCATTGTATCATATTTGATAAATGTAATAATTACAAGAATTGCTGCTACAATCAAACAGATTGTACCAATTATGATGAATGCTAGATTGACTTTCTGTGAACTTGTCACCAAACCATTATCTGAATCAAAGAGAAATAAAAAAAAAAGAATCACTTTCCAGAAAAACAAATAAAATAAAACGAAAACAGAAAGTGAAACAAATCACCACCATGAGAATGGTTCAATGTTCAATTACACGACGGAAATGATTTATTGATAATTAACTGTACAGCCGTAGCAATAATGTAAGAAATGTAGGGAGATTTAAATTTCTGACAGACATATCAATCAATTATCACTTTGAAATAGCTGTTGAAATTGAGTAGATTTATGCAAGACATTTTTAAACTTGAACAAGATAATTAGGTCGTGTTTCTATGGCTAATGAATAAATAGCATATGAAGTGTGTAAGTAATATTTTTACTAACGGTTGTTTGTTGAGATATACGATGGTTAGAGGTAGATGGAAGAAAATCCTAGACGGAGGTTTCATGCTGGTAAGCACTGAACAGTATGTCAGAACTAAGATTTTAAGGAGCTTGATGCTAATCGTTGGAGTTAAACATCAATCGCTCAGTCTCGAAATCTGAGATATTACTCATGAGTCGTTTGTGTTGTGGATGACAAGTTTTAAGTTTAAAGTCGCATAGGAAACACCAGATCCCTGAAGATTACAGGTATATCTTATTAACGAGGACGAAATCAATGCCAAGAGTTCGTGTTGACTACCTTCCAGTCACTGTAACTGCTGGGTCTTTATGAATTCATATTGATGTTGAATAATATAGGAAACTAAATTTAACCTGTCTTACATGAAAGCTGATAATTGTAAATAAACCACTGACAAATATTCTTTTTTTTTAAACCTTTAATTAAAATGCTTGATGCTGGATTTTCAATGATAACACTCAAAAACTAAATAATGCACTTATAATTAGATTTTTACATTGGATAACACTGAACTGATTACTCTGATTGAACTGGTCATCATTTAAGTGGTCACACTGTTTTATGCCAAACATATAAGTGATTTTGAATACCGTTCATCTTGAATCACTATGAAATTACTACATAGACATAGATATATTTAATAAATACTTTGAAGGCATTATTTATTTAAAAATCGTTTATATTCAGGGAAACAAAAAAACACCAAACAATACTTTACAGATGTACTATACTACTTTCGATACTACTCATAAGCGTGAATTAAAAGAGATCTCAAAAGCTGATCACAATGAAATTCAGTCGGTTAATCTGTCAGCTTTTGTCAATTCTAATCATGATAAGAATGAAGTTGACTTGTTACAATGTTGTACTAAATATGAGATAGTCCATTTCAAATATAACCAACAGTGAACGTAAAGATTATTCCATGAATACATTGCTGTTACAGATCCCGTAAATTCAAAAACTGTTTATCATTGCATACTGATGGAAACTGGAGGTTCTTTTTGATTACCGTTATTTTTAGCCGTCATCTAATGTAGTCTAAAGGAGTGCGTAGTGTATTCAATAAAAGAAAGGAGCTAAATGACTGATAAGAAACTATTGTGAATCTTTGTGATTACTTCCAATAGTAATTGAAATGAATTGTTCATTTAAATCAAAACATTTTCCATTTGTGTTTGTTTGAAAAATAACAACAGTCTTTGATTTTAAAACCATTAGAAAGTGAGTGTGTCAATCAATTTGATTCCTGAATTTTGAAAAGAAACAATTATCACAACCCGTTTTAATTGTTTTAAATGTCATAATAATGAACCTTCACAAAGTTAACATGAATAAGAACCTACTTATCACTTTGTTGAATATTTATAGCAAATTGACACTGACAAAAAAGTGTCCGTTCGTAAATCTGCCTAAAGATCACGTTCACACAGTTATATATTTATTGATTGGCTCATATTTATAAGTTTTTTAAGAGTTACCGTATATGGGCAAACTGTTTATTGCATAAAAATATACACTCATATGAAAATACTCATTGAATTTCATGAATTCATCATTCGAATATCAAATTTATTCACTTATTTACCAATAAATGAAAAAAAAGAAACACAAATATATTAGAATGATACAACTGAAGAAAATTGTTTACTTCACTACTCACGTTTCATAAATGGACTTATTGCTAGCGCTATAATAGCACAGATAACAGCTGTGATTACGGCTACAAGATAAATTATCCTTGCAGCAGATACCATTTTGTTTTGTTTCTTCTTTTTTTTTCTTTTAAAAATTTAAATTTGTTTGTACAATGTTCAATGGGATGTTGAACGATGAGAAATTGTTCAAAACTGATTTTTTTATTTTTCGTAAATACTCACAATAAATCCTCTTTCCGGATAATAAATGATGAGCAACTACTGGTTGATTGCTTGCTAAATAAATACCAGTTGTCACTCAGTTGTATGTCAAATAGATGTGTGTAAATATATATATATATATATATATATATATATATATATATATATATATGTACGTAGTGCAATCCGAATGTGGATAGTCTGTGCTAGTGAATTTTGTTGAAATGCATCAATAAATAAAGTCATTTATTTCTTTTTAAAGAATAATACAATTTTAAACGAAAATGCAACATTCAGTTTTTAAAAAAAAATAATGCTATGAAGTCTATAAAACTCTGTAGGAGTCAAAAATTATAAAAATTCATTCAAAATAGCTTGTAGTTTGGCAAAAAAATACGAGAGTTATTTTATTTGTTGACATGAAATAAATTTTATGCGGCAAACGGATTAACTTTTTCTTCAAACAAGTCAATAGTTTAGCGAATAAATGTTTAAAATAAGAAAGTTATTTGTTTTAAGAGTTTTCTATTGAATAGGCGTGCTATCAATAAATATGACTGAGTAACTATTTCAAGATTTTTTCGTTATAGGGTTTTGGAGATTGATGAGTTGCTTTGAAATTATGAATCGGTTATTACTAGAAAACCATCAAAAACTCGAAAGCACCAGATGGCCATTTGATGCCGGCTCAGTGGTTTAGAGCTTAAGAGTTGATGCGCGAGACCAGAGGCCCTAGTTTCGATTCTCGCTGGTGAAGATCGTGGTAAAATATTAGGAAGAACGTTACTCATGCATGTATACATGTCATTCGATATGCTTGAACTATTACGAGTTTACCTTAGTCGAAAAACGAGAGCGAGGATCGAGGATCCGGAGATACTCTAATCCAATCGTCCCATTCCCCTCCCATTGAGTAAAAGAAGAGGAATGAAACTTTATATGAAATAGAACCTGTGTTCTACACACATCCAGAAAGTACGAGGTCTGATTCCAGAAGAGAACCGGGACCCCGTACTGGGGACACGGGTCCGAGTCTAGGCCATAAAACTTTACAGATAATGCGTATTTATGCAGTTAGATCGAATAGGAAACAACAATGAAGTCTGTGACATCGATAGTTAGGACAACCCATAAGGAACAGCATTGAAGTACGTGACATTGATATCTAGGAAAACCACAGTATTGACCAGTAGGAGTTAACCAATAGGTACTGGTCAATAATTCTCTTAGGATATTGGATGAATATCCTGACAAGTAATTAACAATAATGATGACCATTGAAACAAACTTATTTACCATACTGGTTTAAAGTGATATAAAGTTACTTGTCTGTATAGTCTTTTCAAATTTTTAAAACATGGTCACTCGATAAACACTGGAATTTCGATGGATTGATCGTTGAGTGATGATCACTGTCTGAAATGTCAACTTCTTGTTAATGCTGACCGAATTCTACCAATGAAAATATAATATGACCACTAGTCTACGTGATCAAACATCACGTTCGCTAGGCTAAGATGTAAGTTGGTGGTTGTAAGTAGTCGATAGAAAACTCAGGTTTCGCTCTGTTGGACACTAGTCAGAAGATGTATCTGTAATCTTGAAGGCACTGTAAATACATCTCAGTAATTCAAGAGATCTGTCATGGCCTGAATAACTCGGCAGTTACGTCTGTGACTGTGCAGCTGGGTGACATAGGATCTGATCAACCATGAAGTATCAATCCCTTCAAGATAACAGGTGCATACACTTGACAAGTTATTATTAGTACTAAATCTACATTCAGGATTTCCTGTCAAGTCTCGCCAATAACCACCTTACACAAGCAGTATTTTTCGGTACCTTTCCTGAAATTCAGATTGTCCCGTGGACTTTTATCATCATTCAGTTGACTATTTTAGCTTTAAGCTTCTCACTTTTATCATATGTCATTTAGTCATTGTTATTATTTATAAACAGACTTATTTTACTACGATTTTAATTTCTCGGGACATTAGGATTTTTGTTCAAATGATGG
Organism: Schistosoma turkestanicum; assembly: GCA_944470395.2. NCBI lineage: Eukaryota > Metazoa > Platyhelminthes > Trematoda > Strigeidida > Schistosomatidae > Schistosoma > Schistosoma turkestanicum. The sequence continues at coordinate 61,715,558 of OX103979.1, forward strand.
AATTTTCTGTTTTTAACTGTTCATAACTAGTTAGGTATTTTCGGGGATTAAGTCACCGGACTCTCTAGATCGATTTCTTCTGATAAACTATGTCATTTACCGTTGTTATGATATATCGATATGCGTAATGATACAAATGTCGTTTGTCGAAATATTTTTAAGGAGAGATGTGTTTTTATCCGTAGATTACTGAAATCATATATCGATCAAAGTCAAACCACCATTAAAAACCTGGAAGCACTGAACGGCTGTTTCGTTCTGGTACGGGACTCATCAGCATTGCACATACACGAACTTCGCTCGTAGTAATCAAACCCAGGACCTTCGGTTCCGCACGCAAACGCTTATCCTCTAGACAACTAAACCGGTATCCAACAATGTTATTATCTAACTTCGATCAACCCACTGTGTTGCACAATCCCATTAGTTTGTAGTGCCTCAACATATATTCCAGTTCGCTTACATCTAACTTGGTTAAGCCCTTTCGATTAATTTATTCAACCAAGCCATTCGCATAGCAACAATTTATATGTACCCATTCGTTCTTATTATTGTCTGGTTTGTATGAGCTTACATGATGTGTCCCACTTGTTATTTGACCTTGCCAAATATTCGTCGCTTTTATTCATGTGTGCCTATTTCGCTTGTTGCATGTCTGTCTTATATTTGTCCGACAATATATTCTTAATCACGCTCTATCTCTTTGAGTTGGCTCTTAGTCTTCTCCAATGCGCTTCGTCCATTCGTTCGCATTGTAATCCTGGGAGTTGGCCCTTAGCCTTCTCCACTTCGTTTTATTCGCTGCTTCGTTCATTCTTCCGCGCATTCGCTCGCCAGTGTACACAAATGGCGATCACGACGTCAACAAAAATGGTCACCACATAACTGGTAAGCCCGACGTTCTCAGGATGTTTCCTGATACTGACGAGAAATCGAACGCTTCCAACTAATTGGTAATTTCGACGTAGAATCGAACGCAATCACCGATTAGTAATCCCGAAAACTACGACCACGAATCGAACGCGTCCACAATATTACTGACAATAAGTATTTCGATACGAATTACTATTGTGGATTATATAACCATTGTGTGGATTAGTATCATTATCATATTCTTATTTCATGACAATTATTTCATAAACATTATTTTACTTCTTTCGATACCACGAAGGACGTTCATGATTAAGGTGAGTTCGTTCCATTTATTCTGCCGTATCGCATTATTATGTTTCGAATCGCTTATCAACGCAATGGCTCAATGACAATTATTGTCCATTAATATTTTCGTGGCTATACGATTATCGCATTGGAGATATCCTCTATGTACTCATCAGCTGCTCGTACCTCGAAAATCTTTCAACCTGCTAAGTAAATTGATGTTATGATCATACGCACCTGCACACGAAGCAGCAGTTCAAGCAGTCGATTGAACCTCCTTCACGCTGATATTCGCATGTTTTCGACTACCCCAACGCTGGCAACGGTCTGCAACGCTATAATATACATAAGTTAGGAGTCATATACTCAATGGTAGTAACTCATGTTCTCGATATGCATTTAATGTCCATGCATCGCATTTGTACGCAACTTTATTCTTCAAATTTTTCCACGATAATCTCGACCGTAATTTCTTCATCTATCTGCAGCCACTCAATTTATCGATGAGCCTTACCGTAATGTCTATACGATTACTCAATTCCGTCTAAACTGTCATGCCTAAACGATATTAAATATTTTGCAGCATTTGTATTACGTTTTCATATCGTACACCTGCTCTTAATGTACTATTTTGCTACTCTTTGCTAATAACCGCTTACCATATTTTCGTTCGCTTCGTTCGCTCATTCTTTCGCTGCTTTTCAACTTCGCTATGTGGTGTGTCCAAAATATAAACGTATTTATACTTCGAATTCGCATTCTGATTTATAAACCGTCAGACGCTACTTAGTGACGATTGTCTAGACGAGCTAATTACCGAGCTATCCGAACACGCAGATAAATGGACCCCACAAGTTCTCCTCGATAGGTACTGCTTCAAACTCGACAAAGTTGACTGACTCAAGATTTCAATGAAACTCAACAATCGCCACAACCTTATAATGATAATATATTATTACATAATCAAAACACAAATGGTGCATTGTATGCTGAATGTTTGTTTGTTTTTAATTGTGTACGTTCATTTTACAGGCCACAATACAGGATAATTGATTTCATTGGACAACAGAATCCAATTATTTATTTGAAAGTGTTGAGACAGAAAGACTTAAAAAATGTAGTTAATGACATTTTTGACAGAAATTCGCAATAACATTATTTTTCTCTGCAATATTGGTGATTTATTCTTTGAATAAATTAGTTTTATTGACAGATAAAAATTTTTATACACGGTGAGAAATATTGTCAATGAATCACATAGTACCTAAAATAAAATTTTTTTTAGATATGTCAATTAATGCACAATAATATCAAAGTTTATCATGTTTGGTTTCAAAGAAAAAGACTGATAATTGCATTTTTGGATTAGCGCTTACCTAGTTATTTACGCATCCTGTCCCTCGTGGAGTACAGGCAAATGATCTGTAATATTGAATCTGTCATTTCTTTAGCTCTCCTTTTCACACATTCGAAATCATCAATCAATCATTATTAGACCACCATTAGAAACCTGCAAGCACTGGATGGCTGTTTCGTCCTGGCACGGGACTCATCAGCAGTGCGCATCCACAACTCCTGCACCTTACAGGATTCGAACCCCGGACCTTCAGTATTGTGCGCGAACGCCAAACCATCGGACGACTGGGCCGGCATCCAACAGTGTTAATGTCTAACTCTGATTGATCTAGGGATTTTGCGCGACCTCACCCATTTGTCTTAGGTACCTACTGCCTACACCCGACAGGGTTGAACTCCACTGGTCATGTATTCTCACTAGAACTCCGAGAATTTCCTCACGAAGCTAGTCACCAATGAGCACATTTTACGATATTTTCAAATAGAGTCATGGAGATTAGTGTTCTTACACATTTGAAATCATCAATCAGTCATTTCAGTAGATCCCAAGTGCTCTCCATTCTTTTTATGTCTGACTCCAACTCCCAACACCACCTATCTTTTGGTTTGCCTCTTTTCATTTTGACTTGAAGACTTGGGCTTGCTTTTTGACTCATCTGGATGATTTCTGCAATGTGTGTTCCGTCTACCTTTTTGTCTCGACTTCCTCTTCAGTTTAAAACTAGTTTGTTCTATGCCACAGTAGATCGCTGCTGATGACGCCTGGCTAATGAAGCTGGAGTATCTCATGCAGAAAACTGTTCATAGATATTTGTATCTTTTGCATAATGTTCTCAAAATTTCAGTTCAACACAATAGAATGGTATTACCACTTGTATCGAAAATTCTGACTTTCTTTTAGGCTAAAAGTTGTTTGGAGTCCCAGATATAATTCAGTTTTAATGCCACCATTACTTTGCCAGTCTGCGTTTTCTTATTTGTATCAGATCCCCTTGTTTATCAATGATGCTGCTTAGGTATATAAGTCTCCATATCTTCCGAAATTTCTCCTTCAAGTGTGATTAGGCTGGTTTGCAGTAACTATTTTTAGTCAAGAGGGATAATGTTCTCGGAATTTTCTAGATAAAATACACATTGAACAATATTTAAAACCTAACTCCACGTGAATAGGTAAATTTATAAATGAATATCGAATTGGTGGAATGCAATAATTTATCCTCTAGATTATGGTTGAATATTGAGAGCAGAACTATTACCAAAATTGTTACGATGAACATTTTGGTGAGAGTCGAAAATTCACCTTTTTAGTAGGTCTGCAGTTAAAATGCCTTTGAAAAAGAAAATATCTGTGCTTCAGTTGGTTTAAGTTTTGAGTTCCGATCATTATATCATGATGGTTACCCATTTTCCGTAACTATTTTCTTAGGGCCTTTCAATTCGTCATCTTTGACTGCATGTCTACAAATTCTACATATCCATATACTAGGGAAGGTTACTTGCTTCAGCTTTGAACTAATGGGGACCCAGCTGGGAAATCTTGATAGTTGACCCTTTTACAAGGGTTGCCTAGTAAATAGATTTTAGATTTATACGAATATTTATAAATATTTTAACGAATAGTTTGATAAAGATTGGGCTCCAAGGATAAAGATTATATTATTTGTGAAAATTATGTTGGCAGTAATCTCAGTGATTGAAGTTTTCGGCATTAGGAAGGTGTTGTAACGGACTAGTTTATACATTCTTTAGAAACTTGTGCGATCACGAAATGTGGTAATCCAATCAGAGTTTAACTGAGATGTGCAGGTAATATATTTTTCATCAATAAACGAAGTGGGTTAGAAGAACTATTTGGAAATGTAAACGGTTTATCGGAAAGTATCAAAATAACCAATGAAATAGAATCCACTGACTATAAACTAGCGTTCATCGATCGTATGTGCGAAGGATGACAGTAAATGTTAAAAACTAATGTATTTGCTAAATCATCATATTTTGAGCGATACTGTGATTATTGTTTGTCTCATCCTTATTCTACAAAATGAATTTATTGTTATCGACACTTAAGGCCAACAATCACTCAAATGAGTTCTTAAGGATTTCCAGAACTATAGGAAAAAACTAAATTAGAGTGTATGCAATGAGCATGGAAGAATACAGTTGTCATCCCATACCGTAAAATAACATAGGAAGACATTAAAAGGATTCTAAACAATTGTAAGTAGGATACAAGATCAAATTTGATGGGGCACATAAAGAGAGTTTGATAGCAGAAGCGATGTGAAGATGCGTTGATCAGAATAACCAAACCAGGAAAGAGAGTATTCAACTAGCCACCTTATAGTAAATGACCATTCACAAATAATTCGATCTCATCTCATCTCATAGCCTTGTTTAATTCACACGTAACATTGATCGAATAGTGACCAATTAATCTTAATAATTTATACATCACAACTATGTAATTGGTAACTCCCAATTTATATGCATACATATTTTCTAGAACATTTCCGATTGCACTTTTATGTTTGCGTTTAATTTAACAAACGAGTAACATTCATTCGACTATTTATAACATATTATTATTTACACATGCATACGCATACATTCATTGACTTTTTACATGTTTCACATTTCACTTGACTTAATCTATCCTCCGGATAATCATTCCGTGTAAACTTGATTTGACTGTTAAACGTTACATACATTCTTTGATAATTTTGATTATGATAATTATTGTCATTACTACTCTGAAGAAGTCTAGACAAGAAACGTTCGAATTATCTAGAAAATTTCAATCGCTGCGATTATTTTAAATATCATTTTGTGGTGGTGTTTCGTTCTCTGAACTGGATGTTTTGATTGTGGACCTTTCACTGTTCTTCTGAACAACCAACATCATCAGCACAAACTATAAATAGAAATACAGTTTTCACAAATAAGACCTTTTTAGAGTTTCCAGCTTGTTTTCTTATCATTCAAACATCAAGAAAGTAAACATCTTGTTTGTTTTCAATTTTTAATGCCACGTCAAGGTTATTCAACGTCTTTAAAAGGTGATTCGAATCATATTTGTTGTCACAAAGATATCATCAATGTATCTTTTATACGAGTGGAACTTGTGAATATTTCTTTTAGGTTGGTAGACTGATCATGAAACAATCTGTCAAGAGCGGACCAAAAGCGGATCCTTTTGTCTGTAAAGTATGTCTTTGAATGTAAATGGTACATCCTAATAAACATTGTTTTCAGTACGATATTAATCTTATTATCATTTATTTACAAATACAAAATTAATCACGTGAATAATATCAGACTTTCATTACAGAGTTATGAAGGCTGGGGAATTTCATGCAAACCATGAATCGATCATTTTTAGATCGCCATTTAAGCACTGAACGGCCGTTTCGTTCTAGTATGATACTGATCAGTAGTGTTGATTGTTAATCATCAAAAAATCTAACATATGTTAATTTCATTTCATTAACTATTGAATAGGCATTTTAAATGCTGAACAATGAAATACTGTCGTTTGGTATCTTTGTTTTCAGAACTTTTCAACTTTAAATGAAAGTAATCGTATTCATAGGATTGAAACAAATAATTACGTTATACGCTCATTAGAATGTACCGGCTACAACTTCAAAACAGATGTATCCTATATTATTCAGCTTTGTACGATGTTCAATGATGTAATAAATGTCAATTTGACGTATAACGGTTTAAACAATAACAAATAGTTTTAAATATCTGACATACCTAAAAAGAATTCAAAGAATGTAGACTATTCTAACTGTAGTTAACTCATTTATCTGACGACAGTTTTTGATAACTTGATGGCATACCAGTCGTCAAAATCAATCAAACAGTAGTTGTTTCATCGAATCAAATATTCTACATTTAAACTATATATTCTAACAGGATTGCAAAACTTCATTTAATGTCAGTTCAAACCGATGTTTTAAATGTTATGGGCAATAGGAAATCAACATTTTGTTTATCTATTCAAAGAATTAAAATTTTTGGCCAAAAAAAGTACTGCGGATAACATTAGATCTAAAAACAACATTATACTAATGAAAAATTGAATGTCTGATAAAGTAGGTGGGAATCAATAAGCCAGTGTAAGAGGAACTGTTACAGAACTGAATAAGCTATTAAAAACTAACCTCTGTAAGTAACCATATTTATATTATAACCTTTGATTTCATTTTCATTTTATAAAACTGTTGGGGACGTTAGATCCCCAGAATTTCATGTTTGAGCGCATGGGTTGCTCAGTCGACCTTGAGATTTCATTTACCAACAGGAAAATCCTTGGCTGTGATTGGCTAATGTGTAGTTCAGAGTGCTACTTTTGTGATTGTCTCAAGGACGTTTCTTTGATGCATAGATAAACGAAATTTATGTGCTTGAATGCATTGTGCTTGCTGGGTGTTTGTAGAATGTACTTTCTACGCTATACCAAGACTTCTCTGTATCCATTTCAGATCAAGGTAGCCTACCTGGACGCTGGTTCATTGTCTTTTTTTATAGTTTATCACCTAACGTGAACCCGTAAATAATTTCACGCATGCCTAGTAACGAACCTAACAAAAACTCAATTTAGGGTAGCAATACTATTTATAAGGAATTTTCATCAAAATTTCCACGAAAAGTATCCCACTGGATGAACACAAATTTCATTCGGTAAGTAATTGTATTAGTGATTGAACTTAAAAACAGATTGGACATTTTGTTGAACAGCTCAATTTATGGTCTTTTAATGAAAATACTGATGAAACATCAAAAGTATTTAATATCTATTACATAATTCACAGGTTGTCTGTATACAAAAAAAAGATCAATTGAATAACTTGGTCGAAGTCAATTTGTTATTGAATTAAGAGAATTAGCATTATAGTTAAGTGAATTGATGCATATGTGTGACAGTGTGATTAGATTATAAGTTAGGCTTTATAAATTCTTGTTGTTACTGTTCAGAACTGAAGCGTATCAGTGTATACAAATCGTTAACGAATCGCCTACACATAATTATTAGTGAAAAGATTTTCTTATATTTTTACTATGTGACTAATTGTGTAATTCATGATGCTTGTTTCATTCTATCATCAATGAAAGATTATAAAATGCTTACTAACATCTCTATACTACTTGTCAAATACGTAACAAGCATTCTAGATTCGATAGGATGACATTGGTATTTGAAGCGGAACGCTAACAAACCCAACTATTACTTAATTAAGAGATTACAAAGTAAGTACAGGATATTTTGACTGCTACATTGTGTTTCAATAGTTAAGTGTTGTCATTCCATTTAGAAGAAAGAAAAAAAATACTTCCTATGTATTAAATCGAGTGCTTTTTAAATTTGATATTTATTCTCTGGTACAACTACATAAGTAACTTTGAAAAAAAATATTCATCAGATGATAGATGTCAAAAAATATTTTTAAAAGAAAAAAAAATATTCGAAAATTCACATGATTGAAAAATATGGTAATTGTAAGTTTAATCAAACTGTTACAAATCAACATTTTTATTCAACAATTAAAAGATAACCTTTAAGTTTTATTTTTTGCAGATATTTTCTCTTCCTATCACACAGTATGTTTGAAAATGTCTCTTTGAGGTGAACATATATTTGATGAAAAAAAAATTTACTGATGAATCACAATGTGTTTTTCATTTTAATCAATATGAGTTTTGACTTAGTCATTTTGAAAAAAAAATAAGAAACGATTCATATGCGTATCAAAGTAACTTTTAGACAGAAAAGTGATAATCGTTAAAAAAAAATGAATCGTTCAATGGTAGAAATCTGAAAGCACTAGATGGCTGTTTCATTCTAATGTGGGAATCATCAGTAGTGTATATGCCCGGCCCCCGCCAGCTGGAATTTAATATAGGACCTCCGGTCCCACACACGGACGTTTGGTCTTTAGACCAGGGAATCGGCACCCAATAACATTGATGTCTAGCCTCAATCAATACACTATAATGCGCAACCATAATCTATCGCCTTCAGTAAGTAGCTGAATCATACCCAAAGTGGTTGAATTTTGCTAATATATATATATATATATATATATATATATATATATATATATATATATATATATATATATATATATATATATATATATCCTTTTACTGAAGACATTGGCCACATAAATTAGGGAATTAGATAAGCTTTTTCATTCAGTCTCCTTATTAACCAGTCATTCCGTCAAGAGATAATTTTCTATGGTAATTCGCATTTCTAACTAAATAGAGTCCTAAGTGAATTGTTTTCACTTTATTAACATTCAAAGAAGATTTTTACCAATCTGTCATCTGACAATACAGTTTGTCAGACTAGATATTTCTTTTTAAGCAGAGTTATCTAGTGCTTAACATTCAAATCAAGGATGCGCATTTCATCCCCATGTATTAAAAGCAAAACTAAAGCTACAAATAAAAATGTGTGAAAATATTTTTCATCTATACACTGAGTGTAAAGTAACAGTTTTAATTTTACTAGTCATTTAGTAAGGTTATAATCTCTTGTATTAATAGATTAGGTAATCCACATTACCTAGTTATGGAGCTTTGTAACAACCATTAAAATAATCAGAAGCTCTACTGTAACAATATGAGTATTTAGTTCTGATGAATTAAGTGTCAAAGCTGTCATTAATAGTTTTTATTCCAGCTAAAATTGGTTAGAAGATTATTTAAACCGATTTGGAATGCACAGTTTTCTCAAACCAGCTTTGACACCACGAATACGAGTCAACAGTTTGGTTTAGAAAGTGACTAAAGGAAACGGTGTGGAACACTGAGGTCTTAATAGAATGTAGCCTGGATTACCATGCTTTTAGCCCTGAGGGATCATTGGAGCACCAATAAACAAGAACAAAACAACCGTATTCAAAGGTACTTTAACTGTGTTCTCAGTAGGTAATGATGATAATTTTTCAGAATGTATAAGGCAAACTGTGAAGTCACATCATTATCCGGTGGGCGCCGATGATAAATGATTTTGGAAATCTTGTAGTTTTGAATGATGCAGCAGGTCCATCAATTTTAACCAACCAGTCAGTCATAGGCACCGTAAAACATTACGTATACATAAACCAGTTCAAGTTAATGCAACATACGAGTACATTAAAATGAGATTATTAAGGCATATTCTACATAATTAGAGGTATAAACAGTTTCATTTCTAGTGACCTACCTGACTAGTATTAGGAAACATCATGCATAATAAGTTTGAAGTTTGGAATCTAAGATAAGGCAAAGAGAGAATGCATTTACATCCTGATGGCCGATTTTGGGCTTTAAAGCATAAACCTTTGATCATATTCCCAACTAGATGGTCTTCATCTACTGAAACGCCTCAGATCAATACTCGATAACTTCATGGTCTTAGTTTTCATCCCACGCACTTTTTCAGTAGTAGATAGTTAGGTGTACGAGACTAATGTCCCAACTAACTTAATTGATAAATAATCACTACCTCATCAACTGATTCTTATTTTCACCTAGTGCCCAGTGGTCTCAATATATGGGACAAATGCTTCCGGAAAATACCTAATCAGATACTAACAACCTCCAAATCTCCTATTTTTACAGGCTGTTTCACAGCCAGAAAGTAAGACTGAGTGAAATGACACACAGAAAATCTACCCTTCAGCTGACAGAAAGACATCTGACCTATAAAACTCGTGAGGTAAGTCTATGAAAACTCTCTATTAATATATGTACTTTCTAATTAAGTGAATCAAGGTAAATTTTTCATTTTCTAAAATGTAAAGTTTGCTGATATGATTTCAACTACTTGCAAGTAGTTAAACATAATTTACTTCAAATGTTGTGATTAATAAATATGAAGTCGATAAGCCAACAATAGATATTTTGGTCTATTATAAATTGAAACAGCACACGAAGTTAGAAAGCATGGCACTTATTATTATTGAATAGTAGTGAGTGACGGTTTGAGAGCAACTTAGTCCCAAGATATTCATTAATTTCCAAGAACAATAAAATGTTTACGGCTTCTTTGCTATATGGCGAGTAATTATCATTTTCTGATATTTCAGATAGAGAAAGCAGATCTCATAGGCATAAAGTGGTTGGTTGATTGGATTGCTCGATCAAATGAATATCTTCACTATTGTCTTGTGATTATAAGTAACGGAATCATTGAAAGATTTTATACATATCATCATTGGTAATCTCACATTGGATGGCAAAACTTGTTCCAACTTGTTCCACATATAAAACTACTGTTTCACATTTTAGTAAACAATTTTATAAACTACACAATCATCCGGAATAAGATAGTTATTCTACAATTCTATAAATATTCCATTTCAAGTAATTCTAGTCAAATCTCAGATCATATGTCATTCAGTTAATCGATTGTTAAGAAAGGACTATATACTTGTGAGAAGAAAATATATATCTATATACATTGTTTGATCTAATTTACGCTAAAAAGATGGACTGTCCCATCTTAAAACTGAATTACTGAATTCTACTTCTCGAATCATATCTTTGTACCCTAATCTTCTCCATTACTGCTAATACTTCCACTATTTCTATCACTCCTGGGTTTGAGCTGACAGTTGCGGCTCTGTGCTGATGGGGCATGGCAACCTGAACTGATGTACTTACATACGAAGTTCTGCGTTGTATCTGTCTGTCTGTCCCATCTTGGCTTCCGTTTTCTTTAACCGCAGTAGTATTGTATTAGGATACTTCTTTTCTATTAACTTCAATTACAGAAGACAGTTAGTAGATTCGAATAATGATGTAATCAATTAATGCATTTACTGTGACAAATAAGTCTTGTGAATTTCAAATTTCATAATTTTAGGCATTAAAACAAAATTATACAATTGTGTCTTCTATTAGAGAACATTAATATGGCAATGAATAAAATACAGTAAAGGTGTATCAATGTGATTTCTAAGCATAAACTATATGGTGTTGTTGAATTTCCAAAATCAAATTTACCATATTTTTTTACTGAACTGATTATGAATAATCCTTCAATTATAATGCATGATTCAATGTTATTGTTTATATGAATGTATTTTTAAGTTGTCTATGGAGTCCTAGCAGTCATATGATCATAATCGTCATCAAACGTCTAACAGCCATGTGGGACAGTTTTGACTATTTTTTTCTAACTATTCTATCAACAATTCTTCTTTGCATATGATTACTCTTAGTTAGAACAACATTATTTTACTTTTACATTCATGCTGTTCTTTGTCAAATTGAAAATACTTAAAATCCAGTTGAGTAGAATAAGAGAAACTTTAAATACAATTTAGGAAAAAAAGAACTATTTGCATTCTAAATTATTCGAGAAACCCAGCACATTGTGAAATTCATCGTCTACTTTGCAGAAATATTCAGTTTAATGAATAAAGTGAAGAAAAAATGATAAGGTTTCTTATTGGTCTAACCACTGTAATTGTGTAACATAATTTAGCGCCTTCATGAAACCAGAGAGTCTACCGATCACACTAATGAATGTTTATTTAAAACTAATAACAGATATCAGAAAGATAATGAATAGAAGACATAACCGTAAAACTTTATTAGAATGTTTGCAATTTGCACAGTTGTATGGTTCTTATTGATTGTAGTTAGTTAGTTAGTTAGTTAGTTAGTTAGTTAGCTATTTAGTTAGTTAGTTAGTTAGTCAGTTAGTTAGTTAGTTAGTTAGTTAAATAACTCAATAAATAATACTAATCACTTCAAAAATGTGTAAATTTGAATAAAAATTAATATTCGTTTGGTATTCAAATTTGTATCCCTCAATGACATGATAAAAAAGACAATGTTATTAAATTGTACTAGTTAAAACTTATCACTAAGATATTCACACTGTTTAGCTTTTAATTATCGACTAATTTACAAAAAGCGAAATAAGTTTAACTAAGGTGTACATATATTGATATTGATTATGCATAACTGAAGGTTTTATATCTCTGTAAGAAAGTTCATTTGCCTTATTTAGTTGGCTTAAGTGAAAATAATCAACCTCAAAAAAGGTGTAAAGTGATCTCATCTCAAATGACAATGGTCTTAACTTCAGAATAGTTTGAAATAAGTAATGAAGTTAGTTTAGATTTGAACACGTATACATTTTGGTACTTCATAGTACTTATCCCGCTGTTGGTTAATAGCGGAAACTTATAGAGTCACGAAAGCCATCATCCAAAAGATACAAGTGTTTATTAACATTTGTCTACTGAGGATCCTTTGGGCAGACACTATCCGCAACCTGCTATGAGGGAGAACGACCCAGATTCCAGATGAAGAGAAAATTAGTATAAAGTGTATAAAGTACATCACGAGACATGCTCTGACTTTTAATCCTCGAAGCCAAAGGAAAAGAAGAGGATCGAAGAACACTGTGTACCGAGAATGTGAGACGGACATGAAAATAAAGAACAGAAATTGGGTAGAACTGAAAAGGAAGGCTTAGAACAGAGTTGGTTGGGGAATGCTCCAATAAGTGTACCATGCGTAATGTATGTAGTTAACTGTTGGTTATTGATATATCAAAGGAAACGACACCGGACACACTTATGCTACCTAAGGCTAACAAAATGCAATCAAGGATAACGACGAACCTTTGCAAATGAAACCAGTTCATACCCGTTCCGAATTCAGCGGCTAAGTGGATCAAGTGTGAACTAGTAAAAGCGAAAATCACCTCACACAAGTCTCGATGTTAACACCAACAATCAGTTAACAAGACTCAGGCACGACAAACCATGCTTCCTGGACTATACTGACCAGCCCTAACCCATCTATTCTGCATATTGATTATTTTTAATGAGTCAATAAGAAATTATTCAACAGTTACATTCTCAGTTTAGTTATTAATATTGTTTCTTTAAACCTAATCATAAAATTCCTCACTGATTAATAATGTCTTAATATGCGTTATAGGTTACAGTTATAACTGTCATATTCATGTAATGAATTAATAAAATTATGATGACATTAAATTTTCAATTCACACAATGTTTAAACCAATCAAAATCTCATTTCTCATTGGATTATTTAAGAACTGTGTCACATTGAACACTATTCATATTAAATTAATATAAAAATAGAAAAAAAAAGATATTAGTTATTGTAATATACCGTGTTTGTGATTTATGTGCAACTGAGAAGATTATTTTTTATTATTATTAAAGATATTCTTCTTATTCCACAAACAGAATTTGAAAGGCTTTTCTTACAACAATCATAACACCGGAAGCACAAATCTTAGTGAATTGCCAGTGTTATTCATTACAGAAGTAAATAATAACAGAAAAAAACCTCCAAGCCACTTATATCAGTGAACGAATTTCTGCACTAAACATAATAGAAAATGGTCTCTGCTTCAAAGATTATTTATTTAATCTCTATACTAGTTGCCATTGCTTGTATTATTGTATCGATTGCCACTAATCCAACATGGAATGGTAAGTTCCTGCAAAAATATAATATCTCTTGGAGAATTATCCTTGATTCGTGATGTTTGTGATATTGTTTGCTTATTTTATCACTGTTATTAAACTGAAAAAATTGATGTGTACTATGTGAAGAGAATTTACCAGAAGTATAGAGTATTTGCCTATGATTAAAAAACACGTTTCGGTAGCATCAATGTACCCACACTTAAGTATGATTGAATAATTTAAGCTTTATCCCGGTGGTCAAGTTTGAATCGTTTAGTTAAGACTACAAGTTTACCTGAAAGCAAATGAAATGAAATGTTTACAACTCAGTGGAAATACTGAGGCAATCCTTTTGAAGTACATTTATGTAACATGTCGAAGAGACGAAACATTCGTTCAGTGCTTTCGACAATCTCCACAGCTCCCTACTGATAAAAAAATACTTTTAATTAACAGTACAAAAGACAAAGATACGATTTGGTTTTAAATATACATGTTTTTTTTTAAATTTGTATTATTGTCTACTTAAAAAATTTAAATTCTATTGTGCGCTCTTTTTTCCCCCCTAATATACATGATATAGATAGTTCAAATAATTCCTCATTGAGAGCTAACGGAGGACTTAGTATAGCTGGGCTGGCTTTGTTAGTCATAGCGGCTATTCTTGCCATTGTGTTAATCTGCAGAGATTATTCCAGAACCTTGGTGATTATAATACTGGTCTTGCTGATTTTAGCCCGTAAGTTTATAAAATTCTCTGTTAAACCTCTTACGAAAATTTGTTTAATTGTGATATATATATATATATATATATATATATATATATATATATATATAAATTCTGAAGCATTTTTCACGATATATACATGGTAGTCTAATAATTGTCAATCAAAGGAGAACGATATTGGCAAAAAGATATTCTCTGAAATCATTTGATCAATCAGTGTTGAGTATATTATCGATCATAAACCTTTTTTAGGCTTACTAGTTTCAAGAAACCACTCATTGTTTTGTACAAAAATGTTTGACTTTTCATCTAGTTCACTAAGTCGAACACAGTGTTGGTAAATTTTATATATTCACGTTTAGTTGATTGTGTTTAATTTTCCTCCTAAGTGATTTGAATGTATCAAGCATTCTACGACTTCTGAAGATCCTGATTTCGAATTCTGTCAGGATCGTCAGTGTACACTGTTGAGACATTTAAAACTAGCGTAAACTAACACTCCACTCTTCAGTGCTTTTTTCATTTGTCTGATCTTCACGAAATAGTTTTGTCTACATGAATTTTTCATGTATCAAGGTAAAAAAAAATTATTTAAGGAGTTAAATCGGTGAAAATAAAAAAAGAAGAATTTTCTTTTGCAAACAAGCTAATTTCTCAGTCTTTTTTTTTCAATATTATTTTATTAATATTACTTATAGTGATCTGCTTTATTATTGCATTGGCTATTTATGGTCAACAAATTAATTGGCAAGCATGGTTATTATCGGCTATGTGGGTAACGTTTATTTGTATTCTTATCGCAATAATGTTCTTACTAATTGATGACGATTAGATTGCGAGTGTTACAGTCGATCTTCATGGTTTCCTTACATAAAAATAACACACACACTATCTTACTTAAATCAATTAAACGCTTACTTTCAGTCACAAAAAAGTTATCTACATATATTTATATATATTTACTTATTCAGATGACCAGTAACTCTTCGATTGCTCTTTTGAATTAACCTCTCTGTAATTTATTGTAATGTAATTTTACTTCATTCTTGATTTCTTCTTTTGTTTATATATATAAATAAATATCAACAATAACAACAATTTATCTGTAGTGTGATAAGATTCTTTGCATTGTTAGGATACATAAACTTAATTGACTTTTCATTACTACGATAACATTGTTGACTTAGACTATCAGTGCTAGTGTGTCCAATGCACTGTAAGGGGTTGTCAAGTTTTTTTTTTCATATGTAATCACTATTTTTTTTTCTGTTTATGAAATAAAAATATATTGGTTTTTTTAAAAATAAATTAGAACTTGTCAAAAATTCTTATAAAAAAAAATAGATTTTTCAATTGCTGACTACCTATAAATAGATACATTTTTTAAAATCTGGCTATCAGACTCTGTTTGCAACCATGTAGATGTAAGTTATTCTTTCTTTCATCAAATGTACGAAACACAAGTCATGATCGTGTATGGAATGCCCATCAGTGAGTGATTAGTTTTAGATTATAAAAATTGTTCTCCTCACAAAAACATTTACCGTACATGATAAACTTCTTAATGGTAAGAAAAACGATTGTTACGATAGCAGAAACACTGTTATGATGTGCAATGCTGAGATTTAAACTTGATACACTCTAATTCTTAAAACTGATTATCTGAGTGAGAAGGCTGAATGGAAGAGAAAGTCTATCTGGCTACCGAACCAGATATATATATATATATACATTCACTTCCTTAGAAATCAATCTATTCCTTGACATCTTTGATGATCATCGCGTAACCTTCTCGTTCGGGCCACGTCTGGTTGACTTTCTTATGAAAAATAACAACTAGATATTGGTTAGTTCATAACAGTCATTTCGTTTTAACCCGTCCTCTAACATAAAGCTATTTGAACAAGTTTGTTTTAATACTTCAGTCATATATATGAATCGTATAATCTAATCCATATTTAAAACATTTACGAAGTGTCAGTTTATAAAATACAATGGCTGGCGATTTTTATAGTGAGCAGGAAACTTGTTCAAAATATTCTATGCCGCTAATCCGATATCGAATACATCTTTATAATTTAATATTTGCAAACTGAAACTTCATAGTGAATACAATTTAGGCTGATCTAAAACACAGTGAATAATTTCACACATACACACACACACTAACGATGGTGAATTATTCTAGTTGAGAAAAGTGTTATAAAATAAAAAATAATTCACTGAAAATTATTAATAAATTTGTTTTCTCATTGAAATGTGAATTATCTGAGTGTTGGAGATAATTGACTGACCTTAAGTTCAAATATTGAACATTTTACGGAAAAAAGAAAACGAAATTTAAAAAATACTATAAACATTTTTAAGGTTATTCAGTAAATTTATTTTTAGAAAATGATGATGATGATATTTCTCACGATTAATTTTCATTCATATAAGAAATAATTGTTTTATTTAAGTATTCAATTAAGTAATGTTTTGTGATAATTATTAATAGAGTTACATGGAAATGATAATAAGATCAGCTAATTAGAGACAAACGAAAGTAGGGAAGAACGAATAAGCAGGAAATGTATGAGGAAATGGATTATTTTGCACGAATGCATCCAGTGTAATCGATAAAATTGTAATCACCCTATGGAAGGTCGGCCATGTTTACATGATTGTCAACATAAATCTGTTTCAGAAAAAATCAATAACTTGATATAAATATTAAGAATAATTGTTATATATATGTGAGCATTTAGAAGATAAATAGATAGTTCATAAGTTAGAAGAGCGGGGCAATATTAAAGGATTGAAAAAAGTTTCACTACAAAATCATTTGTGTATTTATGATACTGAGATAAAAATAATGATTGAACAGATAGTTATTTGGAGATTTTGCTGTTTTTCTAATAAAAAATAATGTTTGACAAGTGAACAGGAACTGATCTGAACAAAAAAAACATTCATGTTACACCCTATTAGGTTAATTTAAATTCTGAAACTTAGTAAAGAATTCATTCCTTCAGTGTTGTCTGTGATATGTTTTTTGCTATGAGGTTGTAAATCGATTCCGACTTCTTAACAACGAAAAGAAGAACCATACTACTAGGTTTTCAATTGACATCCTAATGAACTATTTTTACAAGTATTTGGTCATTTCGTTTCGATATTATTTTCTTAGTTAAAATTCAATTGAGACACTTACATTTGTCTTGAATATGAATTTTTGAAAAAACACAGATTAAATTCCAAGTAACTGCTCCTATTCCGTCACTTACATTTCAATGGATTTTATCAAAATTAGAAGATAGTGAGTGCTTTTCAACAAGAAAGTGAAGTTATCACCGAATATTTCACAAACATGGACTTGCATAAGGTATATTTTTTTAAACTATCTTAATCATTCACTTGTTCTCTTAGCGTATTCTACACTAAATCCATAATTAAACAAAACAAAGTTAATAAAAAACGTGCTGAATAGTATACAGTTCAGCGATCATCTGACAACATACTTGTAATTTGAATTTGTAAATAGTCTAAATCTAGAAAGCAATTATCATTCCTAAACTTAACATGAATAGCGCGGAATGAAAATCAACAGTTTAAGTATTATCATGAAGAAATCTCTTTCGTTTTTGTTGTGTACTTGAATAAAGTGATAGCTGGAATTTTTATTTTGAAGAAACACTATGTTGATTTATAAGTTTGTTATTAGTGCAGAACTGATAGATAGATATATCTTTAAATATATCTCTATATATATTTAACGTGAATAGTTTGAGAGATGAATAATTTTATAAGTAAAACATCTCTCTATGAGATGATTATGACTATTAGAAGCCATGATGATAATAGTACATAAAGAAACAAAACAAAACATGATGAATCGATCGATAGAAGCGCGGAATAAAACTTCTCTTACACTTAGAAAGAGCGAATTCACTAGTCAACATAATCCTAATAATTTGGAACAAGTGAGCATGGCATGACATTCTTTCAGTAGAAAAGTCGATGATCAACTCAGATTTCAATTCTTCACTCATGCTCACTTTAAGTTGATCTAGTTCCATTAATGCAGTTTGACAAACAAATAAAAAATGTTTCAATAAGCATTTCAAACAGTGTGTTAATTTGTCATGATTTAAATTCCAACTGTCAATGAATAAAAAGTAGGTTAGTAGAAACGCAGAGATTGTTGTATATTTATAAATATATATATGTCAGTTACAATGTAAATGCATATAATTCATAATACATAAATTTTATTGTCAAAAATTTAGTGTTGAGTAACCTTAGCAAGTTCATTTTGTGTAAATGCATTTAATTCTAAGTGATAATTATTAATAAAGAGATTGATAGAATATTATTGAATGCTTAGTGAAAATATTTCACATTTTAATCAAATATTTCCAAGAATAGTTTTGAAATAATGCACAATAGTGAGAACGGCTGAACATGAATGATTATTGATGTGTATGTATATATTGTGTTTAAAAAACAAGGATTCAATGTTGAATTGTTCAAGCTAGATGCAAGAGATTTAATTATTTTGAAAAGTACATTATTATCATTATTAATCTAGTGAACGGAAAGCTGAAAATGTGTACTATTTCACATTATTCAATAAATTATATAGATAGATATAATTATGATACTTGCGTTTTGAATGCTGAGTCCCTGTGTTTGATTTAAACTTCATTACTTACTTACTTCCGTCTATTACCCCCAATGGAGCATAGGCCGTCGATCGGCACTCTCCAACCAACTCTGTCCTGGGCTTCCCTTTCCAGTTCTGTCCAGCTTTTGTTCATTCCTCTCACATCGTTCTCTATTTCTCAGCGTAATGTGTTCCTTGGTTTTCCTCTTTTCCTTTTGCTCTGAGGGTTCCATGTGAGGGCTTGTCTTGTGACGCAGTTGGGTGCTTTTCGTAGTGTGTGTCCTATCCACCTCCACCGCTTCTTCCTTATTTCCTCCTCCACTGGAATCTGGTTTCAACGTCATTAGTTATAGATATAGGAAAGTGTTTGTGGGGAAACTGTTGACGTCATAGTAACTTGTACATAAAAACGAATCCGAATTGCATTATAATACTATATATATATATATATATATATATATATATATATATATATATATATATATATATATTTATGAAAGTGAGCAAATCATCGACTGGTTTAATTTACTTACCTACTTTCGCCTGTTACTCCTCATGGAGCAATAAACGCCAACCAACATTCTACAACCAACTCTGTCCTCAGCTTGCTTTTCTAGTTCTAATCAATTGATATTGATTAATTTCATGTCTGCCTCCGATTCACATCTCAGTGTGTTCATTGGCCTACCTCTTTTTCTTGGTCCTTGAGGATTCAAAATGAGGGCTTGCCTCGTGAGTCTGTTGAGCAACTTCCACATTGAGTGTCCTTTTCACTTGTAGCGCTTCGTTCTTAGCTAGAATCTGGCTTGTCCTCTTCCACAGTAGGCTGCTACCGATGGTATCTGGAAAACAGTTCCACACTTTATAAATAAAACTTTCTTGACTATCGTATGACTTTGGTGTTGGTTGACAGTTGTTTTAAGTTCCAAACATTCTTGAGTTTTAGAAATGCTGCCATTCGTCGTCTCATTTGTCTTCACATCTTCATCAGATCGACCTTGTTTTCGGTGATACTACGTGGGTATATAAACAATTTCATGTCTTCCAGAGCGTCTCCCTAAAGTGTGACCAGGTTGGTGCATATTGTATTGTATCCGTCTCTCACATTCCATGTATCTATACTAATTGTTGCTCTTTCCTGTTAGAAGTGACTTAGTCCTCGTGATTTCCGAGAAAAGTCAAGTTTCATCATGAGACGCTAAAGTTGTTCTAAATGGAGACCTTCCAACTTCCGCTGTAGAGATTAAATGCTTTGAACTGTTTTTTCTGGTTAGCGTTTTTCAGCGAGATGGTTTTGAACGGGATGGTGTCATTAACCACGTGTGCAAGCCTTTTCCTCTAGAACCGGTATTAACTCTAAAAGAAAGAGCTCCGGAAGCAGTTTAATTGATTTAAGCAACTAGCATTTATCATGGCAAGACAAATGTGTGTAGGCTGTAACATCTCAGTAAGTATATATTTTCTTACCAGCATGATCATAGTAATAATAATACACAGATGTAGATGAACTAGTCCTTCTTGAAAAATACTATATCAAAACGGTAAACTGAAGGACATAACCAAATCAAACGTATATATAGCGAAGTAAGGTAGGGTACTGTATATGTATCTAGATGATTGATTCATAAAAAACAAGTATATCACCAGTAATATATACATATCATAAACTTCTGTTCGTGTCGTATCATAAACAACTCAGAAATTACATTTCTTTTTACAGGACTATATATCGTTGCAAAATTGTGCTTGGGATGTTAGATCCCCAGAACTAGCCTGATAAATATCTTTATTTTGGATTTATTTTTCATGGACCGATCAGTTGACCTTGAGATCACATTTCCCACCAGAAAAATCCTTGACTGTGATTAGTTACTGTCATTTTAGTGTGCTATTTTTGTGACTGTCCCAAGGACGTCTCTGTAGAGTATAAATAAACGCGATTTGAGTGCTTGGATTCATTGTGTGCTGGTTCGGTGTTTGTAGAATACAATTTCTACGCAATATATCAAGACTTTTCGCTGATACAACTTGGTCAAAGGATCACAGTAGCCTACCTGGACGCTGGTTCATTGTTTTGTTCTCGTTATTCGACTAAGGTGAACTCGTATTAGTTTAAGCATACCCAGAGACGAACGTAACAAATTGTTTCTCTTCAAACGACTTGATGTGTATGGAAACGAAAACAAAATGTATTATGAATATCAAAACGCATTGCATGAGACTTTCACCAGTGAATCAAAAAAACGTAGCATGAATCTTAGGTTTGATAAGGTTCATCGATAGACACAATACATTTATAAATTTTTATGTACAGCAATACAATTATTTTTCATTGTTCAATAAATGTCCGGTATCTGGAATTTCTCGGCACGTTTTCGTCCATTTAGTATGGTTTAAGCTGTATATTTCATGTCATGCATCTGAAATCCCAATATTACTGATAAAATTCATAAGATATTTTGAAAATTAAGGTTCGGAATAAGAACCGAAATGAAAACCACACTACTCACTCGCTGAATAGTCAGAAAAATGCCTTATCCTGTACACTTTCTGAATAGACTGAAAGGCTAATTCGTACAAATTCTTTCATCTTTCTTTGAGAACAAAAAGATTTACAACTACAATTATTAACCTACAAAGTATAAATCAACGTATAAATAAATGATAAACTATTAGTAGTTGACAAACCAGTTGTTAGCTGTTTTATAGTGTTCTATTTTTAAATGTTTAGTTGACTTCTTCAACATTCTAAAAATTGTGTGATTGAATATTAGTAAGCTGTGTAAAAAATGATTTCGGATCACATGATATATATTTTTTGTCTATCTGACCGATCATAGCCTTCCTTACATGACTACTCTTACGACCATGATGATTCAGAATGTAGTGTAGGATAGACTAGGTAGATTCTTTTATTATGGATCAATAAGTATTTATCATATCGTCATCGTGCAAAGCACATTTACTAGACACATAGGTGATATGTTTTGTTCTATAACATATCTGACTAATTAATGAACATTAGCTTAACACATAAAGAATATATTTATATGACAAAATAATTCAAATTTATTGCCAGTTGAAGTCAATATTCATCAAGACCAATTCAGAGATGTTCCTCTTACTTAATAATTTGTAACTGAACTAGGAATGTTTGTGAATTAATCATCGACTGCCGAAAATTTATAGGTAGTTCTCATTAATGAATGCCTTAATAACGAGAAACTAGATTGAAGAATTTCCCTATACATTACCTATAGATCATCTAAAAGTTCACTACAGTACACTTGATGCCCTGTCACCAGTGGTCAAAATAAAAATCTCATTACATGAAATCAACGTGTTATTGGTTGTGATTCAATGGTCAATCCATTGGACATACGACAACATTTGGATTTTTCTATTCAAATTATTGCGAATTCAGTGAATTTTCATTCTATAAACTGAAAACTAATCATCATTTATTTCATTTTATTTAAAGATATTCCAACAAAACACCATGATTTTACATGAGATCGGAATGAAACATCTTCAAATATCACAAACGGCAAAATAATTTCAAATCGAAGGATTACTGAGGTGTTTAAGAGTAAATATCAATATCGATTCTGGGATACAACTAAAAATAGTTGACAAATACCTATTCTCCATCTGAATGGAGATGATCAGCTATAAAAGACTGATTCAATGGAATTTTTAAGTCTCAATGATTGTTGGGGACGTTAGATCCCCAGAACTCAGTTGGTAAAGATTATAATTTTGTAAGTTATTTGCAAAATTTTGAATTTCTATGTTTTCGTGCCAAAGATGCTTAGTTGACCTTCAGCTCATATTTCCCACCCGGAAAATCCTTAACTGTTATTGGTAGATGGGTTGTTTTAGTACTTTGTTTTATGCCTCTCAGTGGGGGCGTTTTATCGATTTTATGAATAAGCTTGAGTTGTATGCTTGGAAAATTCAACCTTTCTGAGTGTCTGTAGAACGCATTCTCTAAGCATTATCAAGGCTTCTTGCTCTAATTAGCAGGGCCTGGGATGATCGAATTAGAATAGCTAATCGTGTCACTGCATCGTTGATCTTCGTTCCGTTTACCGAGTAAGGTGAACTTATAATAGTTTCAAGCATATCAGCAATGCACAGAGGACAGATAGTAGTACACGTAACAGTCTATCCTAACACAAAGAGAGAATGAATACACATCGCTAATATAACAAACAGCATACAGCTGAAGATGTTTGAATAAATGAACAGAGCAGCATCCATTATCTAGTCAAAGCTCAAAGATTACATGACACTAATTGATTAATCATAAACATTATTATTTCAATTAAGTTAAAATTTAATCTTCACAATTTTGATGAATTAAATCGTACTGTTAACCTTGACCTTAATTGTTAATTGTCTTCAAAATGATTTAATCGAAATAATCAGTCACTTGATTTTGACATAAACACCTTTTTTCCAGATTTTACTTTTTAATACCTGTATACTCTTCACTTTATATTTAATTACATAATTTAAATGATTAATGTCTTTACATCGTCAACTTGTAAATAGATCTAAATTTAAGAAATTTCTTTTCTTCAATATTTTATTGTATTTGTTGAATGATGATACATTTACATGTGATCGAATCATTGAATTAAATATGACTTATTTGAATAGAGAATTCCTGTGATTATTGGTGTGGATAAGCTTTTTGGTGTTCTCATTATTGGTAATACTAAGATGTTTTTTTTAAAAAATTCATGAACACAATAAAGTTTATCAGACTATGTAGCTTATGAAATCCATCTACTAATCTACTTAGGATTATTAGAAAGTTATAACAACTGATTGTTCTGTCACGTACTATATGTTTTAAGTAGTTCCAAACGGACTAGAAATATTCTTGATCTTAAATGGTTAAAAGTCATTGGTATTATGCGTTGAACAGAGATTTCAACTGATCAGTCACTCTTTGCAAAGTGGTTTCCATACTCACTAGGTACCTGATTTCCTTATTGTCATTCAAGTGTGAGTTACTTAGGGTCACAACCAGGAGCAACCGTCTGCTCGAGGTATGATCAGTCCTTAATCGAACTGTGTTGTTTGCACTGCTTAATCTATTTATATCTAATACACAGTACTTATCCCATTCTCTTCATCCAGGTGCGATGTATCGACTAGTTTCACAGGAATGATTACTCCACTAAAGACTAAAAGATACATGATGTCGACGGAACCCCTAAACAATATTTATTAAGTTTGGAAATAAGGCACTGGTTTGATACGCTGGGTCACTCATAAAAAATTCGAACTTTTATCATCTGAGGTCTTTAGAACAGGTACTACACCTACTCACAAATAATCTACAAGCTTTACTAGCTAACACGAGGTAAGTTAGAAAACGTTAGGATTGGATGATCAAGATATTGCATAGAGTAACAGAGTTGCTGATTTGCAAAAGTTTGCAAGTTAAAGACTACAAAATTGAATCGGTAAGAGGATTAATTCTCATACGATGATAGTAATTCATAACATAAATCTTGCATGTTCGTCTCTATCATGCATGAACTTAATGTTTCCTTTTTGTGAAATGAAAAATAACTGTTAATGGACTTTACTACATTGGTTAATATTACATATCATGAGAATAAAATCATGGACTATAGTTTGACCATAATTTTTAATTCAAATCTCTTCATAATTCAGCACGAATTAAATCTCAATAATAGTTAATCATTATTAACTGAATTTAAATAGGTTGTGTAAAAAAAAATGTGTACAATTAATTAATGCTTTAACTTAATTCTAATCACAAAAGATTTTAGTTGAGAAATTACAATTTTTTTTTGAAATTCGGTTATTCTCAGCACTTGTGAACTCGTTCTAAATTTACAAAGAAAGGATTTATGATGAAGCAGTTTATATCGATCGTTGCCATTAGACGAAAATCGATGTGTACTCAGTCCGCCAATTTCAGGTGAATTTAAGAAGCAGTCCAATTTTTCCTAAGTGAAATGTCATGCACTGAGTTATTTGGAAATTAGCGAACAATAAGTTTATTTGGTTGATTAAGAAATGTACTTCATTTACAAGAGAAGTTTTCTAAACCATCGATAAGCGCGAAGTCCTTAGGGACAAGTCACAATATAAGTTTCTAAATGCGTACATGTGATGTGATTCGGTAAGATTCCTTTCTCTCTCTTCATCATTTCTCTCCTGTAACCGAACTCGTTTATCAACTCTCGAACACTGTGCGTAACAATAGATGTTTTTTCATAGTTTGTCTATAGAACATTTTCTTTCAATTCAAAAAAGCTATGTGGTTTATAATTCACAAAATTCACAAATCTCTACAAACTAACACTTTCGTTTGAATATAAATCAAGAATGTAGCAAGTTAAACCGGAGCAACGGATTTCAGTGTCAATGTTCAATCTAGACGTTTTCAATCAATCATAATCAATCAACATAAAAGCAGAAGTAACAAAGCATTAACACAAGTTGTCATGTCATGCCTACACAAAGAGATGAGATGAATAAGAAGAGCAGTGAAGTAGATGAAATATCAGCAGTAATAATAAGCATGAGAAAAATTAAACACTGAAGAAGGTGATTTGAAAAATATGTAATGAATACAAGTAGTAAAAAAGTTTTCAATGTTCAGTTGTGTAGTTGATTTTTCGAAAGATTTTCATTAACTGAAATTAACTGTTAAACAATTAAGTTTTATTGAAATGAGACTTTCCTAGTCATAAGCAATGTATTGGTGCGAGTCGCGGTTGACTAAGATCACCACTACAAACCAATTACGTGCCCGTCACTAACTCTCCTTGAATCAAGGACAGAGAAGAAAAGGTAATCCATAGTAAAGAATATATTTGCTGTTTATTTCGTGGTGTCGAAAGAACATCGAAATTGGGTCAGAAAACAGGGGCGAGCAGTGGAGCGAAAATGGCAGCAACACAAACGGAAAGTTTGAGCGTACAGAGTGGAATAAAAAAGAGTACAATAAAACAATGTTTCTATTGAACCAATCGCGTTCTCTTCATAAAAGTGGAGTCACTACAGCAATTGTAACTTAATTATAATCAAATCGAGAGACTTCATGCTTAATATTACCGTATAATAATTGAGTTACTATAAGACCCCAATAAATTTCCAAGAAAATCCTTTTCAAAACAAATTGCTAATGAGCAAATAGTTAATAAAAACACAAATTGTTCTGTAAAAGTTTTGTATGATTAGGCATGTTAAGTCATTACAAACAGAAGTAAACAGAAATTCACCAATGAAATCGGTATATGATAGGATGACTGTAGTTACAATTGTATACTAGTTCATTTCTTTACAGATGGTTGACTGTATCGTTCTGCTACCAACTTAATTGTTTGTGTAGCTCTGATTTGACATGGACGATGAATCTTAGACTAAAGCATAAGTGATGTTTATTGATTTTAAGCTTTTCATGTTTATTCGTTCACCTGATAATAATTAGGAGTGAAAATTGCCGCCAATTGATACAGTTAGATGTATTCACTAGGAGGTTGTATAGTTGAATTGATACACACTTAAAAATAAATAACATGTACTATATTGAATGAAAGTAGTGTCCTTAAAAAAATCTAAATTTCAAGCTTTATTGTATAGAAGTTTAATGCAGTTCTCATATTTCTAGAATATTGTGAAAACATACTAACCGATACTGATACACAAAATTCAAATGATCATAAGTGGCCAGACACCATCAGCAACAGACTACTGTGGGAAAGAACAAATCAGATTCCATAAGGAAGAGGAAATCAGGAAGAAGCGCTGGAAGTGGATTGAGCACATACTGCGGAAAGCAACCAACTGTGTCACAAGACAAGCCCTCACATGGAACCCTCAAGGCAAAAAGAAAAGAGGAAGGCAAAGAAACACATTACACTGAGAAATAGAGAAAGATATGAGAGTAATGAACAAAAATTGGACAGAACTGGAAAGGGAAGCGCATGACAGAATAGGATGGAGAGTGCTGATCGGTAGCTTATGCTCCATTAGGCGTAACAGGCGCAGGCAGGTTAAAAATTTTAAAATATAAGATATACTACTCTAATTTTGTGAACTTATTTAGTTATTTTTTCTCTTTAAACTACTGATTTATACCAACTAAGTCTGATAAAGTATCGGTTAAACCATTACAAATTTAAGAAAAATTTATACCCGTTTCACTCAATAGCTAAGTAGATAACTCTTTGATATCTGAATCGAATTGTACTGGGTTCTGTTTAAATAATTGTCAAAATTCATAATCACTTTGATGGTGAATAGTTTAACGTGTATAACTAATCTTTATATCCAGTAGACTAATCAAAACAATTTTCAAGCTGTGTAATATAATTTTCTATGTAAAATTGCTATTCACTGCAATATGGGATTAATGTGAAGAGTAATCTCATAACCTACATTTGTGCCTTTAAAAAAGCGCTCACAACTAAGTACTAAAAGATATAGGCAGAAACGTTGGAATAGTACAAATGGAATTTATGTTAGACTTAAATGGATAACTTTAACATGTATTTCATAGTGAGAAATACTAATAACAATAATATATTATCTTTTCTGACTATATTATCGATTTATTTCAAATTTCGAACTCATGCAGAGAATGTACAACATTAAAATTTCCAATAACCAGAACAATACTACTATTATTAAGAATATTAGTAGTGGTAAACTTTGAATCGACAAGTCGATCATTCAAATTTCATTAGTAATGACATGACAAACCAGTACAAACTACTCATTATCTAGACTTAGTAGCTAAGTGGACAGCGTATTGGAGGTTTCAAGTGGAAGTCTTGATGTGGACATCGACAATGGGAAGTAGTAGATACACCTAGCTGACGTATCTCAATGATAATGAAGCAATTTTAGTCTCCACTTCTAGCTACAATTGATCTGTTCAGTAAGAACGTAAATCACTATTTTTTCTCTTCAAAATTTAGACCTTGTTTAGTTCAACTGACTGAATATGTTAATATATATATATAGTGCTCATCATACCGACATGTATGTTTTCAAACTATGAACTCTTAAATTAATTTCAAATATTCCAATTTAGGGTAGGTAATATTTAAAGAAAATATAATTTTATTCTTTAAACTTAAATTGAACTGAAAAAAATTATTTTGCATATTGTGCACATTGAAATATTGTTTTAAGAAAAATGAACTTTTTAAAAATTCTACTACTTTTAATAATTAAAAAAATGATTTAAAGTTTGAATTTCAAGACATGAAAACAAAACAAAAATCACAATTTGTAAATATGAATGAACAATTAATCATTAATCATAGAGATGGTCAGAAATTATTCTTAGTTAAATAAAGACTTGTAATTTTATTTCTTACACAAGTTATAGAAATTTTCAGTTTTGAATATTAGTTAAGTTTATAAATTTAAAACAAACAAATTATTCACATGAATAAGAGGTAAGTATGAAATTTATAACTGTATGCTAAGAAGAACAATGGTAGGGCTAAGTCTTATTCATTTATATAATATAGAAAAATGGTAGGAGAATAAAAATCCCTTTTTATTACATCCTACTTGAAAATATTATCAATCAGTTTATATTATATATGTATTCTAATGAACAGAGTCTCAGTTTAATATCCAATCTTGCAAGATTCTTCAATATTTAACTGTTGTAATCCTTTGTTTTACGATGATTTGAAATTGGAATATATATTTAGCACGTCAGTTCGAGAACACAGCGACGCTTGTCATTGTGCACTGGAAGAAGGTGAAGCTGAATACTCCGAAAACTCTGCGGCGGGGTCAAGCGGAGGTTGATTTCAAGAAGCATAGATTTTGCCGAGCAAAAGGCTTCTCAGAAAGTCGTGGCTTCATAGCTGCTGACGATGTTTGACAGCCTAGATGATAGGTACACAGTACTAGAGAAGTTGATGACCGTGAATTTCGCATGGGCAGAAGATCCGTTTGTGTAGACATCTATGCTTAAAAACTTACTTCAATGTGCATTTCTTATACTCGATGGAAAGTCAAAAGACCACAGTTAGGTTCAAACTTCCCTGGTGATGTTTTGATGGTTATAGCTCAATAGCTATAGTTAGTGAAAGTAGCACAATCAACGAATATCACAGAGTTTGCCAGAGTCACCAGACAATTGATGAGTTACAACAGTGTTGTTATAAAAGAAGAACAGCAAGAAATAAAAAAAACTGTCTTCTCTCATACATCCGCTAGCCTTCAAACTACACTGATCACGTTAGGAATTTCAATCTCTTTCAATTACTGCCTCTGGTTGCAACATCTAGGCAACGCTGCACGACATGCAAATTATCTGCCGCTTGTGCGTAGCATCCACTACACAGATACTTCGTCCTCATTCGGGTTAATTGATATCCCGAGTCAACTGCAGTTAGACATATAAAACTTCGAATGGCGACCTAGTGATTTGATGACCAGGAGTGGCGCGAACGCCTAACATCTGTAACACTAGTGGTCTAAAAATGATTGATTGGTGATTTCCATGTGTAAAAACACTGATCTCCATAACTCTTAGTGAAGATATTAGTTCAGTCGAGAATGGTTTACTTTTTTCTAAAAGAGAAATTTATCCAAAATTCCAGTCACTTTCATGCCTTAACTTTTATAAAAATTCGTAATAAAATGGAAGCCGTTTGATATCTGAGCTTAGTTAATTAGATAGACGAATCAGCACTAAAATACTTACTTGATAAATTAGCACATGTTCCAAATTTGCAAAATTTCCTGTGAAGCAGAGGAAAAATAAAATTACGAAGGATGAGAAATGTTCAGGAAACAAAAACCTCTTAGTCGATTCGTCACTGTGACAGAACAAATTACAGTGTGTTTGTATCCAGTGAACCAAATTTCTTATAATTATTTGATGTACCCAATAAAAAAGAAATTATATTTTATTGAAGATCAGATTTTCTCATTCTTATATTAAATAAGGTACATAAAAGTGACTGATTGGATGCAGGTAAATAATCAGCGCTTGACTGTATTGTACTTCAAGATGACTTTGACAGTCATCTATACAACTTGCAATTATATTCATTATAAGTGGTTTAATTGAGAATCGATAAGGTGTAGCTAGCGGTGGAATGCAGGATGTGTGTTCCGTTATATTTTAAACTTGTTAGCTGGATGTATCTAAAATCCAGGGTTGATACTACAAGACTTGAACCCACTACCAAGAGGGAACCTAAATAGATCAAGTTTCAGTCAATATATCAACATCGAAAATTAATTTGAAATATATTTTAACTTAATAATAAATTTTAAAATGTAAGCTCCTTATATATACCATTCTCCTGAATGTTTCTATCCGAATATGAATGCTTTGAACACTGACTAAAAATTATTCTTAGCTTATATTGATATAGATGCATTGTACAGTTGTACATGTTTCGTTTAATATCATTGTGATAAACAAATATAGATTTACTCATCAGAATAAGTTGCTAAGTTTCTGAGTGTTAACACATTTAAATGATGTGTGGTACATAAGACTTTAAAGCCAGACTTATCGATTAAAAACTTTTTTAACTTAAATGATAATGACCAACGATTAAACAAACAATTTTTCGAAATTTTTTATACCACTTAAAGTAGTATAAAATGAGAAGCAAAATTTTAAATAGTTATTAAGCAAATGACTTGTAAACAATATAGAAACTTCAAAGAACAAAATTCGAAAAATGCATTGTTATATTTCACAAGCTGTTAGAGTAAATATCACATCACAAACAAAAGAATTACTATCTAATTTACGTTTAGAATTATCATTGAAGAGTGAATACAAACAGACAAATGAACAAATCGAAGCACTAATAGAACAGACTACAACATATCAAATTATCAAAGGAACAATATAAATGGAAAACAAAGTTATAACTTATTGAAATGAACATAAATTTACAGAATAGATAGTTTCACAGTGATAGTAAATATTGATAATTATCTAGATGCATAATAACATAAAACATCGCATTGATTTGTTTGTAACTAATTGGTTGCAGGGGATATTGTTTTTGTCATTTCCGAATTTTTTAAAATATTGGACTCATCGTCTTTATCTGTGGCTTGTAATTCTTTCACCATTCGTAGGATATCCTTGGCAGAAAAGTGTATCCCTTTATCTAAACAAATAGTAATACGTATCAATCCGTTTGTGTCGATTACGAACATGCTCCTATATGAAACAAAAAATACAGCAGCTGTCGAAGAAGAACAACAATTAAAAAGTAATTTTAAAGAGTCTTTTGAAATGCTGTCTTCTTTAAAAACATATGAATTTAGATGCATTGATTGTCATGCAATATGTATTATTTGTTCAGTGCTTCCAGGTTTCTAATGGTGGTCTAACAACGATTGATTGATGATTTCAAATGTGCAAAAAACACAAACCTCCAAAACTCTGCCCCAAAATATCATAACGGTGCTCACTAGTCACTAGCTTCGTGAGGCGATTCTCGGAATTCTAGCTGAGAAGACGTGACCAATGGAGTTCAGCCCTGTCGGGTGTAGGCAGTAACTACCTAAGACAAATAAGTGAGGTCGCGCAAAATCTCTAGATCAATCAGAGTTAGACATTAACACCGTTGGATGCCGGCCTAGTGGTCCGATGGTTAGGCGTTCGCGCGCAGTACCGAAGGTTCTGGGTTTGAATCCTGCGAGGTGCAGGAGTCGTGGATGCGCATTGCTGATGAGTCCCATACCAGGACGAAACGGTCGTCCAGTGATTCCAGGTTTCTAATGGTGGTCTAACAATGATTGGTTGGTGATTTCAAATGTGCAAAAAATATGATAAGATTTAGGATTATACTGCGAATGATTAACCTAACAACGATTGACAGTAGGTAAACAGTAGGTAAATCATCTGTTTTAACCAGCAAACTATGAAGAATAAATTATATCCCACTGAATATATCCTTTCTCTGATGAAAGTTTATCTATGTACACCAAATCTCAATCAATATTTATCTTTTCATGATAATTGACAGAAATAATTCATTTATTGTTGTTTATTTACAAAAAATGCATAAACTAATTCGAAGCTCATTTGAAACTCTGTAATAAATGTTGCCAATCAATGTGTGATATTTCCAAATTAATAAAGTGCGATAAGATAAATTTGTTCTGCTACTATAGTAATAAATGTAAAATTGAAACCTAAATGTTTTTTAAATGAATGAATACCGGTTAAATTATTTTTATAATTATTCAAAATTATCAGTTTACAGTCGGATGAATACATAACTCAAATATACTCTTTAGATAGGACAAGATGAATTGTTACTTGATCAACGAACACAATATATGATGAACAGTATTCGTATATATAGTCATATGATATATATAGATATATATAGCCAAAAGGTTTATTTCAATACGCCCATCATCAGCCATGGAAACCTTAGATCAATAACACAAATCGTTTATCCTCCTCCTCTAAAAATTACACTACTATAGTTACATAAAAAATGAATGATGGTAACAAGAGTAATGAAAATCGGAACAACAAACACAAACAACTACATCAAAATGAATAAGTTTTGCTAATTGATTTCAGACAATTTGTATAGAGTAGATGTACTCAAATCTGAGTGTTTTCTGAAGCGATTTCTAAAAGTTATGTCAAGTAGATGCAAGTAGTCAGTGGGAAGTCCTAAAGGTAGATTTAGTGTTAGATTTTGTCCGTCTGCTAGCGGTAATCTAGCCTGTTCTACCCACTGTGATTGTTGAAAATATTATCGCTAGGTTTTTCGAGCTACAAACGGCGTTTCTGTATGGTTAATGTATAATAACTTAGACTGTCATCTACAGTGAAATTGATAGACAGAAAACGACTAACATGGATAATTTGGTAAGCAAAATATTGAGTATTTTCAACTAATTCGTTCCCAAATATACAACCATTTAAAATCCCCTATATTACCAACGGGATATTAGTGAGCTTTTAGCTAATAAACTGAAGTTTTAATACTGACGGTATTTTATTGAATGTAAAACGGATTAACACATTCATATTATGCCAAGTTGGTTTGAAATACCAACTGTTATTTTATCTGCAATGTCATTTTAAGAGGTCTAAAACAATTAGTAGAATTTTCTGGAGTTAGAAGAACTGGGATAAATGTCATACATCAACGTAAGTCCAACATTAAATAGACTGAAAAGGTTCCAAATGAACAAATCTCAATGTAAACATCAATACTAGGAAGACAGAAAGTTCAAAGATGGGATGAAACCCTCATTCTGCATAATAATTCTAGCCATAATCCATCAATTATATACATACTGAACAACGTTATTTAACTTAGTGGCCAGTTTTTAATTTGAATGAAAAGATTAGATCTGTAGTGAAATCTATACAATAGATCATTGTCTATTACTTATTAACTGGCTAATGTAATTTTTATTATAACCTATGTGCTTATTAAACAGAATTAGTCAGATACACAGTAGACGGAATTAGGTATACTCTTCTTATTTTCTATATATATGATAATTGTTTAGTGTTGGGAAAATTTCTTAATTGCTATAATATTGTGTACTGCAGTTTAGAAAAGTTAAAGAAATTTTTAACCTAAAATCAATTAAATACTTAAATCAGACAGAATAAATGAATATTTTGACTGAGTCTCAATTCCAGAGGATACTAAAACTGCTATACATTCGCAGAGTAGCAACGAAATGCAAATGTAACGCACCTTTTGAGGCTGAACGAATCGAACAACTCATATAACGAGAAATCCTAACACTTAAGATGTAAGTATTTGGAGAATGGGGAGCCTACAGAATTTATAGTGATCACTCATGTGTGATATTGTTTAATGTTACTTTTCTGTTGTTAGTTTGTATATAACCGTGTTCATTTATTTTAAGTAGAAATTTATTCTTCAAACTAGTGGTCTTGTCAATGAATTCAAATCCTCAAAGACTCGTCAATAATTTTGCCTTTCGGGCAACACTGTCTCCATAATATCAAGGTAAGAGCGAGCGGTACTAATTTTGAAGTTTGGTGTAAACACGAAGATTGAGATACAAGTGTTTCCAGCTAAGAAGGCCTAAGTTCATCCTGTATTTCACCTACAGCCACCATCCATACTTATTTTAAATCTGTCATTATACCCCGTTACAAAATGCATAATTCCATCTTTGTTCTTACCATCACATTTTATCTTATTGAATTGAATGATAACCGTAAAGGTGAATTTTTTTCACAGTACTTGCCATGATCCCTTAAGGAGAATTACAGGTTAACAAAATTTATATCTCCCCTGAATCGAATGTTTGAATTTGTGGTCGCTACCGAACATGAGAGGTTATTTTTCAACATATATCTTGCCATTTTATTTCTTAGATATAGTTATCAGTTACGTGGAGGTTTCTGTATTCGAAAACAGCGACCTGTGTGGACAAATGTAAATATCATTCGAAGTTACACCAGAAAGTTGAATTAATGCATGAAGAGGCCCCGAATGGAAAGTGTAATCCGTGTGTTATATTCCTGACCTAATTTTTTTTCCAGAAATTCTCTGAAACATAAAATACAGGTTGCCTAACTCAAGCATTTTGAGTGTATCCAGTAACCTAGATAAAAGCTAATTCAGCAATTTCCTTCTCATTAATAGAAACAGTTTAAGACACCCGATTCGATGCCTCTAGTGGTGAATCTACATTCTACTCATATTGTCTTAGTGTTACTTACTTACTTACGCCTGTTGCCCCCAATAGGGCAGAGGCAGCCGATCAGCACTCTCCAACCTGCTCTATCATCGGCCTTCCTTTCTAGTTCTATCCAACTGTTGTTCATTCTTCTTATGCCTGTCTTTATTTCTCAGCGTAATTTGTTCTTTGGAATTCCTCTTTTTCCTTCGCCTTTAGGATTCCAGGTGAGGGCTTGTCTTTTGATACACTTGGATGCTTTTCTCACTCTGTGTCCTATCCACTTACAATGCTTCTTCCTGATTCCTTCCACAGTTGGAATTCCGTTTTTTCTCGTCTTGGTATGATAATCGTGAAAAGTTTCAATAAAATGGAATGATTATGGTTTTGAATAGAATCCAGAGAGTGCTTTTCTTCACATTTGTGGCCCATTAGATTGAGGTTGATTTTGACACCGAAGTTTCAACCCAGTATCTCCGGCTGTAGATGTTAAATGCATTATCTACTTTATGAACTGTGAAGTCAGTATTATACTTAAACTGTAGACGACACTTGAAGATAAATCTAGTGTTTTGGAAACCTACATATTGGACGATTGTTTGAGTTAAGCAACGCCTTAAAAAGAGCATTAATAACCAAGTTTTGCCTGCCTACCAATAATTTGATTCTCTAAATAAGTAAACAGTATACTCTAAAAAATGAGAAATATCAACAAGAACTTACTTGATAAATCTCTATTACAGTGACAGTGATTAACAGTGATGCCTATATGTGTTTTAAAGAACTTAAACAAATGTACACTGATACTAAGATAATATGTTAAAGTTGCTCATTAAGATACGCTTAAGCTTCTAGACTAATCAGCCGTCATAATCTTGCTGTGAGCTATGGTACATATGTCCTACTACTCCCGACCGTAGCTGCTACCTTGACGTGGTGGTCGGGCTTGCCTATCGTGATCACCCAACCGAGCTATACTGGCTGGAACATATGTTCCTCAAGGTTCTACCATGCCAGACAGGTCGATTGGAGAACGATGAGACTAAAAGCAGCTACCCAAGGTCTGAGGGCGAAGTCGTACTGCTGACTGCACAGGGGTGTGACAACAGTAAGGTGTTTCCCTCGGACAACCAGCATCTGCAGCGATGCTGCCTTCTCACAAGGAAGGAAGGGTTAGAAAAGGTCGGCCCTAAAAATGTCACACCTCCCCTAACTCACGGATTTCCGTCTCCTTGGGTAAGGGTGCCCACCAAGGGCCTTTAAGAACGGAGCTAATCCTCAAAATACATTTCATAAAAAGGCCGTGCGTGACCGGCCTCAAGCAGTTGTCCCTTTAGCTCTGCGGTCACGCACCAACACTAATCTATCTTTCTTTTCAGGTTCCTCAAGAAACAACCTTCAACGGTGTGGGCAGCCGGGAATTGACAACCGCCCTCATACCCGTAACAGCACGCGAGACCGAATTGGTCAAAATCAAATCCTTCCTACACCCCCTAGTACCTCTCTTATCTCCACGACTAACTCTTCTCACCTTCATTCATCACAGTGCATAGCTAATGCAGACGATACGAGTTCGCGAAACGTCGTTCCTGGTCTCTTTAAACCTCGCTCTAGACTACATGTTGGAGCTTTTAATGTACGGACATTGTGTCAAATAGGGCAACAGGCTTCCTTAGCTAGGACTTTAGAATCTCGTGCCATCGATGTATGCTGCGTCTCGGAAACGCGCATGCAGGATCCGAGTCGCGTCATACACTTGGCCACAACATGTCAAAATAAAGAAGCAGCTCGATTTACCCTTCGTGTATCCGGTAGCCCTGATGCTGCTTCCAGGGGTCTTGCTGGTGTAGGCATAGAATTGAGTAGTAGAGCTGAACAATCTCTCCTTGACTGGATCCCAATAGATAGTCGATTGTGCGCTGTCCGACTAAACGGGACAGTAAAGACTCGGAAAGATAGGGACAATCGCCGTTGCCTCTTCATCGTATCTGCCTATGCCCCCACTGAATGCAGTTCAGACGAGGTTAAGGATGAATTTTACAGAAAGCTTTCGGATCTCCTCCAAAAAGCTAGGCGCTCTGATATAGTAATAATGGCTGGTGACTTTAATGCTCAGGTAGGTAGACTAAGTGAGCAGGAGAGACACCTAGGTGGATGTTATGGTGTCGCGGCTCAGAGAACAGACAATGGCGACCGTCTGCTGCAACCATGCACAGATAACCACCTATTTCTAGCAAACACTAATTTTAGGCATAGGGAAAAACATCTGTTGACGTGGCGACCCCCAAAGTCTTCTCAACGTTGGACCCAACTAGATCACATCGCCATCAGCCACCGATGGAGATGTTCGATAGAGGACTGTCGCTCGTTCTGGAGCACATGTTTAGATTCAGATCATGCTCTAGTGCGAGCGCGTATTTGTTTGAGGCTTACTGGACGTAGGAAATACACCGCAAGGAAACCTCTTAGAGTTTTACTTAATGATAACAGGGCGAAGAATATATTTCAGGAACAACTAGAAAGACAGTTAGGCGACCATTCAAGCGATTCCCATCCGGAAGCAGGATGGAATGATATCAAAAAGGCTGTGGAAACAGCAGTGATATCTGCTAGTAAGGTTGACCATAAGGCTACAATGAAACCGTGGATCTCAGTAGCATCCACCGATCTGATGGATGCCCGAAAACTCATCCCACTTGGCTCTGAACATGATGAAGAACGAAGTCAACTTAGGCTCAGACTGATAAAAAGCCTACGTAACGATCGCGAACAGTGGTGGGTGGCGAAAGCAAAAGTGATGGAAAAGGCAGTGGCGATCGGCAACAGTAGACAACTTTTCAGACTTATCAAGGAAACTGGTATTAGGAATCCTAGTGTAAGTGAGACTATCTCAGAAAATGACGGGACTATTATTTATTCTCAATCGAGGAGACTAGATCGATGGGCAGAACACTTTAGGGATCAGTTCAGCTGGCCTCGAGCCACTCTTCAGTTACCCACGATCTCCAGTCATCCTGAATGGCAAATCGACCTAAGTCCGCCTAGTCTTAATGAAGTTGAAAAAGCGTTAGGAAATCTGAAGCGAGGGCGAGCTGCAGGTCCTGATAGACTGACCCCTGAGATATTTAAGGATGGTGGTCCAGTTTTATCAGCTAGGTTGACTAAGATCTTAGGTAGAATCTGGGAACTGGACGTAATCCTATCCGACTGGTCTCAATCACTGATTGTCCCAATCTATAAGAAAGGACAGAAGTCTTCTTGTGACAATCACAGAGGAATATGTCTAACTAATATAGTATCTAAAATATTGGCCTCAATAATACTTCGACCCTTAACGAAAGCTCGTGAAGAGCAGACTCGAGAAAACCACGCTGGTTTTCGACCTGGACGTGGTTGTATAGACCACATTTTCACACTACGACAGGTCCTGGAACACAGGCATACATTTAG
The DNA here is from genome assembly GCA_944470395.2 of Schistosoma turkestanicum. Classification (NCBI taxonomy): domain Eukaryota; kingdom Metazoa; phylum Platyhelminthes; class Trematoda; order Strigeidida; family Schistosomatidae; genus Schistosoma; species Schistosoma turkestanicum. The sequence goes on from OX103979.1 coordinate 61,754,049, forward strand.
GCGTCCTACAATAGTTGTTTTCCTGGACATTAAGGCGGCATTTGACTCAGTGGATCGTGAGGTTCTGTGGCAGTGTCTGTCATTGAAAGGTGTACCAAAGAAGTACATTAACCTTATACAAGCTCTCTACTCGAACACCACTGGTCGAGTGAGAGCTTATGGCGAACTCTCATCGGAATTCTCTACTTCAAGTGGTGTCCGTCAGGGATGTCCACTTTCTCCATTCTTGTTTAATTTTATCATAGACATGCTCCTAGAAATAACCTTATCCTCGTCTGAATTTTCTGCAGTAGACCTTTTACCAGGTGGCTCGCTTATTGACTTAGAATATGCCGATGACATAGTCCTACTTGGTGAAGACGCTGACAAAATGCAGAGTCTTCTGACAACCCTAAGCAACAATGCAAGCATGTTCGGGATGCGGTTTTCCCCGTCGAAATGCAAAATGTTGCTTCAAGATTGGGTTTCATCGGCACCTGAACTAGTGACACGGAGTGAAGTAGTCGAACGTGTAGACCGCTTCACTTATCTTGGGAGTCTCATCAGTGCTGATGGCCTGGTGACTGACGAAATCTCAGCTCGGATACAGAAGGCTCGATTGGCTTTTGCCAACCTGTGTCACTTATGGGGTAGGCGAGATATCCGTTTGCTGACTAAATGATGAGTGTACTGCGCAGTAGTTCGCTCCGTCTTACTTTATGGCTGTGAAACATGGCCGTTGAGAGTAGAAGATACTCGTCGGTTATTGGTTTTCGATCATAGGTGTCTTCGAAGCATTGCTCGTATATCGTGGGACAGCCGAGTGAGCAACGCTGTTATTAGGAAACGGGTACTAGGTAAGAATGGCAGATCAATAGATGAAGTGCTGAAACTTCATCAGCTGAGGTGGTTGGGACATGTGTTGCGTATGCCCAACCACCGACTGCCTCGTCGAGCTTTGTTTTGTAGTGTAGGAGTAGGTTGGAAGAAAGTTAGGGGCGGCCAAACCAAAACATGTCATAAATCCATGAAGTCATTGGCAAATGGACTTAGCCATGTCGGTAATTGTCGACTACCTGGTTGGGGTCCGCGAGATGATAATAATTGATGGCTAGAGACCTTGAATGATATGGCTCAAAATCGTTCGCAATGGCGCCGGTGCATTTATTCTTTGTGTTCTCTCAAATCCTAATCATTTGGATTCTTCAACACCTCTAGCTTTTACTTTCTAAACTTTTCTCATTAAATCATACTTCGTGAATAATATCTTCTAATTCTAACCTCTCCGATTACTTCTAATACCTTTACTACCTCTTCTACTATTGGATTTGAATTGACAATTATATCTCTGTGCTGATGTGGTATGGCGACATGAACTGATGTACTTACGTACGAAGTTCCACGTTGAAACTGACTGACTGTTCTACTACTTCCTCATACACTTTATTATACATTTGGCTTTGACTGACTATAATAATGATTTTTTGGTTTTTCAATGACTAAATGAATTAGAACTAATAAATGCAGAAATTTCACAAACTTTAGATTATATGTTACTGTTTTATTGATTAAACAGTGAGAAACGATCAACGAGAATCTTTGAAAACGAATTCCGTGCTAGTCGATTCTAGTGAACAAACTATTTCTGCTGTCAAGAATAAACTGATATTCTCCATTGTTAGTATCACCTTTAAAGATATCACCAGTGAATTGCTCCACTGACAACAGATATTTTGTAGAATTAAGATCAGCTACTAAATTTTAAACAAGCTCACGTTTTAAGCCTCTAATTTCAATATTGGTTCCATCGTCTTATGAGAGGTGACTAGATTCAACTAATATTTTAAGGTTTAAAACAAGATAAATGTTGCTCAAGGTTAGTTACAGTATTTTACTGCACTGTACAAAATACCTACATTAAAGCGCTTCCATTATCTTCATTAGAGACTCCATATGCCTTGCATATCGTCATATTCTTATCTTCCAGTAAAGGAAAGTGGACATTTTCATCAAGTCCATTGTGATTATTTGGCGCACAGAACCATGCTGCATGGGATTCTAGAGAATCCGGAGAGATAGCTATAATTTCGCAGTTGATTTCTTGAAACTCTGATAAATAGTTATTAAAATTTAGTAGTTCTTGTGACGAAAGTTCCAAGCTGCAAATAATCAAGCATGAAGAAGACAGACATGTTAATTTTACACTTCAGACGATGAAACCGGTTTCTCAAGTTAAAACATACTGAAGCGGTACCGAGTCATTTAGTGAGTTAGGGAAGAACAAGTCACGTGGAAAGAACACTCTTTAGCAAGATAAATTTAAAATTTCACGGTGACAGATGCTTTTAGTGGCACATAGTTTGAATCTCAAGCATAACATCAGTCGTCACAACATTGCAGACTTACCTTATGGATGAGTGCCAGTTAGCACGGAATCTATGTTCATGGCTTCTTTTGGACTCTCTTACAACACCTGATACCGAAAGATAGTTTGCGAGATATTTTAAACTCAGCTATTATTGTTAGTCAGATTAACTTTAGTTTCTGTTTGATTCATCTTGACGGTAAAATATAAGCTTCAGATTTTTATTACACTTTCAAGAATTTCGGATGAAATTTCTATTGCCAACTTAAAGATAACTGGTTTTTCCCTGCTTTTACGACTCTTTATCGAACAATGACCAAATATATTCCTACATCTACTTATTTACCAATTGCAAGTTTAGAGTGTACAATAAAAGGAATTTCGGCAGTTGCTTCCCATACAAGTAACGACAATGGTCTCTCACCTTTAGAACGGACCGAAGCTAGTGGAATCCCCTTACTGTAACTGAGTGTGAATCAAGGTAAATATTATACGCCTTTTTATGCGTACACACTTAGCTTAGTGACATTATGTAACTGAAATGATCCTTTAACTAGGAAAATATGAATTTAAAGCGTTCAACCACTAGTTGACCTTCAAGTTAATATCGTATGGTACGTGGCGATTTGCGATTCTTGTCGACTAAATACAAGATATAGTAATTAGAATAGTATACGTCGGAATTTAAAAGAATTTTTTCTGAAATTCAGTTAGGTTTTAGAATAGAGCCTGAGAAATCTAAAATAATCTATTACGTCACTCTCTCACTCTGGATGTGGTTGAACTCCACTAGCCTTGATAAATCCTCAGACTCAATCCGAAAGCCAATCGTTTACAAACAAAATATTATGATTTGTTTGAATGATCAACGGAAGTAAACCGAATGTGGGTTAAGAGCAGTAATAATTTAGGTTTCGTTTCCACCATACTTTACTACTAATAAAAACACTCAGATTTTTAGCTCAATAAACTGTACTCAATTGATCACGCCAAATAATATCAATCCTTTTGAGTTAAAAAACTGATCACGCTTGCTATAATCATTGCTGTTAACCCTTAGATAACAAATTAAATATCTATTCTTTTTTCAATTCCCCGAAATTGGCTTCCTCGTTTTTCCTTAGGTATTTGATAATCGTTAATATACGTTCTGTCTAAAATATTATAAACGGCATGATTAAACTTCAATCTCTCCGGCATCGTTTTGTGATTTAGCTCTAACTGGTGATTTTTGTACCCATGAGTTGTTCTGTTGACTGGTAATTTTTTACCAGACTATTATGTAGTTCCTTTGATTCCTCTGTCTAGATAACTTCGAGTGTAACTTTTTCGTACCGAATAGCTTCTAGTAATTCAACAAATAAATACTTGTTGGTATAACCTGTGGAACTTAAGGAACTGATTAGGATTAACATATCAGACTGTTTACCGGTCCAGTATACCGTTTTTTGAAAGATTACCACTTATTATCCACACGGAAGCTATAGATATCTTGAATAAGCACCGATACTGTTTCATGATAAATGAACCCTTCATGTCTTACAAGCAAGACAGTTTAATTTTTACCAGCTTCATTCTTCATGTAAAAGTAACATTTTACCCAAATCTATGCTCTCAGACTTCGACAGATCCCTGAAAAACGTTCATTATAATTCTATAAGGTTAATTTCCTGAAATATTTTTTGTTTTGCAATTCAGACTAACAAGCAGGGAGTTGTTAATAATTTATCAATAAACTAATTGTTAATATATCTTTTACGGTTGAACCTTATAAATAAATCAGTGAAATCGCAGAAAAGACCTGAAGTGATATTAATTAACCTGTAGCTGAGGTTTTTGTTGGGTAACATCAACAAAATCTTGTTGAATTACAAGGTATCTCATGAGTCATACCGTGAGTACGATGTCTCTCTGAGCAGTACAAAGCAGAAGCCTGAAATGGCAATCTATAACTCAAAACCTTTCCACGTTACAGCGTATTCTCTGTTAAAGGTTTTAATGCTACTACCATAGCTGTACTACAGTACATTATCCGATCGATGAGTTTTTACATGTAAAGGCAGTTAATAGTACAGATATTGGTTGTCGCTTTGCAAATCCCAAGTAATTAAGTCTAAAAACTTACAAGTTTGAAGGGTAAAATATAACAACCAAATATTTCCCCACATAGTCTTCTAATTTTGTCACACCTTTAGCGCCACACTGCACAGATTTTGTGGAAAAAGCAGGAGCTCGACTTGAAACTCGACGAACTCTAAGGTCTTGAGAAAGCTTGAGTTTGAAGAATAAATGTCTAAATTTTACTGCTATTACCTTGTATTGTTTGTACATAGTTTTGTTGTTTACCCCAACGACTATAAGTAGTCCTTTTAAAAAATGGACATTCTTCAGGGTCATATTGAATCCAATATCCTATATCTTCTTCATGAACTAAAATAAACCAGACTGTAGATCAGTTAGTTGCAATGTGGAGAATAACAAGGATAAAATTCTAATGCTAATATGAATAAGATTTCAGAACTAAGTAATATGTAGATAATTAAGCTTATGAATTGATAGTAGAGATTGTGAGAGGGCCGAAGTGTAAGCAAGGGAGATAAAACGTAGGAAAGAGACAAGATAGATTAGGTTATTGATCTGAGGGGAAGTAGTAATAATGACTGGAAGGTCTCAAGGTATGCATCAAGCCCAGCTGGCCCACGAGGGACATGAAAATACGTATGTGAGTATCTGTTTATCAAGTCTCTTCTTAAAGCTGTACACTGAGAGGGCCGTAGCCACCTCGGCTGTGAGAGCATTACAAGTTGCGACCACTCTCAAAGAGAAAAAGTGTGCAAGAACCTGAGTATTACCTCTTTGATGTGCAGTCTTTCGAGGATTGCATCTAATGGAGTGGTTATGATTCATCGGTAAGACGCTCATGTTGAGATGGTATGGCGTGCTTAATATGTTGCAAGCCATAATAAGATCACCTCTGATCCCCCTGTAATTTAGATCAAGTAATTCCAAATGCTGGAGTCTTTACGGCCTTGAAGTGATTCTTCATGTATATCGCTAGCTAATGGCTGTTTTGTGTCCTATATTGTTTCATAATGTTACAGTTTTGCTTCAGGTCTTTTGCGTCATCCAAATCAAGAAGTCCAGCAAATCTGTTGAATTAGTTCTTATGAGTCTTGATAATTAAATAAAAGTTAATATTTCTTCAGTTTAAATTGGCGTGTTGTTCTAGAGTTGTCAGGTTGCTAGAAAAATCAGCTATCTCAGTTCTGAGCACTAGTTGATTACTAAAAAAGGATATCCAGCAGCGTGGAAAAAGTAACGAAGTGAATAACAAAAACGTCGACCAACACAAGCCTGATTTGGCAGACTAGAGGTAACGTGGGCAGGGATGAGCCAATGAGTAATAATAACAGTGATGAAAATGACCAAGACTTGCGTAAAATAAGGCTGTTTCATGTGGTCATTATGCCATAGATAACTAAATGGTTGTCGGGCTCAGCCTTAAGACCATCCATTATGAGAACTGTAGCTACATCGTATGCAGGAGCGTCCTGAACATAGCTAACCAGTCATACAAAACAAAAATTCTAACCACGCAAAATTATATTCTATTAAAGACCGAATAACAGAGTAGCCATGTTGCAGCACTGACCATGACGCGCAATTATTAATCGATTCGCATTGTTGATTTTCGGTACCCACAGTTACCAACACAACACGTATTGAAATCGCACGCTTTGCTGATGCAGTCAATATGACTGATAACTTGGCCTAAACTCACTGTTACTCTACTCATGTTACAGCTATCAAATGGGAGAACGATTATTGTGAATATGTGCATTTTCTAAAATCGTTTTCGTAGGTTCTCCTAGTTATTGCTAACTGAAGTTTGGATAGGGTCATACCACAGCTTACTTTAAAGCCACATTTTGTTATAAATGCCCAACCTTATGGGATGTACAGGCGACTCTGCTTTCTCAGCGCACATGGGAATGAAGATCAAGCATATAATTTATTTCGATCTGTTACTTAATACTGAAACTGATGATGATAATTGGAAAACAAACGACTCTATGATCCTTCTTTATTTACCATTTTCGTTTTTGAACTCACTCTCGCCTTTAAAATCCATACAAGTCATAAACAAACCCTTTCAAAACAGTTATTCCCGGCCAGACCTTTAAACTAAAAGACTGAAGTTACTCAGGAGTGCCTATTCGTGCGACACGACGATAATCACAGCAAGGGGTGGTCTACATTGTTCTAGAAATCACATCCGAACTGTAAAGTTTATTTGCCAAATTGTACACTAGTAATTAAGCTGAATAGTTGTTGAATCAATTTCTGATTTCCAAACCCAAAATTTTATCAACACGGTTGAAAATTACTGATACCAACGTTGAGCTGCGAAAACCGTAAGAAAGATGAGGTGACGAAGAAATCTTTGAAACTGATAAAAGACAGTGTTGGAAATTTCGAGTGGCCTCTGAATTCAGAAGAACAGTTCTACGGGTTTAGATACGCGCTGTTCCCAGTTAATTCAGCAAAAAAGCAATTTATTTGGGTAAGAAACGGTTCTGCTATTATTTGTATAATAGGAATAATTACCTAACCCATATTACACTGTTCCTTAAAACAGTTAAACACAATGTGTCTCTAATTCTGGAGGAATGCATCCGTTTTGATCCAAAATTGCAACCTTCCAGTCCAGATTCGAGGTTCATTGCCCAGGGTGTCAAATCCGAAATGCCTGCCGCCATAATTAAGTAACAATTTAAACAGCATAATACAGTTCAGTAGAAAACATAGAAACTCCAATATAGGTACCAAAAATAACAACTATAACAAAATACAAATATTGACATCACAAAATAGGATGAAACAGAGTACCAAAATGTAGCACAGAAAGAGTCAGTAAGAACATATTACAAATATATACATAGACTGATTTTCTCAAAACAAAGCCTTCAAATTGGATTCTCCATTCACTCTTAAGGATCATAAGCTGATGTTATGTAACACGTAGGATCCATTTTTATGATAATAATTTTTAGGTCGATACTTATATAAATCTTATTGCATAGACGGATATCTTAGCAACTAAGAGATGAGTGAGGTCTTAAACGCCAAGTTCAGTGTCCAGTTAGATCAGGTACCTAAACGTTTAGAGTATTATTTAGGGAATATCCGACTCACATCTAGCTCAGTACTACGAATCTTTGAATCTCTGCACCCAGGAAAGTCATAGGGATGTGACAATATTTGCCCAATAATCTTGAAAAGGTGTGAAGAGACTAGTTTCCATCATTATCACTTCCTCAGATCATTACTTTATTCTGCATAGCTTATTATCTCTGTTTCTTCTTCCTTGTTAACACTTGTCTGGTTGCACAGTCTTAATTACCAATTTAACAACTTATTCATATATTTACTTAGTGCTAAGATCTTGCTGAAATTATCTTCTGTTTAGCGTTAGAAATTTCTACTTACAATTCTCCGTATTGCAAATAATTGATCTGCAACGTGGTGTCCGGAAACCCTACTACTTTAAGACGAAAACACTCACTCAGATCATGGTATATACTAAGTCTTAAATAAGTATCAACCGACTTGGATTAGTGCAATCGAGTGGCTAGACTATAATTAATTGCAAGTTACGAAATGCCAGGAAACATACAGTAGGAACAAGAATCGAGCTTGTGAAAAAGATATTGGATATTCAATTTTAATGTCACTCTAATAACTATACTGGCTTGTGGGATCAATCCAGATCTTTTTCTATTAGACTTATATATAATGCAGACACTTGCTACTCTGATCGGAAAATGCAACTATAGGACATCACATATTATCAATGACTTTTATTCACTGCAACTCTTTCAAAGAAACGATTAGGTTTTCTATGAAGTGATAGCATGCCGCTAAATATACACCAACCTATCTGTTTTAAAGGCTTGTGTATGACACTTTCATTAAGTCTGGTATATGTATTAGATAATTATTTCTTCGTTAAAATTATAACTGGAATACACTTGATTGTGATTATGAAGTTTTCAGTCACTTGAATACTTATGATTTTGTGACTTCTAGGGTAGTAATTTAAATATTTTAAGTGTTAATTGTTAATATTAGAGATTCGAGTATTTCTTTTTATTGTAGCAATCCAACTTTATTAATAATACATTTTAATTCGAGATAAGGCTTAGAAACTTCATACATGCTTAATAATCCTGTATTCATTAAAGGTAAAACTGGAACTCTATAAATGCTAATAATTTCCCTGTTAACTGTTTAGTACGTATTTGATGAGCAGATTTATTCATCTTCAAATACCGTATGCTCCTTAACACAACTGTACATGTTAGTCAGTATGTTTATCTACAATCTAACTATAGCTGCAATATTTAGGGTTTCCTGTGCTTGATGAATCATATACTTAATTACAAATCAAGCGCAAAGAAATTAACTGGTTTACACAAGCTCGTGAAAAATAATTGGATTGGAGATATTGGATAACCTAACGACCCCGCGTTGTTTGTATTGCAAGGTTACAGATGCTAAATCCTTCCAAAGATAATCAAGCCGAAGCTTCCCTTGAATCTCGCCTTAACAAGCTTGATGAGGTTGAACGAAAGATAAGTCTTATAATGCACCATGCCGGGAGTGCACTCGAAGAGCTTTCAAAGGATAAACCTATGGTAAAACAAGTTGAAAGTTGCACACATAACTTTCGAACAGTTATTAAGGAAGTAGAGGCGGAGATGAATTCACACATCAACTATTTGTCACAGATTTCGGCGGGCTTGCCGTATGAAGGGTGCACTTACGACAAGGCAATTGATCTCTATCAGGCACTTGATCGACTAGTGGCTGCCAAACGTCGTTTAGATTCTTGTTTGTAAAAGTTCTCAATAAAAGATTCTCATAATTACTTCCGTTTTTAATACTAGTTCTGTGATTAAAATTCAATTTTTATCCGTTTTAAAGCAACTTTTAGGTTACAAAAAATGGAATCAGACCCAGCAGTAACTAGTACTGTTTGTGAAGGCAATGTATTACACACAGAAAACAAGCTGAACGTTCCTGCTGATAGTATCAATGCAGTCAAAATGTCTAATATAGTTGGAGATGAGAGTCTTATCACTCAAAAAGCATCATGGAATGCTTTGAATGATGTAGAGACGGCTTCTAGTGTTGGTGAGACGTCAAGGCGAAACAGCAAATACGACGATAATATGCCCGTTCATTCTGCCTACTCTGAGTTCGAAATTCCAGAAATGGAGTTTGATGAATTTGAGTTGGAATTAGCTGCACAGAAAGGTTCGTTTAAGTTTTTAACAGTTGGTTTGGAAGGCTTTCAAATACACATGGTTTTTCAGATTCATTACGATTTTGTGATTGTTTCTCGTTATTTGTGCAGTATCTCTTTCTGCTAATATTGCCAGCACGATTTCGAAATCTGGTACAGATTGTTGCATGCAGCTATCTACCAAATTTATTGATTATATTTTTGCCTAAATTTAATTCAGTGTGTGGTAGCAACTGTATGATAGATCGATTTAAACTCCCTAGATAAAAATGTCTAAAATATCATTATTAGGTACTTATAAATTACTTTCAAGTTGTAGCAGATATCTGTTTCACTGTGCAGACTTAGGGAAACCAGGCTGGTTTCAGACCTGGACGTGGCTGTATAGACCACGTATTCCCACTACGAAATGATCTAAAACAGACACACATTCAGGCATCCCACAATAGTAGTATTTCCCGGCCTTAAGGCGGCATCCGACTCTGAGGATCTTCAGGTTTTGTGGCAGCCTTTCTTTAAAGTGTACCAAATAAGTACATCAACCTTATACAAGCTCTCTAATCGAACACTACAGGTTGAGTTAGAGCTTATGGCGGACTGTCATCGGAATCGGTAACCTCAAGTGGTGTTTATCAGGGCTGCCCACTCTCCCGATTCTGCATTGTAATTGACTGGCTAACTCCAAAGTTTCCAAAGGATATAGAGAATTTAGTTTTACTTGTCAAAAATAGACACAAGAGTGTTGTATTTGTACTAAACTAGTACAAAAAATATGTGGAACTGACACTGACGAACAGTATTCAGTAAACGGTTTAAAACAGTTATTAAGTATGAGTATTTAACTCACAATCAACTAAGCATTAATACTAACTAATAACATGAATTAGACATGCAACTTAGTAGGTATTGAGGAAATCTTGTGGCTGCAGTACATGAACACATCTACATGGTTGACCTTATCAATCAATTAACTCATTAATATGTATTATGATTGTCACGAAATTTCAAAGTCTTGTGTTTATATCACTAAGAGATTCCAGATAAGGACTTCTACGTCTATACAACCATTTTTATTTTGCAATAAACGTAAACTGTACATAAGAATTAACATACGTACAGGCTCTCCACTCGAACACTACTGGGTGAGCTAGAGCTTATGGCGAACTGTCATCGAAGTTAATTACTTCAAGTGGTGTCCGTCAGGGATGTCCACTTTCTCTATTCTTGTTCAACCTTGTCACAGAATGCTTTTATAGATACCAAAGTCGTCTCAACATTGGACGCAACTAGATCACATCGCCATCAGCCACCGATGTAGAGGTTCGATAGAAGACTGTCGCTCGTTCTGGGGCACGTGTTTAGATTCAGACCATGCCCTAGTGCGAGCGCGTATTTGTTTGAAGCTTACTGGGCGTAGGAAAGACACCGTAAGAAAGCCTCTTAGAGTTTTACATAATGATAATAAGGCGAAGAATCTATTTCAGGAACAACTAGAAAGACAGTTAGGCGACCATTTAAGCGATTCCCATCCGGAAGCAGGATGGAATGATATCAAAAAGGCTGTGGAAACAGCAGTGATATCTGCTAGTAAGGTTGACCATAAGGCTACAATGAAACCGTGGATCTCAGTAGCATCCACCGATCTGATGGATGCCCGAAAACTCATCCCACTTGGCTCTGAACATGATGAAGAACGAAGTCAACTTAGGCTCAGACTGATAAAAAGCCTACGTAACGATCGCGAACAGTGGTGGGTGGCGAAAGCAAAAGTGATGGAAAAGGCAGTGGCGATCGGCAACAGTAGACAACTTTTCAGACTTATCAAGGAAACTGGTATTAGGAATCCTAGTGTAAGTGAGACTATCTCAGAAAATGACGGGACTATTATTTATTCTCAATCGAGGAGACTAGATCGATGGGCAGAACACTTTAGGGATCAGTTCAGCTGGCCTCGAGCCACTCTTCGGCATTTGACTCTTTTGATCGTGAGGTTCTGTGGCAGTGTCTGTCATTGAAAGGTGTACCAAAGAAGTACATTAACCTTATACAAGCTCTCTACTCGAACACCACTGGTCGAGTGAGAGCTTATGGCGAACTCTCATCGGAATTCTCTACTTCAAGTGGTGTCCGTCAGGGATGTCCACTTTCTCCATTCCTGTTTAATTTTATCATAGACATGCTCCTAGAAATAACCTTATCCTCGTCTGAATTTTCTGCAGTAGACCTTTTACCAGGTGGCTCGCTTATTGACTTAGAATATGCCGATGACATAGTCCTACTTGGTGAAGACGCTGACAAAATGCAGAGTCTTCTGACAACCCTAAGCAACAATGCAAGCATGTTCGGGATGCGGTTTTCCCCGTCGAAATGCAAAATGTTGCTTCAAGATTGGGTTTCATCGGCACCTGAACTAGTGACACGGAGTGAAGTAGTCGAACGTGTAGACCGCTTCACTTATCTTGGGAGTCTCATCAGTGCTGATGGCCTGGTGACTGACGAAATCTCAGCTCGGATACAGAAGGCTCGATTGGCTTTTGCCAACCTGTGTCACTTATGGCGTAGGCGAGATATCCGTTTGCTGACTAAAGGACGAGTGTACTGTGCTGTGGTTCTTTCCGTCTTACTTTATGGCTGTGAAACATGGCCGTTGAGAGTAGAAGATATTCGTCGGTTATTGGTTTTCGATCATAGGTGTCTTCGAAGCATTGCTCGTATATCGTGGGACAGCCGAGTGAGCAACGCTGTTATTAGGAAACGGGTACTAGGTAAGAATGGCAGACCAATAGATGAAGTGCTGAAACTTCATCAGCTGAGGTGGTTGGGACATGTGTTGCGTATGCCCAACCACCGACTGCCTCGTCGAGCTTTGTTTTGTAGTGTAGGAATAGGTTGGAAGAAAGCTAGGGGCGGCCAAACCAAAACATGGCAGAAATCCATGAAGTCATTGGCAAATGGACTTAGCCATGTCGGTAATTGTCGACTACCTGGTTGGGGTCCGCGAGATGATAATAATTGATGGCTAGAGACCTTGAATGATATGGCTCAAAATCGTTCGCAATGGCGCCGGTGCATTTATTCTTTGTGTTCTCTCAAATCCTAATCATTTGGATTCTTCAACCACTCTAGTTTTTTACTTTCTAAACTTTTCTCATTAAATCATACTTCTTGAATAATATCTTCTAATTCTAACCTCTTCGATTACTCCTAATACCTTTACTACCTCTTTTACTGTTGGATTTGAATTGACAATTGCGTCTCTGTCCTAATGTGGTATGGTGACATAAACTGATGTACTTACGTACGAAGTTCTACGTTGCATCTGACTGACTGACAGCTTTTATGGATAACGTTATCTTCGTTTGACTTTTCAGGGTTGAACCTTCTACCAGGAGACTCCCTTGTTGACTTCAAATATACCGATGACATAGTTCTACTAGGCGAAAACGCTGACAAGATGCAGTTTTCTGACTACCGTAGGCAACAATGCAAACTTGTTCGGTATGTGATTCTTCCTGTCGAAATGCGAATCGTTGCTCCAGGATTGGCTTACATGGACACCTGAACTAGTGATAGGGAGTGGAGCAGTTGGGCGCGTCGACTCCTAACACAACATTAAATATCCTCAATATGTTGCTGAAGTCTGATTCCAGCCAAACAGAATTCCACCTATTTAGGAATAGTTTGAATGTGTACTCCACTAATTACCCCGGATATCTTTATTTTAGTCTTCAGTGGACCTATTTTTACTACCGAACGATTGTCCTAATTATTTCAGATAGCTTAATTTAACAAACTGACTACCTAGTTCTTTAACTACACATTAAAACAGGGTATCAGTTCATTATAAAGTGTGAATCAGTATGAATACACGGGCACAAAGTAGAAAAGACAATTTAAATTTCTTTTATCTTGTGGTAAATTTCATAAAAAAACGTTATAAAAATCATCAAGTGTAAGTAGTGTACCCCAACCATTTTGATTAAAAGAAATCGAGGACTCATTTATTCATGATGGTATTGCAGATTGTTTCATCATTGCAAGACGAAGTAACCTTGAGCAAACATGTGTAACCTGTATGGCTTTCTGTGGATATTTTTGACAGTGAAAGTGCCTAAAGTGTTTTCTGCTTGTATATCAAACAGATTATGCCGAAGACTATTGATAGATAGATAGATAGGTAGATAGAGTATTCTTGGGATCTTGAATGACAGGTCACTTTACATTATAATCGTGAATCAGCATTATAGGTGCTACGGTAAGCTATTTTAAACTGTTACAGTCAAAGTGTCTTTGGCGACTGATTGTATACCATTGAACTTCAGTAAATTAATGGGATTTATTTAATACATGATTATGTGCGTTGTTATTGTTACATATGATTTAGAAAAACTCGAATTAATCTACTTTTGACCTTTATTGTAGAATATTGTTATCTAACCTGCTGATATGATATGGTCCCTCCTCATAGGGTTGGATTAGTTCATTATTCATTAGTAATCAATCGAAAAACCACACATACTACTGTAAACATAAACTCATTTCTGTATAACGTTTTTGTACACACATTCTTTTTTTGTTTGATGCAGAGTTCTCATCTGATGAACAGTTGTTCGAATCTGGTCGTATGACACCAGATGGATTAATCGACGAAGACTTTGAACGTGAACTTGGATGCGCAGCTAAGGCAAGTAATTCTGTCGTAGTTTAATCCTTGACAAATCTTATTTTGTTTAACTTCGTCCTCATTCTTTTCATATATATATCTTTCAATAACTACTGTCATTATTGATTTCGATCAGTTGCCAACTCATTGTATGCATACGAGCAGTCGGAATTGTCGTTTCTAGATATTTTTATGACTTTTAACTAAGAGCGTACTACCCATTTCATTACTTACTTCGGTTTCATACGATCGTTTCCTATCTTTTATTATTGGGAATATAAGTTCCTACGACTGCTTCTTTTTATCTTGGGTCAATAGTATAAGGAGGTAACTTCCAGTTTTAGGGTAGTGTATTTCACCTCTCCAAACCACGTGTTTTATTTAAAGCAAAATAAATGTACCACTTGCTTACAGTTGTAATGTAGTTCTCACTCTTCGTTAAGAAATATATCATTGATCGAAACGTTATTTTTCACTATCGCGTACCAGTTCATCTTTGGTGAGAATGTATCGACAACCTGTTCCACCTTTTGAATCATTTACTAACGTTTTACGTTTACAACTTTTGATTACGTAAAGTTCCGACTTTATAGGGATCTATTTATGTGTAGTTGCAATGAATTGTATTCATTAATTAGAATTTATTTCCCGAATAAGCTTAGTTCACACTTTGTTTTAGATTTGCATTACCGTTGTGGTTTTAATATTTAATGACATCTACAGTATATATGTTTTATCTTTTCTTTGTTTTTCTTATTGTTACTTAACGCCGTGATTCATTGGCATAGGCATCACATGTTTTACATTTAGTAATAAGTTGGGTTTAAACCTTGCCTCATATATAGCATTTGGGCAATAATCCTGGAATTGTCACTTGTTTTTATGCGGTATATTTCGATCCATAGTTCAGTGAACGGATGGTGTTTGACCCTCAACTACTAGGTCACATGTTTGAATCCCGCTTCATCTAATTCCACTCGGGCAACTCCCTAGTCTTCTTCATTACCATTAATACCTCTACTATCTCTATCACTATGGGATTTGATTTGACACTTGCGTCTCTGTGCTAATGTGGTGTGGCAACCTGAACTTATGTACATACGTACGAAGTTCTACGTTGCAACTGACTGACTGACTCGGGCAACTGGGCAGTATCACTAGCCCTCGCATATAAAGTATGACTTAAAGCCGAAAACATCAGTCTGCACTTGGTTAGTCTCATCATTGGCATACAAATATATACAGATTGTACGTGTAAACATAATCTTTATTATTACTTAATATTATTTTTAGGAGTGTATTTTGAAGATTCTTATACTAATTATTAAAAAAAAGGAGTTACAATTTTTCTTGACCATCATAGCTGTTAGTACTAAAAATAGAGTGATCTGTGCTCGTATTAAATAATACTGTTTAAATAGTATGAATTTCACGAAAGTATATTTACTTTTATCGACAACTTGTGTTAAAAACACTGTAGGTGTATTATACAAGTGGATAGAGTTGTATGTTCACGTCATCATGGAGCACGTAGTATTAAGAAAATTTAGGTATTTCTTTGTGACAGAAAAATATCATGTGCACAAATCAATGGTTGTAAAAATGAGTTTTAAAAATATTCATATAAATAATCAACTTGTTTATTTTTTGTCCAATTTTTTTAAAGCTTACTCTTACCATTATGCCAGTATTAGTCAGAGGGTTGATCAAAATTACCTAGTTCAATATAGCTGCTGTTGTGTCACAGTGATGAATTGTTGTATACGTGTCGTTAGTTGAATAAAGGTTTTTTGGCTTTTTGTTTTAAAGTGCAAGTAGTTACAGTTTCATTGCTTTTCCATACAAAAAATAAGATAGTTGAACAAAAAGTAAGAACGTTTAAATATTGGTAAACACCATATAAATCATTATATTGACTTTTGTTATTACTTTTATCGACTATTTTCTTTTGTGTGAGGTTTTTTCTCTATGTGTCGATATATCGAAGTAGATTTTTTTCTGCCTTGTTTATGCTTTTCCGTAATATTTACTGTTGATCCGTCTATTGTCTTATCTGTAGTATTTTGGGTTAATGATTTAATGACTACTTTAAATGATCTTAGTCTACTTTGTAATCCTCATTCGAGTAATATGACTAACTTTCACACTTATACATACACATAAAGTGTTGCTAAACACTGAGTGCATAAACGACAGGGCTAATAGATTAGTTGCTGCAGATGTACCACAGGTAAGACTGAAAGATTCATCATCTTTGATGTTAAATGATTTAGTGGAGAAAAGGTTTTAGAAAATATGTGTAAACTCATTAGCTATAGTTTACGTTGTTTTTTTAAAGGTGTATTTGATGTGTAAAGCAAAGTTGTAAAATATATTGGCTTGCTTTTTGTCTTCGATTTGTTTAAAGATTATTTCCTGTTGAATGACTGGCCTTTAGAGTAGCGAAGGCCTTTTTTCCTGCATTAGACTATTTCGGTCACTAATCTGAACCGGGAGCAGTTGCAACGTTTCGATTTCGTTCATTCACTTTGTCCCATTTCATAAACTTCATTCTTTGGTCTTTGTTGTTGAACTGTATTCGTTATATTAAGTTTTCCACGTTAATCGGGGTTATTATCTCTCCTACTCTATTTGGTATGTTAATTTGCTGTGTTGTATCAATGGTGCGAAGCTTAACAAATCGGATAGAATTGCATTTGTACTGTACCTTGATTGTCCGTGATTGACTGACTATATAGTGATGTCACCATCTGCTCTAGAATGTATTATTTTGTTGATCACTAAGGTTTATCAACCTCAACAGGTCAACTTCTTTCCTGCGTTATAAAGCGTTGACTGTTTTTGACCCATCTGTTTTTCTTCAACTAAAGCTGTTAATAATAGTCTTGTGGATTTGATTTTCAGCCACTGATTACTGGTTCTAACATATCCACTTACTTTTTTCACGTCATTTGATCCGACCAATACAGTCATAACGACACGAATAATGCAGGAAAATGTGTGGACGGTAACAAACTCAACATCATGCATTCTAAATTGTTGATCTTTCGTTGACTGATGTTTACGGACACAACTTGAGATGATGCCCCTACTTTACTTCGAATAGAATGTTGGTTTCGAAGACTGCTTACTCAAGTAAACTTTTAGTAACCTATGGGTGTTCTCACTCTCTGAACCTCTATTCTAAAACCTAATGCGCTTCTAAAACACTGCAACCAATCAGTAGTAAAACTACCCCGTTATTCAAATTATTCAGCGGCCAGTCAACTAAGTGTGACTAGTTCTTCAGGCTATTGTTTGAACTGTTGTTCTTCGAAATAATGTAACGCTTTAGGGGTTATTCGATCAAACAGGCCTCATTCAAATAACTTATCAATCAACCAAAATTAAATATTCAATCGAGGAAACACAAACTGTGTAGTACGAACTTCAGTTTGATTTTAAAATATAGCTCTATATGCTGATAGTTTTGACAGTTCTTTGGTCGAACTTTATAGTAAACTAAAAATTGGTTTTCATTTCTCAAGACCGTTTAGGAGTTACTCAAGTTTTATGAAATTCTTTCTTTTAAACTATAGATGTTACGATTAGTTCCGGCCTATTTCACCACAACTGCATGAATCCAGTGGAGTAGTTGTTTTTTATTTTTCCACTATTGGCTGCCAATCGATTAGGGAATTTTCAAATTTCGCTAAATTTAAATGGTCAAGTTCATTGAGATTATTCTGCCACTTTTACGATTGCATACTACACACTTAATTTACCTATTGTATTTTGATTAAGCTACTTTTTTAATGAAAATTGTCAAAATTTTAATGTAATTATTTTTATCTTAACATGTTGAAACTTTTACTTTTCTTTTAATTATAGGAGCTCAGTGTTCAAGATGTGATTGATTCTGATTATCCAGATATTTCTCGGCTAGGTGTATTACAAGGTGCAGGAGATGATAAACTCGGTCGTAAAATAATTGTTTTCTCCGCTTGTCGTTTACCAGCAGCTGATCTTGTTGATCATCAACGTTTGCTCATGTAAGTCATGATTATTTGATGAACCTGGGATTGAATTAGCCATTTTTTTTTAAAAAGAAGTTTACCGTTCAGCTACAAAGTCACTCTGCATCATCTAATTCGGTTTAGGCAACTGGGTAGATTCATTAGTTCTTACACTTAGAGCATGGTTCGTACTCAAGTACCTAGCGAATAAGGTAATTAAGATGTAAGACGTCGAACTCAAGAGAAAAATGAATTATGGTTAGCCGGGGTTTTTAAATAACGATTGTGTATTTTTCTAGTTAGTTAACATTTCTGAATTATTAGCATTATTTTTTCTATATTAATTTATAACTTACAGTTTTTCTTTGGAAAGGCTAAATTAATTAGTTAATGTATGAAATAGAATCCGTGTAAGTGGATAATCCTATACGTATGTCACTGCGTTTTGTTTAGTTAATGCTAAACTTATTGAGGCACTTCCGCTTGTTTGCTTATTCGTACCATGCAAGCATACCACTGTGGTTGCTCTCCTGATGTAATATTCAGATCTGCCTATAGTGCAGTCGAGCTGTTTTGGCTAGAGCTCCTGTCCTTATCACTCCATGGGGGTCGATTAAAAGGAGATCAGATTAAATGTATCGACTTACTGTCTGATAACGAAATCGTACTGCTGACGATACTCAGTCAGTCAACTACAACGTAGAACATCGAATGTACATACATCAGTTCAAATTGCCATACCAGATTAGCACAGAGGGATCTAACTGTCAATTAAAATCCCATAGTAGTAGAGGTAGTGGAAGTATTGATGGTGTTCAGAAAGACCAGGGATCGAAGATATCATTTGGAGAAGATGAATAGGAATGGAGAAAGTGGACAACCCTTACGAACACCACTCGAGATAATCGATTCCGAAGACAGTTTACCGAAAGCTGTCACTCAACCAGTAGTGTTTGAGTTGAGAGCCTGTATAATCTTAGTATACTTCTTTGGTACACCCTTCAATGACAGACACTGCCATAAAACCTCACGATCAACTGAGTCAAATGCCGCTTCAAGGTTAAGAGAGACAACTATTGTTGGACACCTGTGTGTTTGTGTTCTAGGATCTGACGAAGTGGGAATATATATACGTCCATATCCGGGTCTGAAGTCACCCTGATTTTCTCGGGTCTCCTCTTCACGAACCCTAAATAGGCGTCAATGTATTATCGTGTCTAATATTTTAGACACCAATTGGTCAAAGTTATTCTTCTGCAACTGTTACAAGAGGACTTTTGTCCTTTCTTATACACTGGGACAATCAGTGATTGAGACCAGTCAGATTGGATTCCATCTAGTTCTCAAATTCTACCCTAAGATCTCAGTTAATCTAACTGCTAACACTGGACTACCATCCTCAAAAATTTCAGAGGTAAGGCTGTCAGGACCCGCTGCTTTCCCTCGCCTTAGATTACCTAAAACCTTTCTGACCTCATTCAGAATCGTAGGACTGGCATCAATTAGCCATTCAGGTTAACTCGAGATCGTGGTTAGCCGAAATCGCCATTATCTGTCCTTTGAGTCGCAATACCGTAAGATCCACCTAGGTGTCTTCCAGTTTCCCGTAGTCTACCTATTTGGCTACTGAAGTCACCAGCCGCTACTACTACATCACAGCGCTTAACTTTTTGAAGAAGATTGGAAAGCTTTCGATAAAACTCATCTCTTACTTCATCTGAGCTGTAGTCAGTGGGAGCGTAGGCAGAGACACCGAAGAGGCGATGGCGAGTGTCCCGTTTTTGTTGGACAGCGTATAAGGGACCACAGGTAGCGGAAGTTTGGCTTCCAGAGATTGTTTTTTTATCTTGACAAGATGATGCCAGATGAATGATTTTACTCGGATCCTGTATGAGTCTCGGACATTAAAAGCTGCAAAATGTAGTTTAGAGCCAGGTTTTAGGAGACCTGGGATTGTGTTTTGTGATCTCAAAACGTTTGCATCAGCGGTGGGAGGTGATAAAGAAATGAAAGGAGGGTTGGCCGTGGAGATAAGATAGTTATTAAGAGGTGTAGGAAAGATTTAATTATGACTGATTTGGTTTCATGTACTGTCATAGGCATGTGGGCAGATGTTACTTTTCCGCTACCCACACCGTGGAAAGGTATTTCTTGAGAGACCTGAAAAGAAATATTAGCGTTGGTCTTAGTTACCAGAGAGCCAAAGAGACAACTCCTTGAGGGACCGGCCTCAAGGAGTACGGCCTTTTTGGAAGCGCTAGTTCTGCCCTTCAAAGCGCCTTACCGCTGGAGAAGGAAATCCACAGGGTTAGTTGAGGTGTGACATTCTTAGGCTTGGCCTTTTTTAACTTCTTCCTTCTGTTGAGAAGGCAGCATCGCTGAAGATGCTGATTGTCCGAGGTAAACACACTGCTTTCAAACCCCTCTACAGTCAGCCGTGCAACTTTTCCCTCAGACCTTGAATTGGCACTTTTACTCTTGCCATTTTCCAATCGACTTGTGTGGAATTGTAGGACTAGAAAGAACGAATGTTCCAGCCAATATAGCTCGGTTGCGTCATAACGATTGGCAAGCCCGACCACCGCGTCAAGTTAGCAGCGACGGTCGCCATACTGTAAGGTGCGATAGCAGCATGGTTCAGTAGAATCTTGATATCTCAGAAGATAAACTCAAATCAGAATAATTCTGTGTATGTTGAAACAAAACATGACACTTAGTTACAGTAAAATTACCCAACTAACTCTAAGAACAATTAATCGAATAACAGCAACAATGATTGTGAAAATCGGAATCGGAAAAATGTGATCAAGTTTTTCTTTACATGTAACGGCTATCATTTACAAACAGAACACTAGATAACCTGTGTCCTTTCAATATAACAGTTTTTGAAATCACCTTGTTCACAAACGAATCTGTTGTTTATTTCCTGATACTTCCTCTACGCCTATTCTCAATCCCCCTCCTGTAGCTTCATGTTCGTTTGCATTCCCCACCAATTTTAATGAGATTAGTTCAAGGAAACGTTATCCATGGTTCTCTGAAGCCGCACTTCAAACTACTTATTGGAGCCTTGGGTCTTTAAACTGGACAACAGCTTCAGTTAGCTTACACTTCAGAATTTCGTTCTCATAGTGTGTCTCTGAAATTCACATACAGGATGTAAATATGTTTCCGTCATTTGAAGTCTAGTATCTGAATCATGAAGTCACTGCTTCTATGATCAATGTTTAGAAATTAATTCTCTTGCTTTTAACGATTGTCACTCTTTGGAAAATTTATGGAACCCATTTTTTCTGACTAAAAAATTGCAAAACTCCTTGTCTTCCATGGAACACTAAGTATAAGTTGATTATCTGTTAAAAGTGATTACGTTGACACACTTCAACGTAACGGTCTGCTACTCAGTTTAGGACAATCTAAAATGAAAACATACAATTTTCGTATGATTGCAATTACATATATGTGTTGAATTTTAAAGTTCAGACTGCGTCACAGTTATGGTTGTGTGCTTTTTTTTTATCTATTAACACCCACGGATTATGACTCAAAGCCACGTATATAAATAGATGTGTGTTTGCTTAAAATAACTTATATCGATTAGAAAAACAAACCACCAAAATGTTTTATCAATTCAAGCATTCTTCTTATGACTTCTGGAAACATATTTCTATTGGCGAATGAATCACAACTGAATTGTTGTTACTAATGTTTTCAAGCAGTGGGTTTTTGCGTTTGTGATTGTTTATGGTTAAGACAAAATTACGGAGGATAGGATAGCATGAAGAAAATAGTTTCTCAACAATCATTACAAAATATCCATTAAATCGTATGTGAAACTATAGTTTTGATGGCTAATTTCACTATGTCACAAATTTTGCTTATATTGATTCCTGGTTTCTAAATATGTATATATATATATATATATATATATATATATATATATATATATATATATATACTACTTATAATGTCGAATAAACTCGTTTTCTTTCATTGTAATGTAATGAAGTGCAGTGGTAATTTGAACTGATACGTTAAATTTTAATATGACCGATATTGTTCAACTTATTAAATTATCATATTTTGACAAGTTTCAAACCTCTTTCCTAGGCAACGGACATAATAGACTTTTTGGTTTGTTTTCAAGCTATACATCAACAAAGCATCAAGGTCAAACTATATACATCAGTATAAACAATCTTTGTGTTTTTCGTTAGCTACATTTTATCTAGTCGACGTGTATTCATTGCCTATTGATCATGAATTGTATTAATAAACAATTTTTTTTTCCATAAGAGTCAGTCAGTCAGTCAGTCAGATGCAACGTAGAACTTTGTACATAAGTACATCCAAATCCAATAGTAAATGAGGTAGTAAAGGTATTAGGAGTAATCGAAGAGGTTAGGATTAGAAGATATTATTCAAGAAGTATGATTTAATGAGAAAAGTTTAGAAAGTCAAAACTAGAGTTGTTGAAGAACCCAGAAGATTAAGATTTGAGAGAACACAAAGCATAAATGCACCGGCGCCATTGCGAACGATTTTGAGCCGTGTCATTCAAGGTCTCTAACCATAGATTATTATCATCTCACGGACCCCAACCAGGTAGTCGACAATTACCGACATGGCTAAGTCCACTCGTCAATGACTTCATGGATTTCTGCAATGTTTTGGTTTGGCCGCCCCTAGCTTTCTTCCAACCTATTCCTACACTACAAAACAAAGCTCGACGAGGCAGTCGGTGGTTGGGCATACGCAACACATGTCCCAACCACCTCAGCTGATGAAGTTTCAGCACTTCATCTATTGGTCTGCCATTCTTACCTAGCACCCGATTCCTAATAACAGCGTTGCTCACTCGGCTGTCCCACGATATACGAGCAATGCTTCGAAGACACCTATGATCGAAAACCAATAACCGACGAATATCTTCTACTCTCAACGGCCATGTTTCACAGCCATAAAGTAAGACGGAGCGAACCACTGCGCAGTACACTCGTCCTTTAGTCAGCAAACGGATATCTCGCCTACGCCATAAGTGACGCAGGTTGGTAAAAGCCAATCGAGCCTTCTGTATCCGTGCTGAGATTTCGTCAGTCACCAGGCCATCGGCACTGATGAGACTCCCAAGATAAGTGAAGCGGTCAACACGCCCGACTACTTCACTCCCTATCACTAGTTCAGGTGCCGATGCAACCCAATCTTGAAGCAACATTTTGCATTTCGACGGGGAAAACCGCATCCCGAACATGCTTGCATTGTTGCTTAGGGTAGTCAGAAGACTCTGCATTTTGTCAGCGTCTTCACCGAATAGAACTATATCTTCGGCATATTCTAAGTCAATTAGCGAGCCACCTGGTAAAAGGTCTACACCAGAAAATTCGGACGAGGATAATGTTATGTCTAGGAGCATGTCTATGATAAAATTAAACAAGAATGGAGAAAGTGGACATCCCTGACGGACACCACTTGATGTAGAGAATTCCGGTGACAGTTCGCCATAAGCTCTCACCCGACCAGTGGTGTTCGAGTAGAGTGCTTGTATAAGGTTAATGTACTTCTTTGGTACACCTTTCAATGACAGACACTGCCACAGAACCTCACGATCCACAGAGTCAAATGCCGCCTTAATGTCCAGGAAAACAACTATTGTAGGACGCCTAAATGTATGCCTGTGTTCCAGGACCTGTCTGAGTGTGAAGACGTGGTCTATACAGCCACGTCCAGGTCGAAAACCAGCCTGGTTTTCTCGAGTCTGCTCTTCACGAGCTTTCGTTAAGGGTCGAAGTATTATTGAGGCCAATATTTTAGATACTATATTAGTTAGACTTATTCCCCTGTGATTGTCACAAGAAGACTTTTGTCCTTTCTTATAGATTGGGACAATCAGTGATTGAGACCACTCGGATGGGATTGCGTCTAGTTCCCAGATTCTACCTAAGATCTCAGTCAACCTAGCTGCTAAAACTGGACCACCATCCTTAAATATCTCAGGCGTCAGTCTTTCAGGATCTGCAGATCGTCCTCGTTTCAGATTTGCTAACGCTTTCTCAACGTCTTTAAGACTAGGGGGACTTAGGTCGATTTGCCATTCAGGATGACTGGAGATCGTGGGTAACCGAAGAGTGGCTCGTGGCCAGTTGAACTGATCCCTAAAGTGTTCTGCCCATCGATTCAGTCTCCTGGATTGAGAATGGATAATAAGACCATCCTTTTCCGAGATAGTCTCACTCACATTCGGGTTCTTAATACCAGTTTCTTTAATAAGGCGGAAAAGTTGTCTAGTGTTCCCTATCGCCGCTGCCTTTTCCATCACTTTTGCTTTCGCCACCCACCACTGTTCGTGGTCGTTACGTAGGCTTTTTATAAGTCTGCGCCTAAGCTGACTACGCTCTTCATCATGCTCAGAGTCAGGTGGGATGCGTTTTCGAGCATCCATCAGTTCGGTAGATGCGACTGATATCCACGGCTTCGTCCTAGCCTTATGTTTTACCTTCCTAGCAGATATCACTGCTGTTTCCACAGCCTTTTTGATATCATACCAACCTGCTTCTGGATGGGAATCACTTACATCGTCGCTTAACTCTCTTTCTAGTTGCTCCTGAAATATTTTCTTAGTTTGATTATCATCAAGTAAAACCCTAAGAGGCTTCCTTACGGTGTCTTTCCTACGTCCAGTAAGCCTCAAACAAATACGCGCTCGCACTAGAGCATGATCTGAATCCAAACATGTGCCCCAGAACGAGCGACAGTCTTCCATCGAACCCCTCCATCGGTGGCTGATGGCGAACTGATCTAGTTGAGTCCAACGTTGAGACGACTTCGGGGGTTGCCAGGTCAACAGATGCTTTTCCTTATGCCTAAAGTTGGTGTTCGCTAAGAATAGGCGGTTATCTGAGCATAGTTGCAACAGACGGTCGCCATTGTCTGTTCTCTTAGTCGCTACACCATAACATCCACCTAGATGTCTTTCCTTTTCACCTAGTCTACCTACTTGAGCATTAAAGTCACCAGCCATTATTACTATATCAGAGCGCCTAGCTTTTTGGAGGAGGTCCGAAAGCTTCCTGTAAAACTCATCTTTAACCTCGTCTGCACTGCAGTCAGTGGGGGCATAGGCAGATATGACGAAGAGGCAACGGCGAGTGTCCCTATCCTTCCGAGTCCTTACAGTCCCGTTTAGTCGGACAGCGCACAAACGACTATCTACTGGGATCCAGTCTAGGAGAGATAATTCTGCCCTAGGACTCAATGCTATGCCTACGCCAGCAAGACTCTTGGAAGCAGCATCAGGGCTTCCAGATACACGAAGAGTGAATCGGGCTGCTTCTTCGTTTTGACAAGGTGGAATCAGGTTAATGACTTTACTAGGATCCTGTATGCGCGTTTCCGAGACGCAGCATACATCGATGGCACGAGTTTCTATAGTCCTAGCTAATGATGCCTGTTGCCCTATTTGACACAATGTCCGTACATTAAAAGCTCCAACATGTAGTCTAGAACGGGGTTTCAAGAGACCAGGAACGACGTTTCGTGATCTCGCTTCGTCTGCATTAGCTGTGCACTGTGATGAATGAATGTGAGAAGAGTTAGTCGTGGAGATAATAGAGGTACTAGGAGGTGTAGGAAGGATTTGATTTTGACCAATTTGGTCTCGCGTGCTGTTACGGGTATGAGGGCGGTTGTCACTTCCCGGCTGCCCACACCGTGGAAGGTTGTTTCTTGAGGAACCTGAAAAGGAAGATAGATTAGTGTTGGTGCGTGACCGCAGAGCCCAAGGGACAACTGCTTGAGGCCGGTCACGCACGGCCTTTTTATGAAAGGTATTTAGAGGATTAGCTCCGTTCTTAAAGGCCCTTAGTGGGCACCCTTACCCAAGGAGACGGAAATCCGTTAGTTAGGGGAGGTGTGACATTTTTAGGGCCGACCTTTTCTAACCCTTCCTTCCTTGTGAGAAGGCAGCATCGCTGCAGATGCTGGTTGTCCGAGGGAAACACCTTACTGCTGTCACACCCCTCTGCAGTCAGCAGTACGACTTCGCCCTCAGACCTTGGGTAGCTGCTTTTAGTCTCATCGTTCTCCAATCGACCTGCCTGGCATGGTAGGACCTGTAGGAACATATGTTCCAGCCAGTATAGCTCGGTTGGGTCATCACGATAGGCAAGCCCGACCACCACGTCAAGGTAGCAGCTTCGGTCGGGTTTCCATAAGATCTCATCACTTAATAGTAAAACAATACTGATTGATAACACCGAATAGATATAAATGAAGAAGTCTGTTACAATTGAATACGTGATTTCATTTATTGTTTTAATCCAAGTTTTAAACATCGTTTTGTTTTATTATTGTTAGTTTATTTCCTTGTTTGTGTCTCTTCCTCCATTGTAATAATATCTGTTTGTGCTCGTACTTTTAAAATTGAATACCATGTTTTGTAATCGGTTACCTTAGAGATGCTCTCCTCCATACAATGGTTTTAATCTTTCTTCTCTCTCTCTCTCTGTATGTTCAGGCTTGTCCAGTGATTATTTAGTTTTAACAATATTTAAATCTTTATAACTCATTTTTAAGAGATTCTATATGTGATTACATTACAATGGGATTTCAGTACCACAAAGTGATTTGACCGACTAGGTGTATTGTTCTATTTTGTAATTTCCCATATTTTTTTAATGAGCACACATAGTGACATGTTTGTCAGTGTTGTGTACTATGTTGCTAATTTATAGTAGCTACTTGTATTTACAGGGGGTATGAATCTTGAAAGATATGGGATATACACGTAACCACTGTCTAACTTGACAGGTACTGTTAATTGGGAGAAAATTGGAACTATTCATACCGAAATATAGGATCAGTTCATGAAGTCACTGATTGTTTGTCTGAGTTTTATTGTTAGATGCTGATTATCTATGTGACTGTTGGAGAAGTTGAGTAACATGGATTAGAATTAATCACAATGTCATAGATGTATTCACTCGTTATCTTTAAGTTCCAGTACTGTTTATCTTTTCGAACTATGTTATCAGTCAGTGCAGTCTTTCTACACCATTTGGATTCGTTTATTACTCATATTTTAAAATTCATCTTATTACAATGATGTAGTTTGGGCAAAAGTATTTCAACCTCTATGCTGAGTTATGACTGACTGAATACAGTGCATGCTAGCCTTTGATATCAGCGGTTGATCGATACATCCTAATTTATATGAATATCTTAGTACTTGTGTGACTATAGATCCATAACATTAGCATGTATCAGTTTATTAGCTTTTTTTTCGTTTCTAATGAGCGCTTATTTTTAGATTCTTCTTGTTCTTATTGTTTGTTACCTTTTAAAATTATGAATGTAAAATAACCTACTTGTTTATGATTTATAATCTAATGTTGATTTTTCATATATTTTTGTTTTCTATTATTTTAGGTATATTACTAAAACATTGGAACAATATGTCAGTATTGATTATGTTCTAATTTACTTCCACTTTGGACTTACAAATAAAAATCGACCCAAATTTAAATGGCTTGTTCAAGCTTATAGAACATTTGGGCGCAAGTAAGTTTATTTTTATTGTTGAACGACAACACATTGTCATAAACGATGTTTATTTTTATTTGAAATTGAATAAATCATAGTGAGATTTTTGTTGATTAGTTTACGTTGAAGTTGTTTTTCATCTCTGGCTGATATCGACCGAAGAACTATGACGAATGAAGGAACATTGGACAGCTATTGCATCTAAAAATAGTACTTCTCATTAGTGTACATTCGGATTCTCCTAATAGTTCGAACTTACGAGTTTCAAGGCTTAAGACGAGTCTGTTACTTTTAAACCACTGAACAGTAACCTGATGAGCTGAAAAAAGTGGAGGAAATTGAGCTTGCCTCATAGTTAACTCATGTCTGTGAAGATACAGTGGTCCAGAAAGCACAGCTGAAGTTTATTGGAGGTTCAAACTATGTCAGTGACCGTTTCAGAGCACCACCAAACCTTGATCTAACTATATTGAACACATGATATTGTTTCATGTCACCGACAGTCGGTTGTATGTTTTCGTTTGATTCCATTATATTCTGAATCCCTTCTAACTGCTTCCTCTGGATAGTTATTATTAGTCTGGCAGATTAATGAGTTATATCTTTATCATGGTTAAAAATGTCAGTCAATAGATATAAAATAAATGAAATGTGGTAGGTATTCGAACCCAGAGCACGCTTTTCTTCCTATTTTGAACTTGTCTGCTAGATGATGATAAATATTCGTCTGTTTGTAATGCCCGCATTTTTGTTAATCAAAATTGTTGTTGTTGAATTGAGTGCTAATCTCACAGTTTGAAAATTATACCACTGAGACTTCTGTTCCGTAAAATTTTTCTCACTTATTCTAATCATTTCTCATCAAAAATAATGAGGTCTAATCGACTATGATAATGTGATCTATACTTAATTACTTACTGGTCACGTATAATCAGGTTACCACCACGTCAGTAATCCAGTTCTCCAGTAAATTTTGAGATATGATTCCCTTAATTCATTGGTATTCATTTCATCAGTAGTAGAATATTCTGATGAAATCGTTCAATTCTATGAAGGATTGTTAGTCAGTCAGTTGCAGCATAAAACGTGGTACTTACGTACATCAGTTCGAGTTACCGTAACCTATTTGTACAGGGGGATAAGATTGTCGGGCTAAATCCTGAGATGGCAGAGGTAGTCACAGTAACAGAAAAAAAATAATAGAAAAGGTAATAGAAAAGCTTAGAAACCTAGTATTTAGGGAGGAATGTATTTACGCCATTGCAAACGATTTTGAGCCATTTCATTCAAAGCTTCTAACCTCCAGTTATGGTTGTCATGTAGACGTCGACCAGACATCAGTCTACACCTATTAATATGGCTCAGTCCACTTGTCAATGATTTCATAGACTAATGCCATGTTTTGGTTTAGCTGCCCCTAGCTTCCTTCCAACCTACCTCTACATCCGGCAACATCTCTAAAAGTAGGCTAAAGTTGGTCGTACGTAACACATCTCAACCACCATAGCTTATGAAGTGATACGCTACTTCATCAATTAATTTACCATCCTTACCTAGTGCCCTATTCCTGACCCCAGGCATTGTTTATATCAAGACGTTAATCATTACTATTATTACTACGTGCATCAGGTAGATTTTTATCACTTTCTTTATCATTCATTGATTTGAAATTGATTTATTCTTGCTATATTTTTCTGTATTTCTGTTTTCAGTTTTCGTAAAAATTTGAAAGCACTCTACATAGTACATCCTACTACTGGAATAAAAATTTTATGGGCTCTTTTTAAACCATTCATTAGGTAGGAGGATTATGCTGAATCTATTTTTTTTTATTGATTGATATATATATCTATGGCTGTTTGTCATTGTAAATGTAATCAACTGTTAATGTATGTATACATATTTAGCTTCATTTCATACAAAAACTTGATGGTTCATTGTTTTACTAGCAATTGAGTTAATGAGTTAGTTGTATGTGATTGTAGAATTTGGTACCTCTGTGCATCGGTTCTAGTTACCATTACCATGTCAATATAACAATATGATATTATCAGAAGACTATTTCTAGACTAGTAGAAATAATAACAATGTCAGTAGTCGTAGAAAAGAACGAAACATAAACTGAATGTGTCATGAACGAAGGAGAAATTGGTGAATAGTTTTAAATCTAAAGATCTTTAGGAAGATCAAAATTAGCTTGCATCTACATCGCTGCAAGTGTGGTTCCGAGTAATATCACTCATCGTCAGCAACAATTGATCATGATAATCGTACGAACTCCGATCGGGTATTCTTCTTCTATCATCATTGGTCAGTGACTTCATAAACTGGTGCTACGGTTGGATTCGACCATCTCTATTCATCTTCTAATTTATTCTTACACCAAACAACATGACTCATCATGTCTCAACCAATTCAGTGGATGAATATTCACTACTACATTGGCTATTTTCCCATTTTTATTTATTAATGTTACGTCCAACCTCAGTATGATTCACTCATTAGTCCCAGTACACTTAAGCAAGGTTTATAAGTAACTAAAAAAATTGTTTCTGTATGGTGAACTATAAGTTTTATAACTTGACACATTTCCCTGTTGAAACATGTATTTACCAAGTTTTTTAAGTGAAACAACCCTGCATAATTCGTCATCACATTTAGTTGCGTACATATTTTCTAGGTGCAGTTACTGTTCAAAGAAAATCTTCGTTATACTGTTGTTTTGTAGTTTCCTATCTTTTTGGATTTCTACCAATAGAAATGAAGTAGTTGTGTACCACAGTGTCATCAAGATTACTGCCAAAGTATTTGACAATTTGACATTGAAACCAAATCATTAGTACAATTTTGTTTTATCATCATCGTCATCATCATCATGACTCAAATGTGAATTGATCAAGTAGTTTTTCCCAAACTCTATTGTACTTGAAAACTAATTTTTTCCACTCTTCTTCATTGATCCCATTTATATATTGATCGTCTTGGAATTCGGACTATTACTTACTTACTTACTTACTTACGCCTATTACCCCCATTGGAGCCAACCAGTTTTCTCCAACCAACTCTGTCCTGGGCTCCCTTTCCAGTTCTGTCCAATGTTTGTTCATTCTTCTTATATCTTTCTCTATTTCTCAGCGTAATGTGTTGCTTGGTCTTCCTCTTTTCCTTTTGCCTTGAGGGTTCCATCTGAGGGCTTATCTTGTGATGCGGTTAGGTGCTTTTCGTAGTTTGCCCTATTAAGCAGATAATTTGAAATACAAATATTCAACTTGATTATTTTTGAAATATTACAAATATTATTTATAGTGTTCATCTTGTTAACAGCCTATACAAAGCGCAACATCTTGTGTGTAAAACTGTCTACAAATATTCATGAATGTTACATGTCATTAAATTTTCTATTCAGGGCAAGACAACACAGTAATTCGGTAGTTAGTGGTTGTAGTTGTAGGTATGTTGTATCCAACACTTTCGGCTATTTTTCCGTTGATCGATCAAATTATCGGCACATTTTCGAATGTAATTTACATCAAAGATTTCAAACAGAATCCTTGAAGTTATCCTCAGCTATCTACCATAAATATATCAGTTTAGCGCAACCCCAAAATGCTGGATAAGAAAGACAAGTATAGTTTTGTAACGAAATCACTAATAAACAAACTACGCAGAACTCACATACCAAACGAACGGAAAAATAACCGAAACATTCTAGATATAACACAATTATTTAATATAGAAAATGTTGCAGATAACTCTTAGCTTAGTGCACCAATCAATCGAATCGTTTGTTTAAACTTATTCGAAACTAATTCATTGTAGTTCAGATGAACAATTAAGCTGACTAATAAGTCAGGTATCATTTATATATCTATACTAAGGATACTGTGGTGCGGTTTTATTCACTGAGCTGGATATTTTGGTTGTGGAGCTTTCACTGTTCTTCTGAACAACATCATCCGCAGAAAATTCAGATAGAATTCTACCTCCTAAAACATCCAGCTCAGAGAAAAAAAACTCAGCCATAATTATCCACGTAAACAACTACAAATTTTCTCCACCATCTCAATTAAACATACTAATGTCTGAACGATTTCCTACAAATGATCAATAGTATGTATGTACATGAATACATGGAAATTTGTCGATAAATTGGTGATAATGATTTATAATTAATTATGCGCTTGTCAATATAGATTGGAATGTGTTACACGTAGTGAGATAATTTTTAATAAATAAAAGATATTATTTTTGTCTATGAATGAATATTCATTGTTTATATATCAATATAGCATGAACATTTTTAGTCAACAGTTCTAATACAGACGACATATATTTGCAATATATAGCGAATGTACTTTTACTTTGTTATTGTTTGTCGTCGGTTGATAAATAAATGGTTGATTTTAACATTTTTTAAAAAAATACGCTAAATTAATAGCTAAAACAAAATGATATCGTATCTTTTTGTAAGAGGCAGAGATTATCAAATCGAACCATGTGATGTGTGATATATGGTTTGGTTGTATGGCGTTTTATTGAATCTAGTGTTGTAGACCCTAGATGATAGATGTGACTGAAAACCTCTTACCAGTGTAGTTGAGTTTGTTGTTGATGATATTTGCACTTCAACCAAACTCAACATTTCTTATCTTGTCATTATTCATTATTATTGTCTAGATTTTTATAACGATATCAATCGATGATGCCTGAACCAATGTGGGAATTTCACTTAATGCTATAATTTTAGAATAATACATACCCCATGTATTTGTTACGTGCTTAATTATTCTGACTGTATCGGATATTGGCAAAAAACTAGGGTTTTTTCAATAGAGATTTTATCAAGAATAATGAAATTCGTAGTTAATTTTTTTTCTGTAGAATAATCAATGTTAGATAGCCAACCGTAGTTTAATGGTTAAGCATTCAATACAAGACCTAAATGTTCAGATTTTTTATTCTTGGTGAGGTCGACGATGCGCACTACTGAGGAGTCTCACACTATGATGAAACTTTTTTGTATTGTCGAATGATCTCAGGGTTCGCATTGATACAGAGGCTTGCCAATCATGATATTCTTGTAAACTGGTACATTTAATCTTCTACTATTATGAATAATCATATCTAAACTACCCTATTGGAGAGTAAACATAAAATCTAGGATTCAAGAAGAAATGTGCATCTTTTGTTCCCCTACTAGCCACCTACCTATCCAACTTCGCTTAGAATGTGCATATCCCAGAAAAAAAAAAGATTGTTAATCGATTTCAGTCTTTAACATCAACAACGTAAAGACTCAATCCTATCGCATATGATAAACATTAACACTAGAGTGATTTTGTATGAAAAAAAAATAATTTAGTTATTATCACTACAGCTTAAATTGGATCAGCTCTAATTTTTTCCCCTGTATTTTCTTTCCTTTCAAACAAACATAAACAATCCAGTTCCAAAATGTCAAATAAAGTATTTTATGCTGAAACATTATCTGAATTAGAAGAAACTTTATTTGTCGACCAATTGCCGATACCGCAACGTGTTTTAAAGTAAGAGTGGGGTTTTTTTTCATGTGAATAACAATGTTTTGTAATTATGTGTAACTAAAATCATGTGGTCTCCACAAATCTCTTTCATTAAAAAAGATAAAAACATGTGCTTATTAGTGACCACACTGAAGATGAATTCCTGCAGTTCTAGCAAGAATTTATTGAGTATGCATTCCTACTGTTACTGATGCATTATCTCGCACACACACACACACAAATAGAAAGTTTAATAAAATTGTAGTCTATGTGACAAATTTATCGACATTTTTATATTCGATATATGATTCATGTATATTTTGATATCTTTGCGATAAGCTTATATAAACGTTACTATTCAACGGTCTATGTATACTTATTCAGCCTTGATAAAATTGACATGTCTCAAGTTATTGTTAACAGTGAAAAGTTTCACGATTAAACCATTTAGGTTAAAAAAAAATAAACTTCCATCATAACTCCTATACTGTCTAATTTTTAAACTGAAATATAATTGTAGTTTATTTTGACAAATGAAATCAACATTCTAAAACTAAATTTACATACTTCATTCTTTCAATCCATTGAAAGTTGATGATTTGTTAAAGTTATAACTAGTGAATGCGCACTAAGTAAATAAAGTAAACTTGTAATAAGCAATTCATTGATTTTCGGAAAATATATATTGACATTTCTGCTATTGTTCGTTTATAATCCATACATTTTCTATTATTCACTGTCACTTACGGAGTAAAGCAAATAGGCCTAACTGTACTCACTATTTACTCTTCTTGTTCGAAAACATTTTCTGAATACATAAAAAACTTAGTTCTATTTGGTTGAGAACAAAATTCAATCTGTTGTCCAAGATTATCTTATTTCTTTTTAATATTTGTCCAATTATCACATAATGTGTTGTATCAACGGAATAAAAATCCCATATTTTTCATTATCTCCTAATATAATATACTAACATAACCAACCAGTGACTGAGATCTTGTTACCACTAAATTGAATACTCGATTGGATCATATTTTACTGGGAAGCGATTCGCGATCAAAAATAGCAAACCGAAGTACACGCCAGACAATACAGTCTACACTGAGTGAAGGTCAAAGTAGAAATCAATCAGAGAAAACAAGTTAAATGCTAAGTAGTTTGTAAACTAACTGTATCTATCAGTCTACACTCAATCACCAGTCATGTCTTACTTCCTCATTAGATCATACATCAATAATTTCAAATGTCACTTTATGAAATATGTCCATATAAAACAATTTTCAAACTGCAAAATCCATAGTTATTCACACTATGAACCTTAAACTTTTTATTCAGTAAATATTTGTGAGATTCCTTAATGTAGATACGAGATAAGCAATCTGCACAAACCATGAATCTAGCTAACATTTTTATTTATATGTGATGCTTTGAGGAGTGTGTACATTGTGTGTTTAAAGTTAAAGATTATTGGGTTCCAGTTTGGATGTGAACGTCAACACTAGAATGGCAGCATATATGGCTAACCAATCCAGATTTTGACAAAATGTACCTCAGGAATCCCATTTCTACTAGCCACAATTCATATTTACATTTTATCGTATTACTGTCATCTGCTTACTTTCTTCACAGATCATATAGTCTTCATTGCGTTTTTACTTTTCAGTCATATTTCATTATTCTATAAAATAAAATAATGTACATGTTCATACAGTCTACTTGGAGTTAAACTATGTGTATAGGTCAATCAATCAACAGCAACGTAGAAATTCGTGCGCATGTACATCAGTTCAAGTTGCCAAAACACATTAGCATAGAGATGTAATGGTCACTTTGAATCCCATATTAGTAGAGGTAGTGGAAGTATGAGCAATAATCGGAGAGATTAAAGTTCGAGGATATTATTCAAGAAGTAGAACTAGAATCTATATGCATATCAATTATTATGTTGCCCAATTCATATTGATAACCGTGTAAATGAAAGTGTCCAAGTTAAATGAGAATAATATCACTGAATCAGTAGTATCTTAACATAAAATCCAATTCAATTTTCCGTTGTAACTCTTGTCTTTTTTTTTTTGTTGCTGTTGTATTTCATTTATTTATTATGATAATTTTGCTGTGTTTTACACATTATTCACTAAAAAAGCTATGATAAAACAATAATCAAAAATCTACCACCACGATCTATACCACAAATTCAAAAAGAGTAAGTACACTTATTATAATAAACATTAGTAATATCAATTTAGTATTCACATTGCTTTAAACTAGCTTATGAATAATAAAACTTTTTCATAATGAATTCATTCCTATCCTAAGGTGAATAATATCATCACTTATATACGCTGAACAACGGATATTATTGTTGTATTTTGTAAATCATTATATTACATTGACAGAACATTTTATTGATCGTACAGGGAATTAAGCATAAAGAAGCATTTTTTGTAAAAGTTCATCTACTCGAATTGATGCATTTCCAAGTAGTGAAATATTTCAAATGAACATTCTTGGGGTCTTTTAATCCGAGGGGATGAAAGTGGGGCTATTACAATTCGTGACGAGTAGTAGCGATGACCAGTTATTGTATGTTTACTTGACTTTATTTCAATTATTTTCAAATTGTTTTCTCGTTTACTCAAGTAAATAAACATGTTTATTAGGGTTGTAGATTCTCAATTCTAGTCACTATAATAAGCTTACTTACACCTTATTCTATCTAAGTTGAACGCAAATGATATGACTACTTAACTTATGTAGTTTTCTGCAGAACTCTCAGCATCTAATGAACTTCAGACGCGAAAGGGCATAAACTTGTGGTTGGTTTATCCCCCTTCCCTAGTGCCTTTAGAAAATAAACAACATCTTATCGGGAGAGTGTTAATGAAGTACAGAATATGATCACAGTTGCACGTCAGTTAAGTTATGCTATCTGATCAATAATTTGGGTAGCCTTTATTGTTTGTCATCAGCCATTTATCGTTCATTAATCAGTTTTCTAATGTAGATATATATTCATTTTGACATGTATTAAGTTAAAGTTCCATGTTGCTTTACAGACTATACATTGTCCGTAATTATGACATTCTACTCACATTGTCTTATCGTAATGTACCTGTACAAAACTATTTAGAGCTTTCGTCACCTCATTCTCCACAGTTTAATGTCAGAAACAATCGTCCATATTCTTATGTAGTTGTGTGTGATATTCACGGTTTGATAACCGTTTTTGTTCATAACACCTTTCTAATTGAGAATACCAAAACCCAGTCAAACCATAAGTCAGGAATGAAGGAGACCAAAGATATATTTGAAGGATAGTTGATATGTTAAGAAGTGAGTGCTCTCAGCTGACTGGTTATTGCAGTTGGATGCGTAGCACGGTGTACCCAACGGTTATCTGATGTGAAAGCGTGACCGAGCGCCTTCAGCTAGCATGTGTCCAGTAGGATTTATGAGGTTAGCATCAATGTTGAAGACTTACAGAGATATTTTTGTACTGTAACATTTGAATGTTCATGATGAAATAAACTTAAAACCAGTTTTCAACAATTTGAAATTCAAAACAGACAGTCATATAATACCTAAAATAGTCAATAGAATTTATGATTTCAAGTCTGATACTCTCGTAGTTGTATTTACTTCTCCATATTGGTCAAATAAGTAAAATATTTAGGAATCACTATCTTTATGTATTCAATAACTAAACAGTTTGTCCTTTAAGCATTAATCCACAATACTATTCATTCAAACTTCTTATGCAAGCTCGACTATAACTACTCCTTTTATGTGTTGATCCGGTATATCTATATTGTGATGACTTAACGTTCTCCAACTAACCTGGCTGATATGATACGACTTAACAATGTAGCAGCAATTTAATATCTGTGGTTCTTAAGCCTAGTTTTATTTTGTTTAGATTTAACACGCAGATTACAGTAAAAAACTTGGTTGTTAATAAATATAAATTTTGTGCCTTGTAGTTCGATTCAGTTATAACACTAGCTTCGAACAACACATCAAACCCAGTGTGCAAATAGGAAAACTGAAATGAGTAGGAAAGTCTAATCAGCAAATTTGAATTGTAATGCACACAAATTATTACTATGAATACGATTGTCCCTCTAACTTAGAGAAGAACATGTAGGTTAAGATCTTGAATAGGTACCTGACCGACTTACTTCAATAGTGCGTTACGTTCATAATGTCTCATTGTTTGATTTTGAGATGTCGTATTATATTTCTATACTCGCTGAGCTATCGTTTAATTGCATTCTTTTTCTTCGTCCTTATAATGATTATTAAGTGATTGAAGAATTTAGCTTTCAGCCACTATAATACAGGTTCAAACCTTCCGCCTACTACTTCATATTGAGCAACTGGTTAGTATTACTAGCCGTCACACCAGGATTGAAGCTCATTAATGAGCTTACTTGGTAAATTAAGTTACATTATAGTAATTTATT
Source organism: Schistosoma turkestanicum (assembly GCA_944470395.2). Taxonomy (NCBI): domain Eukaryota; kingdom Metazoa; phylum Platyhelminthes; class Trematoda; order Strigeidida; family Schistosomatidae; genus Schistosoma; species Schistosoma turkestanicum. The sequence goes on from OX103979.1 coordinate 61,791,885, forward strand.
AAGACGCAAGTCCATGCACATATGTATGTGCTAAATCATATAATAACATGCTAATTGGTATAATATCAACCGTTATTTCTTGCTATTGTATACTATTTCAGCTCTACTTCTCGGGTATCTGTGCCCTGTATACCATCGTTACCGGATGCTGCTTCAGTATTCTCCGGTGTCTATGAAGAACAATGCAAAGATGTTACTCCAGATCCTCAACAACAGTTTAATGTCAGTTTACAGTTGTAAGTATGTAACACTTAAATATATTTCATTATGGGATTGTGAAAATTGTTGAATTATGTTAAAATACCATAGTGTTTATTTACATTTCTTCCTCACACCGAAAACAGTTTATCTCCGCTGGTCACGACTGCTTACTGGAACTCCGAAAATATATGCATAATTTGCTTACTTATTTTTCTATATTCTATTATATCATATTGAAAAGCTCGCATTTTCTGTCATAATATAAACTATGAGTTCAGTTGTTTACTGTCTTTTCTTTATGTAGCATCAAAATGAATAATGGCGGTCGTCCTATTCCCATTGTCCTTGAAGATGCTATCGATTATCTACGAGATTGTGGTGTGTGTGTGTAACTTTGATTTTTTTTTCATTAATAAAAATGAAATATTTGTGTATATTATATTTTTGCTGTTTAAATACCTTCTAATAAATAATAGTATATTTCTGACACAAAAGTCATGATAAATGGGATGCAATGAAGTTTTCAACAGGTGTTTTACAGATAGAATAGGTACCTAGAAGAATTTCTCGGTGGTATTAATAAGTCAGGAGTGATTCGCAGGGATATTCACTTGCAGAGTATTTGTGCAATGAAACAGGTTAGTAAGTTTGTATTTATTAGAAAATGTCAATCGGAAAGCAATTAATACAAGCTGTGACCCCGGACGACCTCATTTGTAACCTATGTGTATTCGGTGTAAGAAGTTCCTTGGTTGCTCACTGCGAATAAGCTAGCGAAAAAAAAGAGCAGCAATATGTCTAAGTAATGTAGCTTTTTGAAATGATAGTCTACATCACGAATTGAATTTCAAGTTGACTAGAGGAATGTTAATTTCGATTAACTCAACATAATGAATATTTGAAACTGCTACTGTATTTCTTGATCAACAAATACCCAATAATTCATTCATCAATAGCATACGACCTATTGTAAATGTGTGTAAAATGATGGATGAAACCTAAATAATAACATTAATATCAATATTTTAATTACTAATTTAGTTGCTCATTAATACTGTCAATATTCCATATCAAATTATTTTATAAAAGTTCAGTATATGATTCTTTAAGTCGCAGGAATTTCACTGGACTACACAATTAAATTCAATTGATTGCACTTCTATTGTTCTTGTCAAAGTGACTTGTAGCATTTGAATAGCACTAAACAATCAGATAAATATGATATTGACCACTGCTCAACTATCTGTCAATTATTAAATATTTCCGTTTTCATAGCACATCATCAGTTTGTATCTGAATAGTTTAGCGATCAAAAAGGAAGTATCTATCGATTCAGTATTGCTGGTATATTTGTCTTGTTGCCTAGTGTCAACTAGCGCCTCTTTTATTATTTTTTCTCTTTCTCTCTCTCCTTCTATGTGTTAACTTTCTTAGGTTTAACTACTGAAGGCATTTTTCGTCGATCTGTCAGTTTAAAACGATTACGAGATGTACAAAATTTATACAACAATGGTAAGAGCTCTCTGTTTTTTTTTTATTCAGTTAGCTGAAAAATATGAATAAGAATTTCTAGTACACAATAACAGTATATGTTATATTTAAGACAATGTTGTTTACTTGTATAGAAATATGTAAAGGATTCTCAAAGTTCTTGTTGAGTTTCACACACACATAGATAAAAGTAGAAATAATGTGGACTATTGTGATAGTATTGTTTGTTGTTATATGAGTATGAAAAAAAAAATTAGTTGTTATTTCTTCTATAACAGTGAAATCTCACAAAACTCTCGATAGCATTCCTTTTTTTCTGTGTGAGAAGAATTTTTATGATTGATGTGTTTTTTTTTTAAGTCAATGATATAACACTAAAATAATCATTTACAATGTGTACTAATTGGAATAGTATTCTTTTTAGGACAGATCTAATTACTGTTCAGTATAATGTTTACCTTATTTCTAATGTGCACACAACATGCTGCGTCGTCGTATAGTTTGTGTTTGTATTAGTTCTGTGTAAGATCTATTCTACATACTTCGATGATCTGTGCATATTTCTTTTTTTAACTAATCGTCGGAATGTTAGTAAAATCAATATAATATAATAAGTAAAAATAGATGTTGCTTGTCTGAGGAATTTTCATTGTGTTTTTTTTATCTTCAAAGATTGCATTATTTACACTGCATGTTATTGATTATTCGATTCGGTCTACCATACATACTGTGTATGTATTTGTGTTGTTTTTTAATAAAAAAAAACCCAGGTGAAACTGTCGATCTACGAGATTATAATGATCCTCATTTAGCGGCTGTTTTATTGAAATCATTTTTACGCGAACTCACTGAACCATTATTAACATTTGAATTGTACGATGAAATATTAAGTACCAGTGGTAAGTTATTTTGTGATTTTGATTTTCTTTTTCTTATGCAAAACTAATTAACTAATATAACTGACTATTGTTGAATTACGGTGTTACGGGGTAATCCACCTGTGAATAATACCCATTTTTAATGTGAAAAAGGAAAAGATTTCTCAAACATACAATTTTTTTATTTTTAGCACCATAGTCAAATAGGAATTATGTCGATAAATGGAAGAGCATTAAGTGTAGCTGTGTTATACTTAATCAGGTCAATGTCATACAGTAAACTGAAATGAGAACTATCTTAAAAGTGAATATGGAAGTTTTTACAAATAGGCAAGTATAAACTATTAGAAATGTCTTAGGTATATGACAACTACACTAATACTTACTTACTTACTTACTTACGCCTGTTACCCCGAATGGAGCATAGGCCGCCCACCAGTTCCCTCTCCAGTTCTGTCCAATGTTTGTTCATCCCTCTCATATCTTTCTCTATTTCTCAGCGTAATGTGTTCCTTGGCCTTCCTCTTTTCCTTTTGCCTTGAGGGTTCCATGTGAGGGCTTGTCTCATGACGCAGTTAGGTGCTTTTCGTAATGTGTCCTATCCACTTCCACCGCTTCTTCCTGATTTCCTCCTCCACTGGAATCTGGTTTGTTCTCTCCCACAGTACGTTGTTGCTGATGGTGTCTGGCCAACGAATCCGAAGTATTTTGCGTAGACACCTTTTAATAAACACTTGTATCTTCTGGATGATGGCTTTGGTAGTTCTCCATGTTTCCGCTCCATACAGTAGAACTGTCTTGACATTTGTATTGAAAATCCTGATTTTAGTTTTGGTTGATATTTGTTTGGAGTTCCAGATATTTTTCAACTGTAGAAATGCGCCCCTTGCTTTACCAATCCGCGCCCTCACCTCTGCATCCGATCCACCTTTCTCGTCGATGATGGTGCCAAGATATGTAAAGATGTTAACGTCCTCGAAAGCTTCTCCATCAAGCGTGATTTGGTTGGTGGATGTTGTGTTGCATCGGAGGATTTTGCTTTTTCCTTTATGTATGTTGAGAAAAAGCAACATAACTACACTAATATAATAAATTTAATGTTGTAAACACATATGAACACTGAAAAAATTGCCCGTTTTACAACAAATCAGATTGCATAAGCAACATCTCCAAAAAATAATTAACAAAATGTATTAGTTACACGACTATTACCAAGTAATATAGTGCAAAGCACAAAACAAGAGTACATAGGGCTGGCTATAAAAGCTGCGTAAGCAATCAGAATTAAAACATTATTATTATTATTATTATTATTATTATTGCCAGTATCATTATGAATTTATCAAATCTACTTTTTTTTCTTTCTTGTTGCATAAAATAGACACGTATTTTGTCCTTTTTTGCTTTCTCACTCCCTTTTCATTGAAATTGTTGAAGGTCTAGGTGCCAAAGCAAAAGTTAAATTGGCTAAAGAATTAATTCTTATGAAGTTACCTGATGATAATTATGAAATATTAAATTTCCTAATAAGATTTTTAACAGAGGTTAGTCGATTTTTTACATGTATGTATGTTTGTATGTTAGACGTTTCTTGTGAAATATTATAAATGATTCGATACCTTATGGTTATTGATCGAAAATCATATTTAACTGTTTTATTGTTAAGCGTAATAATTCATTATAAACTTTGATAGTCAGCGGATTCAATTCATTTTCTTTCTATGCTTGTGAAACCTGCCATCTCTGAGTTGAGGTAGTACCATGTTAGTAACGTTGTGATTCGACAATGTGTGTGTTTGTGCGGAGTCGTGGCAATTCAGTCAGTGTCACCGTCTTGAAACATTGACTTGGGTGACTTCAGTGTGTTATGAATGTCATCCCAGTTACTTCCACATCGTCCATTATTTGCCAACCTAGAAACTGAGTGTGAGTAGCGAAAAGGAAGTTAGTTTATGACATTTCCACTAGTTGAAAGAAAGCTGGCTTCTGTTTTACCATCACAACTCTGTGGTCGCTGTTCCGAAAATGTTGCCAACTCACTATTCCCGAATGTTACCAGACACGTCTCAGAATAGAAACCGTGAACTGTTGTATTGTAATTTTCCTTTACATTTTTCATAAAAACAATAGAAATTCACTTGACTATAAAGGAGTTATCTTTACGATTGTTCCTTCGATTACATACTATCCGTACTTATTATTTTTATTAATTTCCTTATTTCATTTTAATTAGACCTGTTTATCTGTTCTCCGATTCCACCTCTCTATTTGTGTGACACGCATATATACGTATTCTGCGGCTCAGTTGTACTGACACTTAAATGTTTTATAGAAATAGTAATGTGAGAATAAATTCGATTCAATCCAATATTTTCTATGCTGTTAATCTTTCAAAAAGAAAACGCATCAATTTCACAAACGAAATAAAAAAAAATGTGAACAACACTAGTAATCTAAGTAGAAAACAATATAGTTTGGTACAATTTCACAAAAACACAATTTGTTTGCCGTGATTGTTAATTAGATTTAACTAATCGAGACTTTGATGAATATACCTTACAAAACAAAGTTCACACTGAAACGAATACACAACAGAAAATGTCAGAATCTAAGTCGAATTTTTCAGTAAATTTTCTTTTCTTGAACTAATTATTAATCCAATGTTTAAATATCACTTAAACTCGTGACTGCATTAGAGCAGATAGTATTAGTCAAAACGTAGTGTTGTTAATTATTGATTGAATCGACAATCATCGGTCCCACCTTGACTTATCATCGCTCAGCTAAACATACCATTGATATCTGTCATTAAGGTAGAGATCCGTTCTAGCCTTACCGTGATCAGTAGACATATCATTATCTGTTTTCAGTGACAAACATTGAATGGTATATATATATATATATACTCTCACATTTACTTCATTTTTTATGTTCATTATTTCAGGTCACCACTTATTCTCAGCAAAATAAGATGAATGCAGCCAATTTAGCTGTTGTATTCGGGCCCAGTTTAGTTTGGTCACGAAATCAAGCTTCATTGACTGCAATTGGTGTGATTAATGCATTCACACAAATATTAATTACACATTATGAATCTATTTTCATTAAATAACCAAAAACCAATTTAATGCCCACTTTTAAATGATATCCCAAAAATATTTATCAGACATTTTTCTTTGGGAAAAATGGATTAGTTCTTATGGTTTACACTTGCTTTGTGTATTGCTCCTAAAAAATTTATAAACCTTTGTAAAATGATTGGTCTTTCCTTTCAAGTTATTTAACCAATTATCACTCTTCATGCTACTGTTATTTTTTTTTGGATAGTAGTATTGTGTCTGTCAACTGCGTTTTTGTTTTTTGTTTTTTTACTTTTATTTATTTATTTGTATGAATTCGGTCCACTTGATTTTGTTAGTTTTACTAATCTTTCTATGATTGACTCCAATGTTTTTTTTCTCGTAATATTGTATTACAGTGACATTTATGCGTGTGCAGGCACATACGTACTCATACCCACACACACACACACATACCTACATGCGTACACATTTACGCACCTGCCTACATGTTGCACATTCCTATGATTAGCCTAAAATAGATAAGCTTGTTACCTTGAGATAGTTGTTTGTAATTCACAAGTGTTTGGTTTATTGTTTACATCGTCAGTCCCAGTCTTTCTTCCTTTTGAAATAGTCTTTTTTTCGTAACAGCTTACCTATTGATTTTTATTTTAGCAATATTGTTCACTGTTTGTGAAAATTTGCCAGTTTATTTAAATTTTTATAAAACCTTTTTTGTTGATGTTGTGTTGGGTAATATCCAGACCTGAAGTTTACATAACGGCTGTGAATCTCATTTGATGTGTATAAACAAAAGATTTCTTTCATATCCGTATGCACAGACTTTTCCTTTGAAGAGGAATTCAGATATGTAAAAAGAAGGAGTTTTACTCATATATTTGTTGATTGCACAGAATAATAAACTCAGAGTTGATACAACCTTTCTGGCCAATAATACTGTTGAAATATCTTATTTTCGGTTGGGTTGAGTATGTATGGCTCTGAGATAATGTTGGTAGAGAAAGATAACGCGAACTATGGTTTATGTGCGTTAGACAAGCTGATGGAGAAATGTTCACGTGGATTTTTATGTAAGACCTATAACTTATACAAAGTTGTACTTTCCGCAGAAAATGCTGTCAACTACCTCCAATCAGCTAGTATTACAACATAGCGCAGGCAGTGTCGAATCACTAAGAACGGTGGCCACATTACATAGTCAATAGAATACGATCAACTATAAATATAACTACACATATATTAGTCATTTCTCAGAGATCAATTACTTGAGTTTTAAAACAAGATAACCTAAAGTAGATCATTTTGGTAAATGAAGTCTAATTGAAATGAGAAATATCAATATCTGCGTCATATTCTATGAAGAAAAACCTTATCTAAAATAGTTGAATTATGTGTGAATCCATATACACATTCAGTTGGTCTGGAGTAGCTGACTGTTCATAATAAAAACGTTCATGACATTTTTACACAAGCAGTCATAATTCTGTAAGCTGGCCAAATGGAAGAAAACAGGAACACTAAGTTTTTTATAAGTCCAAGTAGATCAAGAAGTATGATAATAAATATCTGATAAAAATACCTCCCGGATAAAGGAGGTGGGCTGGTGACCCCATCCCGGAAAACACACTCGCTAACAAAACGATAAGGAGGAAAAATAATTTAAACCATTTTAACTCTGCCCTAGGAGTTAGGTCTTCATTTAGAAAAGTTATGACGTCTTATGGTGGAAGCCGAATTCATTCGGAAGTCGAGAGGCCGATGCCTCTTCTAACATATACAGCCCTTCCACTGTGTGGGTAGCCGGGAAGTGACATCCGCCCTTATATTCGTAAAAGTACATGAGGTCAAATCCATTCTGCACCTAATAACTGTCTTATCTTCACGGCCAACCCTTCCTTTGTCACTGCGTCGTTGAAGCAAACGATTTGAGCTCACGAGAAGTTATTCTTAGTTACCGAAAGCCCCGTTCTAAACTTCATATAGGAGCTTTTAATGTTCGAACCTTACACCAAATAGGAAAACAGGCTTGCTTATCTAAGACTGCAGTATCTCGTGCCATTGATGTATGCTGCTTCTCCGAAACGCGCATTAAGGTTACTAGTAGAGTCACTAATTTGACTTCACCTTGTCTAGATAAGGGACCGACTCAGTTTACGCTCTGTGTGTCTGAGAGCTCTGTTGCTGCTTCCCGTGACAAGGCTGGTGTAAGTACAGCAGAACTAGCTCTTTCGGACTGGATCCCAGTAGATGGTTGCTTGTGTGTTGTCCAACTAAACGGAACAGTAAGGACTTAGAGAGATAGGGAGACTCGCCGTTCCCCACGATCTCCTGTCAACGTAAACGGCGAATTGATGTAAAACCTCTAACGAATCCATGAAGTCATTAACAAGTTGACTGAATCGTGTCGACTACCTGATTGTGGTCCGCGAAATGACAGTAATCGATGGTTAGAGACCTTGAATGACATGGATCTAAACCATTCTTATCCATTCTTTGTGTTCCCTCAATTTCTAATCTGAATTCCTCATCACTTTTTTCTTTGATGTGTACCTGAATTATAAATACTTTATATTAAACAGATTTAATTATGAGCTCTTTTAGTGAAATTATATTCAAAATATCACATCTTATCTATACTGAAGGATTGAAACATCAGAGATCAAGCTTGTCTTCGAACCTGTGAACAAGATAACTGGTACACTAAATGATACACAGAATACCAATATTGTAACTACAATAAAATACAGTCATCAAAATGTATAATCTCAAGCTTACCTCGGAAATATCGAAATATTACTCGAAACAGTAAACTATACGGTAATCGCAAAACATTATTCAGTATTATGAAACTTTTGAATATTCCTGCTATGGTCGGTCGCACGAAATGTCGAACATTTAGCTGGTAGTTGGTCGAGTCGGAATTGACTATGAACACCACTACAAACCAATTACCTTCTAGTCTTAACGCGTTGTCCTGTCATTAACCAAAAACAGGGAAGAGATAGTCTAGATGAAGAATTATATTTGTTGGTGGTGTCGTGTTATCGAACGAATAACGAAATCGTGCCAGAGAACATGGGCGAAGATAAATAGAGTGCCATAAGCAGGATGGCAACCAAGTAACAAGAAAGTGTATGTACTGAAATACAAATAAACAAGAAGTTCAGTAGAATAAATACTGGTACAATTGGTCATAGTCCAACCAGTCGTGTTTTCGTAAAAGTAGAGTCACTACAAGCTGATAAAGTTCTTTTATGATTATTACAGCATCCAATGAGAACAATGAATAATTGTCGATTTCATGGAACATTATAGTTACATATTTCACAATGAAGTAAATATGAACTTAGTGATTGAAAAGTTAAGAAATACTGTTGAGATAATTCATATGTCGATTTTATAAAGTCGATCACTATTTTATGAAGATAAATTAATTTTAAATGGAAAAAATTAGAAGAGGAATGAGATATGTTATGCATAGTTTCGAAAACTTTTCATCTTAGTCGCCTCGGAATAAACGATCGTGGTCGGCTTGCAGAAGTATCGCACATGATGCTTACTTTTTTGTATCGAGTTACTTTGAGTACTCAGCAGGTTGTGCTGTTTCATCTTAGTCTGCTTAGCTCAACATCCACGTTTTGCAATGCTGATAGTTTGTGATAATCGATGTCTGATTAGATGAGAGCGTTGAACATAGTTCTTGATAATGCATCGGCTATTTCGTTATTATGGTCTTTTGATACCACTAAATTCACAGAAACGTATTCATTGATTATTCCTTTTATCACCACTGAACTGTCTCCGTTCAAGAGCCGATTTCGTCGGGATTCTACCGATAAGTCGAAATTCTTTAATAAGTCAGTGCCAATTATAGAGGCACGGATGCATCTGCTATGATGAATCCCCAGCAAAATGAAATATTTCGAGCGAAATTACATTTTATTTTTCGCTTCGCGTATGTCTTTATGTAGGATTCATTTGCTTCTTTGAGCGCTAGCATGGTATTTATATTTCGTCTTTCAAAGCTGACGGGAGGCAAAACGCTAAATCAATGCTCCCGTCTCGAATAAGAATTTAGCACCCGTCGTTCGGTCCTGGGTGTAAAATAAATGACTGCTTTCAGGGGCTACGCCAGTTGTCACAGGCGTTACGGAAAACCGATGAAATCGTTTCACCGTTGTATTAATTTTAAATCTGCATGGAACTCTACATTCCGTAGCTCGGTTGATATATGTCTGGTGATGCCAGCATATAGTGTGATCGACACCTTTCGTATCACCTACTTCGTGATCATCTTTTCGGTCCTTCGTTATGATCAAGCCCGGTTAGCTTGAAGTGGAACGCTTCTACGAAAATACGATTTATGAAAAAATAAACATTATTGTTCTCGTTTTGTTTAACTGTACCAAAAACACTTCTTCGACTCCTTGCGCGCAACGTTCTCTTCGCGTTGCTGCCATTTTTCTAAATGCCCTGTTCCCCATGTAATGCCAACGTTCTCCTTCAATAAAATACTCAAACATGGATTTATTTTGATTTTATTGACGGGTTATTATGGGACATTTAGTTGTGATCATAGTCAATCTGACTCGCTCACTAAGATTAGTGAGCCGACGTTTATTCAAAAGAAGTCGATTACGGTGAGTCTATTATTCATCTATCACCAATACTAATGTCTTTAATATATATTATACTTGCAACAACGTTTCGAAATGGTAGATAGATATAATAATAGACTCCGAGGTACAGGTCATTGCATTTTCACCTGTCTCCTCCCCGTCACTTCAGGTTGTTAGTTTATTTTACGTGCCCGATTTTTGCACTAACGCTAGGTACTTGGTGGCCACAAGTGCCTAAGTTTCTGTCGTATCATTTGGTAGCAGCAAGTCAAAAGCTACGATACTTCGACCACGCGCTGCGAATGGCTCTGTCATTCCTACCTACGGTAGACGACAGCTAACTATCAACCTAAATAATCGACGACAGTATCTATGGACGTTCAGCCCTGCTGGTGTTCCCATAGCTGTACTTTGTATCGATTCCTTACAGCACTACGAATTGCTATTCGGTTCACGTAGGCTGCGTTAATCGATACTTCGTCGAATATCAAATCCATGGTTTGTAACGCGCAAACAGATATGTACCGAATCACCAATATATATATTTTTGCATTATTATTTATTTCATTTATTTGATAAATTCCCAGAAGTAACGCAACCGAGGAGATTCAACTGGTGATTAATTATGTGGTAAGCCACATCGTCGCCTGCAGACACCCAGTCACGGCAAAACCTCGCCGACTGGCACTGGACAACTTAGTTATCGCTAAGCGTGAGTTTGACAGTTTACTTGCTATATGTATTACTTCGTCTTTCTCACAGTCCTTAAGACTCCTCTCTCCACTCAGTTCGCAGAAAGATGGCATTTGTTGGAGACGACATTGTGATTACGGAGCAGCAACGGCAGATATCCAATGTTCCGCATCCGAACTTGTATACATCACGACATTGAATCTGCCTGGGGAATTTTTTCACACCACGGAGCAGCGATTTTATGTATATCAGATAACGTCCAATGACTATCTGCGTAGACGCGAATACTGCCTCCGGTGTGAACTCGAATATAACATCGACAGGTCGCTCTCCCATGAGAGTTATTTACTTGTCCGCAAGTTTTCTTACTAGTTGATTCGGTATACAACAACCTTACGAAGGATCTTTTCACGTGATCTTTCGTCACGAAAAGACCTTCAAGGTTGATGGACACAGTCAGCATTTATCGTCTCATACGAGCACACGTCATTGACAGTGCCCTACCTGGTATATTGAGATTTAATGCTGAACTCGTCCAACGCACTAGCAGGATCCTTATTTTTCCTTCTGATCCCACGCTAGATAAACCAAGGACCTCATTCTCACGTCCCAGTCAGCAGCACGCGTCATCTGTACTATCTACGGATGAGACTCCGGTCTCACGTCCAGATCAGCAGACCACGTCGCACTTGACTGCGGATGAGAGTGAAGGCTCACGAGGTACGCACGAGGATACTGTTTCGCGTTCCGGTCGCCGCGTACGCCTACCTGTACGCTTTCTTGACTAACTACTAATCAAACACGTGTACGGCATAGGATTTTACCCTCATACTACATGCATGTTACACTTTTCCCACTTTCTTTGATTTTTTTATCCTGAGCCTATACCTCCGACCATTGCCCTGTTGGTACCGTCGAGTTCAGTCAACCTTGGCGAAAGCTGGCCTGATCACCAACGCTCTTGTCAATGCACTCAGTAGATTTTCTGGTTACGAATATTTCTGGCATACGAATGGTTTCGCACTGGTGGTTATCATCGTTTCTGGCTCCCTCGCTCAATCTGGTTCCGTCCTACGTCTGCAGCTTAATCTGGTCCGTACCCCTACGAACGCAATCTTCAGACTCTGGATACGAGCCACGCTGGTGTGGCATGCCAATCCGACAGACAAACTTGGCACGTCAACTAGAGCAGCAAACGTGGCACGTTACTACTGGTACAGTTCAACGTAGAAAACTATCGGTGACAACTCGAGCTTCATTGGTCGCTTCCTGTTCGTCAACCCTTCCGAACAGCCATCTTCTGAACGCATCCGCTATGTATCGAAAGTGTAACCCTTTTCCAGGAGGGGCTGCTGTAGTGGAGCGCTTCTACGAAGAAAATACGATTTGTGAAAAAATAAACATTATTGTTCTCGTTTTGTTTAACTGTACCAAAAACACTTCTTCGACTTCTTGCGCGCAACGTTCTCTTCGCGTTGCTGCCATTTTTCTAAATGCCCTGTTCCCCATGTAATGCCAACGTTCTCCTTCAATAAAATACTCAAACATGGATTTATTTTGATTTTATTGACGGGTTATTATGGGACATTTAGTTGTGATCATAGTCTATCTGCCTTTTTGATTCACTCACTAAAAGCTTTTGATACAAACTGTAAATCTCTTCTTTTATCTCTTGGATTTCATAATTTACTGAGGTATGATGCATCTGTGGACTCGGTACTTTGGTTTTTTCATGAGTACTTTCAGTTTTTTCTGCGATGTGATATATGTCTACATTTCTGTCCCCTAATGCAAGGACCTGCTGAACATTCTGGGGGAGTCGCCAGGGCCACAACTAGTAAAACATACTACTGTCTACCTTCCTGTCTCCGATTAAACATTACATGTAATTTTTTAGCTGCGATTGAGTCATATCGCCAATTTTTATTTCGTTGATATGTCAATCAGTGACCTGTTTTAAAATATATGGCTTTTCTGCTTTCGGTTTAGCTGGAACAGCGTACATTCTCTGCTACTTGATCCGGCAGCAGTGCGCTTAAGTGGCCAGATTTATCTCGTTGTGACCGAATATGGTTGGTCGAAAAGTAAATTTCAAGTTTTGGTTCTCTGATGCTAAAAGAGAGAACAGAAAGATTAACGGACCTCAGTAATGCTTTTTGCTCATAAATATGAATTGGGTAGAATTATTCGTAGCTTATTGATGAAGTTAACTTCACCTGGAGTCCCTCTGGGGCTACTGCCGGTCCAAAGCCTGGATGAATTAAGAGGGTTGGGGAATAGTGTTGGCGATCCTATCTCATAAAAGAATAACTCTCTGAAAAAACGCTAACCAGAAAAAGTAATTAAGACCTACTTAACTCCGCCTTCAGGGTTAGGTCTTCTTTCGGAAGAGTTATGACGTCTCATGATGGAAGCCGAGTTTCTATGGAAGTCACTGTTCGATGGCCCTTCTGAAAACCAGAGCAACTGTTCTTTTAGGTACATGGAACGTCCGAACATTGTGGGATACTTGGAGACTATTTCAAGTTGCTGCAGAAATGAAAAGATGCAACCTGTGGGGGCTTGGAAACCAGTGAAATGCATTGGACGCAGGTTGGACAACTTGAGACTAGCTTCAGGAGAGCCTCTGTCATAGTCCGGACATGAAGAATAAAATGCTTCATACACAGAAGGAGTCACACTGATGCTGTCCAAAGAAACACAAAAGGCAGTGATAAGGTTGGGATCGTTGGATCGTTGAAACATCCTTCAAAAAAAAGAAAAAGGACATCACAATGAACTTCATTCGATGCTACGCATCTACAGTGGAGGCGTTATTGATTCCAAGAGAGGCAGCAGCCATTCTTCGACAAATGCTCATCAAAGGATTTGATGATTCCGATCGGAAACCTAGATGTCAAGGTTGTCATGGAGACGTCAACACGGAATGCATTGAACAGCTAGAACACAGGTGGCAGATCTGAACTTCGCAGATGATCTGTCTCTTCAATCCCACACGCACCAGTAAATGCAAGAGAAGACGACAAGTATAGCATCAGCCACAGCAGCAGTAGGTTTCAACATACATAGGCGGAAAAGCAAGATTCTACGATACAATACAACATGCGCCGACAAAATCACTCTTGATGGAGGTGCCTTGGTGGACGTTGAAACTTTTACCTATCTGGGCAGCATCATTGACAATCAAGGTGGTTCCGATGCAGATGTGAGGGCGCGAATAGGCAAAGCAAGGGCTGCATTACTACAAGTGAACAATATCTGGAAATCCAAACCAGTGTCAGCAAACACAAAAATCAGAATTTTCAATACAAATGTCAAGACATTTCTACTGTCTGGAACGGAAGCCTAGAGAACTACAAAGCCATTATCCAGGAGATATAAGTATTCATTAACAGTTTTACATGCAAAATACTTTGGATTCGTTAACCAGAAGCCATAAGAAACAACGTATTACGGGAGAGAAGAAAAAGAATTCCAGCGAAGGAGGAAATCAGGAAGAAGCGAGGAAAGTGGATAGGAAACACCGCACTCAACTGTGTTCCAAGTCAAGCATTCAATTTGAACCTTCAAAGTAAAGGGAGAAGAAAGAAGGTCAAGTGACAAAATATGCTGAAAAGTGAAGAAAGACATGAGAAGATTGAACAAAATTTGTACAGACCTGGAAATGGAAGCGCAGGACAGAGTAGGTTGGCGAATTCTAGCTGGTGCTCTACGCTCTGTTGGGCGTAACTGGCGTGAGCAAGTTAGAAAGTTGCTGCTGAGGTTACCTGGTTATTACACTGTTTTCCGACAAGCAGCAGACGGAGAATGAAGAAGCCGCTTTCTCAACTATCATTGCGATTACATTTTATAAAACCAAAATGAAAAGAGTCTAAAACTCCTTCATCTTTATCAGTGTAGAATCCGACAACCTGACTCAGTTGTCACAGTGAAGAGCTGTGTTCATATTTAAGACATATTCAGGTTGATGAATCAATTATCCATAAAACAACCTATTAGTGACCTGTTTACAAATACTAAGTGCATGTTAAACATTTATGAAATGTAAACACTTAGCTGTTGAGTTTGGACTAATTTGGTGAATTCTCTCCCTTTCAAAGAATAAAAATTGTGAAAAAATGTCTACCAATTGTCAATTTATAATAACTGTAGCAAATCATAAACTTTTTAAGCAAACCGTTGAGAAAGTCTAACAAATCGACAACGAAAAAATAATATTTGTTGAAATCTGTTTTTTATTGGATATATAAAATAGCTTGAGACTGCGTAACAGTAAATGAAATCCTATATGTATGTACAAAGAAAGTTATTCTCAGTCGAGCATAAATTATTTTGATTGCTGAATATATTGATCAGTCTGTCAGTGGCTTTATCAAAAGTATTTGTTGCAACTATAAGAATAAGTATCTCAAATATATCTAGCTTGAATATTGTACTTGTTTAGTGTGTATCAGAGCACATAGAAAATATACACAACTGGAGTGTAAATGAACAATACAGGTGATCTCAATGACAAAAATGTTGAGCAGTTTAGACGATCCTATAAGAAGCATTGTGAAACAGATTCGCCAAAACCATGACTAGAAATCATTTTATAAATATCAGATGATCTTGAATTGACAGGATGAAAGGTATAAACTTCTTTTAAGTGAATCGGTAAACGTACTAACTTCATAAGTATTATTCCCAGATACACATCATCGAATCTAAAATGTTTTGTGTAAAGCATAGCCACATTCATTTCACGTGCTAAATTCATTGAAAGAAAATAATTACCTGCTGCCACAAATGGAGGATAATAATGTGGAGCATATTCTTTGTAATCAATAAACCATTTATTGTCAAGGCTGTTATTTTTACGAACTGGTCCAGCATTAAACCAGACATAACCACTGATCAAGAGTTTACGCAGCTCTGTGCTCAAACCTTCAATATAGGCGATCACATTTTTCGGATAGACAAAATAGTCATCATCCACAAACATAATGATCGGGACATTTGAACAATATTTCACTGCCCAATTAATACCAAACATAGTTTTGTACGTATTGTTATAATAAGTATCAAGAAAATCTTGTTGAATGATATCATGATATACATCGGATTCATTTTTTATTATAGATTTTAAACTTGTGCTGCCAGATGGGACATTTCCAAGAAGAAAAAGATGCACGACACGACGTCCACCCCAACAAAAATCATTACCCCATGTTAGGCGTATAGTATTTCTGCGTAAATAGTTTGATGGAGCAGATTTGATGAGAATCAATAGTTCTGGAGGTTCTCCTGTTTTCAACAGTATGTTGTCACACTTTTGAAATTCACCTACGAGAATTGGAAATCGTGGATCATTTATTGGACGAATTGTTAAGGGCAAGTTTGAAAGAACTTCTCTGACGACTTTCGGCATATCCACCATCACAGGATATTCCAAATCATCAGAACCTGATGAAAAGCTAGGACTTATGAAAATTCGTTGTGTATTATTAGATATTGATATGGCCGACCGTTCTTTTGACAGAGTTTGAGCAAATCTTCTATCAGAGAATACGCTTACACTAGCTACGTCAACTGATTTAAGCAAATTCTTGACGACAGATGAGTAATTGTATATGATGTTTACCGATTGAAGTATAAACATGAGAGCAGGTAACGTTGTAGCAACTGCACATATTTTACGAGTTAGATAAATAATATAACCCATTATGAAACTATAAATAGAAAACAGCAAACAGCATTAGGTAAATTACCATCTGAAAGTAGATAGGAATAGATTATTAGCAGTTTGAAAGACAGACAACTAATTACTGTGTACAGAAATTAGTTCTCCCAGTTCATCTTAATGTAGTGTATGCACACTGTGAATAGTGATATGTTAGCTTGGTGGTAACAGTACGTCGCTTAAAACAATGAGTCTACTAGCTGTAATTTAATTTGTCGACGTTTTCGGTGATCTGGGTAACATTGTTACTCCTTACGTCAAGTATATGAGCTACCATTTGGCGAATGAGTTATAACGTTACACAACAGAGAAAATAACCCACCAACAAGTAGCGGAAAGAGTAGGATTATTGGTTGGGTAGATGATCGTCCTGATTACTTTATTGTATTTTGATGGTTCCTGTTATATATGTACTCAGTTTTGATATTTTTCAACATGATATCTGCTACTAAATAATAAATATTTGAATTTAATTGATAAACATCGCGAAGAAAATCCGTTTACGAAGTGGTTGTTTTCTCAATAATATATTATTTTCGGTTGGTTAACGAAAATGTTACAGCTTCAAATTTCTTTCCATCTACTTCGCTTTGCATTTGTAACCACGAAGAAGTTAAACAAACGTTCAAAAATGCTTTACCTCGTATCATAGGTAATAATGCTGTCGAAAATGCACAATTATTTATGGATTAATTTAATTGCAACCTTAGCTACTGGATTTAGTACACCGCGAAAGATACAAGACTTCAGTGAATTTTATAGCGAAAGTGCTAAGTATAATGCTATATATTGGATTACAATCTATGGCCTTTACAATTTTTTCGAATCAACAATCACTGATATTGTGAAAATAGCTAAACGTTGCCATTAATTGTAAACGCATTATGCAAGTTAGATTTTGCGGCGACCTTGAAATGGATCCAATTCATCCAATAGCTAGATCAATTATATACCCAACACCTAGTATAAACCAACTGATATCCTTTCGCTTGATTCTCGTTCTTTCGTTACGGTCCCAGGTGACTGGTAGTGTCTAAGATATATTGGTCTAGCCACTTGACTGTCTATTTCTAGTCAGTTGGCAGTGGTTTGTGAGCTTGTATGTCACGCGATTCGAACGGACATGTTTGTTTCAGGGCAGTAGGTTTTGTGGATAGCAGCAGCTATCATCGCATTACCAGACCGGAGACCAGTTACTCGCGACATGGATAATAATAATAATAATAATAAGGAGAAAATTCTATTGGTAATACGGGTAAGATTTCAGGTTAAGTTAAATAATTGATAATTTAGTTTATTAATTGGCTGTGAAGACTGTGCGAGAGTAAGTGTAAGTAGGCGAGGGAAAACAGAGATAACAGACAAGATAGATTAGATAGTGATCTGGGGAGGTGGCAATAATAACAACTAACAGGTCTCAAGAAATACATCAGGTACAACTGGTTCACGGAGGAGAGGACAATCCGTATGTGAGTATGCATTTATCAAGTCTTTTCCTGAAGGTGTTCACTAAGGCTCCTGTGATCAGCTCAGCTGGAAGAGAATTCAAAGTTTCAACGACTGTTGGCGAGAAAAACTTTGAAAGAACCTGAGTATTCTCTCCTTTATGCGAAATCCGTTGCGGATTGCTTCAACGGGATAGGTTGTGCACAAGTTGGGACGGTTCGGCGTGCTCAATATGTTGTGCGTTACAGTCAGATCATCTCTGTTTCTCCTGTAATTTAGGAGGAATAATTCAATATGCCGGGATTTATCTTTGTAAGTCTTATTATTCACCGCTATCACCCATTTCGGTGCTCGTCTCTGAATCAGATCCAAGATATTTCTTTCGATTTTTGAAGAAGAGGATGTGAAACGAAGTTGTGCACCGAATGGCACACGCGCGTGTCTTGAACAAAGCTAAGAAAAATTTTGTGGTGACAGCACCAAGTTGTCGTCGCATGAAGTGAGGGGATGCATTTGCGTTGGCTGCATCCCTTCTATATTTGGAACTGGTGTGGTGGCTTTCAGTGGTTAGAAAACTGAAATTGCGCTTGAAGAGACATTTAGGAGCAGACGTCAGACGATAGTGTAAACTGTTTACTTATTGTGGAAAAGAATGTTTATAACGAGACATTTCGGCCGGTTTAGTTTGAGACCTTTTTCACTGATCATTTGTAAATGGATCTCAATCTAATCCATCTCGCTTATTATGGACCCCCAGATCTTAACATCGTCTACGTAGATCAGTGCCGCGGATCTGTGTCTAGCAGGTCGTTAATGAATGTAAGGAAGAGCAGTGGACCTAAGATGGTCCCCTGTGAAACTCACGATTTTGAACTCGCCAACTCGTGTGCACTCTATTTACATTAGTACGAAATTTTCTATTCTCAGGGTAGTATCCGAGCCAAGTTAGTCAGTCAGTCAGTCAGATGCAACGTAGAACTTCGTACGTAAGTACATCAGTTCATGTCGCCATACGACATCAGCACAGAGATGTAATTGTCAATTCAAATCCAATAGTAGAAGAGGTAGTAAAGGTATTAGGAGTAATCGGAAAGGTTAGGATTAGAAGATACTATTCAAGAAGTATGATTCAGTAGGTTCACAACGTCATCGCACCCCCTCTGCTTAAAAGAGACATTAATCTCTTGGATCGAGTGCAGAGACGAGCAACCAAATGGGTGATAAGGTTGAAAAATAAACCGTACGATGATAGACTCCAGCTCTTGGGATTATTCCCACTGAGCTACAGGAGAATCAGAGGTGACCTGATTATGGCGTACACCATATTAAACACGCCAAACCATCCCAATGTGAGCATCTTACCGATGCATCACAACCACTCCCCTCGAGGCAATCCTCAAAAGATTGCACATCAAAGAGCAAACACTCAGATTCGTGCACACTTTTTCTCATTGCGAGTCGTCGCAACTTGGAATGCTCTCCCAGCCGAGGTAGTTACAGCCCCCTCAGTGGACTGCTTTAAGAAGAGACTTGATAATCACGTACTCACATGCGGACTATCATCTCCCTCTTGGACAAGCTGTGCCTGATGCATATCTTGGGACCTGCTAGTTGTTACCATTGCCATCTCCTCAGATCATTCAATTAATCTATCTCGCCTATTCCTCTCCCTTGCTTACACTTCGGTCCTCTCTCACAATCTTCACTACCAATTATTAAACTAAATTCATCTATATATTACTCAGTTCTGAAATTTTATTCATATTGTCATTTTAATTTTATCCTTATTACCCTTATTACTCTCCACATTTCAACTAACTGATCTCCGGTTTGGTAATGTGACGGCTGCTAGTATCCAGAAACCCTACTGCCCTGAAACAAACGTTTCATTCAAATCCCGAGACATACAAACTCACAACCAACTGCCAACTGACTAGAATTAGACAGTCGAGTGGCTAGACCTCCATCCATTGGACATTACCGAACACCTGGAACCGTACCGAAAGAACAAGAATCGAGCGCGAAGAAATCAAATTGGTTTACACTAGCTCGTGAAAAAGATATTGGATATTGGATATATTGGATTCAATCAGAAAAGTTTAGAAAGTCAAAACTAAAGTTGTTGAAGAACCCAGTGAAGCCCATTTCCGTTACCTTCGCCATCAGACGTTTTTGGTGTGTGTGGTGTGTCAAGGGCTCTATCAAAGTCTAGAAATACAACATAGTACGGTATTTTGTCGGTCAACTGTCTCAGGATATTAGAAAGTCTGGTGCGCACGACCTGCATTGAAGAAACCGGTGTTCAACTTCGTAGAGTATATCCTTCTTATCCATGTACTCTTGCATCTGTTCTGTCAACAGCACCTCCATTACCTTTGATAGTATTGGTAGTAATGTGACTAGTTCCTTACAACCTCATGACTTTCTTGGGCGTAGGGATTGTAGAATCTATTTTGAAGGCTTTATTTTGGGAAAATCCCTCCATGTATATATTTGTAATATGTTCTTACTGAGTCTTTCTGTGCTACATTTTGGTACTCTGTTTATCCCATTTTGTGATGTCAATATTTGTATTTTGTTATAATTTCTAAATTTTGTACCTTTATTGTAGTTTCAATGACTTCTACAGAACTGTATTATGTTGTTTAAGTTGATACCTAATTATGACGTCACCCATATCGGATTTGATACCCTGGCGGCTGAAACGTAAATCTGGATTGGAAGGGTGCAATTTCTGACCAAAACGGAATCATTCTTCCGTAAGTGGAAACACACTGTGTTAAATTTGACGGAGAAAATTATAATATTGTTTAGAACCGTTTCTTACCCAGATAAGTTGCTTTCTTATTCGGATATCTGGGCAAGGCGCGTATCTAAACATTCAAAACTGCTTTCTCCAAATCGAGAATCCACTCAGAATCTTACAGGGACTTAAGTTTCCTTAGTACTAAGTCAGGAGTATTATGCATATTCCTTTCACCATCAGCTAGCACTGGGTTTGCGTAGTACGCTGAACATATGGATGCCTGGTTTAACTGCTAGGGGAAGATTGTGTTGAAGTTAACAGCCATTTCTGGGTTGGTGAGGTCTTCTCATTTCGGACCATTAAGCAAACGCAATCCCTGATTCGTGAGTTTCCTAGAGAAATGCTTAGGGTTTGACGGTATTTGAACAGTTGTTCAATCTGAATTTGCCGGTTCTGTGGTGACTGGACGCTTTAAGTATTTGGCCAGTACTCAAGGGTGTAAGAATTAGAAAATATTGCTTATGAGTGTTTCTTTTGTCTTCTCGTCTCAGTAACATCATTTGTTACAGCAAAAACTGTATTTATCCTTACACTCTTACTCTAATTAAATGAATATGAGTAGTATAGATTATAAATTTAACAATAACGATGTGATATAAAATTTCTCTATCTCTACTCTTTTTCTAATTACAATCAAGGGTGTGTTGTTTTGAAACTAGAATGGCAACTTATCATATTTTCTTCTTATTGAAGTGTTTGAAACTGACAAGTGACTAAATCTTGTGTATCAAATCGAAAAATTTAGTAGTTCAATCAGTCAATAGATTAGTAATGTAGTTGATCAAGTTAACACATGAATATATCCCTCTTTACACATTGATTCCTCAACATCGATGATGCGTTCAACAGTTTATTTCTTATATATCATTACTATTATTATCATTATTATTATTTGTAATATCAGTCGTGATAGATGAAAAATGAAAAATTTGAAAGCATTCAGAATGAGTTATCTTGTAACTGTTTTAGTTGATTTTACGCAGTCAACAGAGTAATCAGATCATTTGTCGATTACATCATATGCATTACTAAATGCAAGAAAATTTGTACAATTTCCTCATATAGTATGGTTATTATTGAACAATCACTATCAGTTACAAATAAATCAATACATATATATATATATATATATATATATATATATATATATATATATATATATATATACGATAGAGTATTGTCAAAGAACTATCTTTTCTCCTTTAGAAATTACGCCATATTGTATTATTTGTTTCAAAATCCACATCATTATCAAACACTGATATGTGAGATGGTGGGGAAAACTATTAGCTCAGGTCGATGATTGTGGTGGTGTTTCGTTTTCTGAGCTGGTTATTTTGGTTGTGGAGCTTTTATTTTTTTTCATAACATGGTGAGCAAAGTTGCAAAGACACGAATTATACCTGACTTCATTGCATTACCTCCTTTCACATCTTTATGACGCGCTACGGTTACAAATTTGAAGGAAATATTCGTTCCAGGGTCTATAGCATTCAAGCTTGCTGCGATAACGAGATACAGAAAACATTAAGTAACAAAATTTCATGGAGGACGCAAGCAATTTGTGCCACAAGAGGCAGAATATTCATCACTTGCAATTTGGACTGGTTAGATTCTACCTACTCTTAGCTGTTCATTCCTCATTTCTTTTAGATAATATTTTGAAGCTTGAGTACATCTCATTCGCTTTTGATGAACCATTAGTTCCTGACGTCACCCAAAATTTTTTATTTATCTGTTTATCTAATACGTCAGTAAGGGAGATGGAATGGTCAGAGATAATCATTTTTGAAACTCTTGATTTCCAACCCAGCAGATTACGTGTACGATAGGTACAGTGATACAGACATCATTTATTCTTGGTGGTTTTCGGAGTATACGGTTTCGGTTGTATACGCTGGACCTGACCTTCATAAACCTTCATAAACAGGCCCCATGAAGAATATTACTTTTATTCATGTTCTCCCTCAGTAGTTACTGACCGGTCCGTTCATCGCCTTTGACAGAATTTTTAGTAATGCGACTGGTCAGTATCAGGTTGCGTATTCTCCACCTCCTACTTTGATAGAGATAGGTTTGTTTCTACCCAACCGGAAATGCATTACTTCGGTCACTTCATGTAATGATGAAATGATGGATTGGGCTCACTGCTTTAGGATTACAGGATGGTTGTTCCCACATCCTACTGACTCTCGTTGACACCAGAAACTGAGTTTTCTTAGTATTGGAATGGGAATTAAGCAGATCAGATCAGTATCTGGCACTTCAGTTGACGGGTGCTCCGAGACCGTGGGTAATTAGATTTATTGGTTGGTGAAGATGGCAATAGAGATCCCAGCCATCTCCAAATTAGTGGGAACCTGACTCTTCTGAACTTGGATCGTAGATTTTATTTTGATCATGAAACTCTAAAGACAATTCGGATTTACCAGCATTGTGGCTGCTAGCTCAGTCTGAAAATATCTCCTGTCGTTTCGAACTTTGATATTACATCGCATATTGTCAACCAACATCGAACCTAAGTTCATTCTGTTGCGCTACTGAAAAGTAGCCTGATTATGCACCTAAAATGTACATGATGTCAGTTTTATAAAACGATATTCTGATGGATTTCCACCATAAAAATAATTTTTGAAGTAATACGTTTGCGTGGAATTTCTGAAAAGAGCGTTCTGTCCAGTCTACTCTCAATCAAAATGAAACCAGAATAACCGTAATTTGATGTAAGTGAAATACTCCGTTTTGTATGTTTTTGATGATCTCATTTGTTCTCATCAGAATCCTTCTACTTAAATAACGAATTACTGTTCTGAAATTGGCTTACTCTTTGGTCAATATTTGATCAATTGGATTTCGAATGCAAGCAAGTAGTAAAGAGTTTTTAAAGTGGTTACTTAATTTTCATTCTCTTTCTGTTCAACGTTCAACTACTTTTGCAAAAATCCATCGAAATACTCTTATAAGAATCGTTTTCCGAATCGATACAAAGATATATCTTCATCCATATATATACATATCTGTTATCATTACTCTCTCTCTCTCTCTCTCATCAAATATATATGTATGTGCAGATTTATGAGGTACAATGACAAACTTGAAATCAATGCACGAAACTCGATCACTTTTATTATACTGAGTTAACAAATTTCATTCATATTTTATTCAAAAATTTCGCTGTAAACTAGAGTTTATATATATATCTCCATTATCTACATAATAGAATGTCTTATATTTGTTTGTATTTTTAGATTTATGAAATCAGTACAATCAACTTTCTAAAATTGGGAGTGGCTAACATTTCTCCTCATCTAACTCTCTCTCACTCTCTCTCACATACACACACACACATATTGTCGTCTATATTCATTTTGAAACAGTAAATGAAAAAGCTTGCCAGAGGGGAAATTTAACTGAAAAGAGTTGCAGTAACAAGCTTACACTGAGTTGGAAAGAAAGAGTCAAAATACATCTAACTTCGATTGGAAATATTTTTACAGAGAAAACGAATTATATGAAATTCAAATACAGTGTTGAAATGAGTGCACATGAAATCGTTTTTATTTCAAAATACAAAAGAAACTATATAAAATGATGGCTGTTGATACAAAAAATGATGAACATTGTAAAAGTCAGTAAAACAAATAGGAACATTTGAGTTTTTTATCCCTCTCGTAAACTAGCTAGTTCTTTATTTGTTTTCTCAAAAAATAATGATAATTTGTTTAGATTATTTCATATCTAATGAAGTATTTCATTCTTTATGATAGTTATGATGTGAAAAAGTGACCAGTGAAAAATGTTTGTTTGTCAGTTAGTTGGTTAATTTGTTCTAATGATGCATTTATCTATTGTTCACTCTGAATTCAAATGGAAACTATGTATCACCTGATCATGTATTGAATTTTACAACGTGTGTTTTATTCTTCACTGCTCAAGAGTGAATGAATTAGTAAATACTGCTTGTGAGTGTTTCTTTTGTCTTCTCGTCTCAGTAACATCATTTGTTACAGCAAAAACTGTATTTATCCTTACACTCTTACTCTAATTAAATGAATATGAGTAGTATAGATTATAAATTTAACAATAACGATGTGATATAAAATTTCTCTATCTCTACTCTTTTTCTAATTACAATCAAGGGTGTGTTGTTTTGAAACTAGAATGGCAACTTATCATATTTCCTTCTTATTGAAGTGTTTGAAACTGACAAGTGACTAAATCTTGTGTATCAAGTAGAAAAATTTAGTAGTTCAATCAGTCAATAGATTAGTAATGTAGTTGATCAAGTTAACACATGGAAATATCCCTCTTTACACATTGATTCCTCAACACCGATGGTGCGTTCAACTGTTTATTTATTAAACAGTATTATATCGTGTTAGCTGATACATGAAAAATATGAAAGTATTTAGAGTGAGTTATGTTGTATCTGTTTTAGTTAATTCTACGTAGTCGACAGAGTAATCAGATCATTTGTCGATTACATCATATGCATTACTAAATGCAAGAAAATTTGTACAATTTCCTCATATAGTATGGTTATTATTGAACAATCACTATCAGTTACAAATAAATCAATGCATATATATACGATAGAGTATTGTCAAAGAACTATCTATACTCCTTTAGAAATTGCCATTATAATAGAACATTGATATATGAAGGAAAATTGTTTATTTCAATATATTCTTCATACGTTTTGCAGATATATAGCCAAATTGCGAATGGTAAGAGTAGCCAGATTTCAGACAAATACTGTTATGCTGGTCACTAGGGATGCTTGAAACTATCACGGCTTCACCTTAGTCGATAAACGAGATCGAGATAACGAACCAGCGTCCAGGTAAGCTACTCTGATCCGTTGACCCAAAGGAACTAACGAGAAGTCTTGATACAGCGTAGAAAGTGTATTCTTCAAACACCCAGCAAACAAAAAACAAAAAAAAGAAAAAAAAAAAAAAAGAAAAAAAAAAAAATCACGGAAAGGGACAGAATTAAAAAAAGAAAACAAACGACGTCGCTGTTGGATGTAAAGGTTGAAATATTAAAAAATGTGCGAGTGATGGGTGGAGGGAATGATGTAGGACACAAGGAAAAAAACTAAAAAAAAAAGTTGGGATGATGGAATTTGTTAAAAAAAAAAAAAATGTATGGTCGCGGGGGGTGGTTGGTTGGAGGTAAAAACAAAAAGGCGTGTCGCAGTACTGCAGACGAAAGCTTTACCAAAACTCGAAAATTTGGAGTTGCCTTTGAGTGGCAAAGGAGGACAGAATCCAAAAGTCAGAGAGAGGAGGGAAAAAAAATAAAAAAAATACCGTAGGCCTTGGAGCAGGAGACTGGTGGAAAAAAGACGGGAGTTGTTAGAAAGGAAAAAATCGGGTTATGGGGGGAGAGTGTCAAAAAGGATAAGTCCGGGTATAAAAAAAAAAGTAAAAACATAATAAAACAAATCGTAAGGAACGTGAAAAAAAAAAAAAAATAGAAAAAGGGGCCCTAGATTAAACCATAAAAAAAAAAAAAAAAACAAAAAAAAATGATAACAGGTATTTATTACTAGGGAATGCTGGCTCATTACTCTTAACCATTTCGCCACTTTTGATTTCTCTGATCTGCTACAAAAAAAAAAAAAAAAAAAAAAAAAAGTCCCCTTTCTGAACATCATATCTTGCAAAATAAACGAAAAATTAATCATTGTCCAAATGTGCAATAAAAATTATCGTGCTAGTGGGTCATACCTTTGATAACTTGAGATCCAAGGGAAAATTTCGTAAACTACCGAAGTTCAAATCTTTTCTATTTTTTACACAACTTAAACTCTAAGTCGTTGAAGGTCTGATATTCGAATGTTGGAAAATAATATAATTTATTTTTTCAAGCTAGCCATAATTCGAATTTATTTTAATACGACTGCAGGTGGACAAACAAAATCACTAAAATATTGAGCAGATTGTGGTAACACACACTTTTTTCCATTAATGCGTGATGTTCGTTCAGATTGCCTCGGTTATGTAAAAACTCCACATGTAGTTAGCTTATTCCCTCTACATTTTTCGTACTACACATGTCGACAGGTCCGCAAAAAAAATCATCCCAGAATCACAGCCATCCACACTGCGAGGGGGAGTGAGTGCGGGAAATCGGAATTCAATAAACGCCAGACAAAAAAAATAAAAAAACAGTATACTTTCATGATTGATGGTGGTTTTCACTGTAAATCAGTTCAACGACCATACTAATCCTTAGTAAATGTTGTTAATCAAATCGAGACAGGAATAATGTAATACGGAACACATGCCATCTGGGTGTTACATGCCCCTCCCTTTTGTTACCAAGGTCGTTTCAGTATTTCCATTTTGTTTCATAAACAAATTGGGTTCTCGTTCAAGTGACTCGACCTAATACCATGCCAACAGTCTATTTACGTGCTTGTACCCAGCTCCTCCAGTTTTTTCATATCTGAAGGGGTGCCTAAACCCCAACGCTTTAAATTGTGTAAAAAAAAATCACTTTTGCTATGTTTCCACACAGGACTGTCCCTAGCTCATTCACAACACCACATTGGCAAAAAAAAAAAAATTAATCCGGTTTGAACCACTTACATAAAAAAAGTAAATTCTCCTGACATCACCACTCCCCCCTTTACTTATTTATCCACTGTATCGCCCCAGTTATCATGTCTCGCTTCCCTTTTCATACTCGACAGCCACTGTGCTTTCTGGTTTTAATCCCCAATTTATAACTCGTCTACTACTCATAAGGCTTTCCATTTTAGTTACAATTGCGGACCAGTCATTCCGGCGTTGTGCCTGTCTCAACTCCATTATCTTTAGTAACTATTCCCTTGTCCCAAACTCACGTTCATTAATTCCGATAGGGAAACGTTGCTAAACCATAGACTTTCATTAAGGTTATATAGTCATAAAACAATGATTCTCATTCGTATTCCAGATACAAGTCTGCAAGTTTATTAGCTTGCTTAAACCCTAAGCGAAATTTACACAAGATAGCACGTATAATCGATTCTCCATTGAATAAACAATGTTCTCTTGTTGACTTCTCACTTTTGTTTAAGTTCTATCCATCACATTTTGTAATAATACAATCAAATCAATTTGTTGGAGGAAAACTCTAGGACATGTTGGACTTCAGAATATGCGCAATACAATAACAGTAATGGGGAGTAATAATATAGCATAGTAAATTAGTTACATTTACTGTGATGTTAGTTCAATTTTAGAACATCTGGGACTGTACCAAAAGAACAAGAATCGAGCGCAAAGAAATAAATTGGCTTATACTAGGTCGGAAAATAATTTACATATTGATGAATATGTGGCACTATCCAGCGCAGTATATATTCAAATGTGACTACGGATCAGTATTTGATAAACTCATCATAAAGAATCTTGGTTTCAATATATTTTCGGTGCATAATATGGATCTTCATCTATAGTTTTCGCTTTTTGCTTGAACTGAACTATGTCGATTTCTGTTCGATAATTACAATGAATGTTCGATATAAGCAAACAAGTTTATGTATGATCGTACATGTTGATCAGTTTGTTTATGTCTGTGATATCGACTGACTTCATTATTGACTTTCAAGTGTCAGCCTGAGTGTAAAACGTATAGTATCTATTCAACTCTTGTCATTATCAATGTGGATATATATCTGTAGAACGTGAGAAGAATGTATTGGAATGCATAATTGTCATTCACATATAGCGAATCAAATAATATAATATTTTGCGGGATAACAAATGTTAATCCCGTTATTCTAAGAATCAGATCAAAAGGCGATTCTAGAGGAAGAACTATATTTAATGCTAGCCTCGTGATATCGAAGTAATATCGAGGCCAGAGGGCATACGAACGGCTAACGTCCAAGCAGAAGATGTGCGAAGAGGAGAATGGGAATAACACTCTTGGCGTTCGAGAGATAGTCTTTAGCATAGATGAACAAGAGATGTACAATATAACATTTATTGTCAGAATTTAGTACCATAATAAATTTTCATATTTCAGCAATTGTGTTTTTTTCGTAAAAGTATACCACTACAAACATATCAGTGTTTTCTAATGATGAAGATTGTAAAACAGATAAAAAAATATAGTGTGTTTTTTAAAGGAGTATGGGTAGTTCTTTGTCAATACTCTATCGTATATATGTGTTGATTTATTTGTACCTGACAGTGATTATTCAGTGATTGCTGTTCCTGAACACACAATGAGTGCTGATGAACGAATGTGTAAGCAAGGATATTTCCACTTGTTAACTTGTTCAACTAAATTACTTATCTGTTGACTATTTGATGCACAAGATTTAGTCCCTTGTCAGTTTCAAACACTTCAATAAGAAGAAAATATGATAAGTTGCCATTCTAGTTTCAAAACAACACACACTTGATTGTAATTAGAAGAAGAGTAGAGATAGAGAAATTTTATATCACATCGTTATTGTTAAATTTATAATCTATACTACTCATATTCATTTAATTAAAGTATGAGCGTAAGGATAAATTCAGTTTTTGCAATAACAAATGATGTTACTGAGACGAGAAGACAAAAGAAACACTCACAAGCAGTATTTACTAATTCTATTCACTCTTGAGCAGTGAAGAATAAAACACACGTTGTAAAATTCAATACATGATCAGGTGATACATAGTTTCCATTTGAATTCAGAGTGAACAATAGATAAATGCATAATTAAAACAAATTAACCAACTAACTGACCAACAAACATTTTTCACTGGTCACTTTTTCACATCATAACTATCATAAAGAATGAAATACTTCATTAGATATGAAGTAATCTAAACAAATTATCATTATTTTTTGAGAAAACAAATAAAGAACTAGCTAGTTCACGAGAGGGATAGAAAACTCAAATGTCTTATTTGCTTTACTGACTTTTACAATGCTCATCATTTTTTGTATCAAAAGCCATCATTTTATATAGTTTCTTTTGTATTTTGAAATAAAAACAATTTCATGTGCACTCGTTTCAACACTGTGTTTGAATTTCGCACAATTCATATTCTTTATATTCAAAGATAGATATATTTCGATCGTTTACTCTCAACTCATATATATATGGGTGAAGATATATTTTTGTACAGAATTCAAAAGTGATTCTTAGAAAACTAGTTTGATGGGCTTCTCGTCAAAATAATAATTATTTTAATAATAATTGTGACCACAGAAAAAGAATGAATATTATGTAACTACTTTGATAACTCATTATTATTTGCTTGTAATAAAAATTCAGCTAAATTCCACCAGTAGAACCTTAGGGACTACTGCCGGTCCCAAACCCGGATAAACGAGGAGGGTTGGACATGTGGTTGGCGACCCCATTCCGTCAAAAACTAACTTGCCAAAACAACGCTAACCAGAAAAAATAATTCAAACGATTTTAACTCTGCCCTGGGAAAGGGAGGAAGAATTATGACGTCGCGTGATGGAAGCCGAGTTCCCTCGGAAGTCACGGGGCCGATGCATCTTCTGACAACCAGAGCAGCCATTCTTTTAGGTACATGGAACGTTCGTACATTGTGAAAGACTGGAAGACTATTTCAAGTTGCGGCAGAAATGAAAAGATACAGCCAAAATGAAACTGAAACTCAAGAAGCACTGGACTACGGGACAGACGACATCACAGAAGTTTAATCCGGCCTTTCTTCGGGATTCTGTAAAGCTCAACGAATTCAGGATAGCCCTCACAAATAGGTTCCAGGCCTTTCAGGATCTACTCAATGGAGAGGACGCAACGTTGGAGAACAATTGGAAAGGGATTAAGGAGGCAATCACTTCAACATGTCACGAAGTTGTGGGTCACAAGAAGTACCATCACAAGGAATGAATCTCTGTTGATACTGTTGCAAAAATTGAAGAAAGGAGGAACAAGAAGGCAGCAATCAATGTCAGCCGAACAAGAGCGGAGAAAGTTAAGGCGCAAGCCGAGTATACAGAAGCAAACAGGGGAGTGAAGAAGAGCATCAGAGCTGACAAAAGAAAACATGTGGAAGATCTAGCAATGACGGCGGAAAAGGCTGCAAGAGAAGGAAACTTGTGACAATTGTACGAAACCTACGATTGAGGAGATCAGTATGGCCATCAGACAAATCAAGAGCGGCAAAGCACCAGGACTATACAACATTCCAACAGAGGCAATGAAAGCAGATGTGGAAACAACTGCGAAAATATTTCACATCCTCTTCAAGAATATTTGGGATGAGGAACAAGTACCATCAGATTGGAAAGAATGATACCTCATCAAAATACCAAAGAAAGGCGACCTGAGCAAGTCTGAGAACTACAGAGGCGTCACTCTTCTTTCAATACCAGACAAAGTCTTCAACAGGGTATTGTTAAACAGAATGAAGGACTTTGTAGACGCCCAACTTCGAGATCAACAGGCTGGATTTCGGAAGGATCGATCGTGTACGGACCAAATCGCAACATTACGGATCTTTGTGGAACAATCAATTGAATGGAAATCACCACTCTACATCAAATTCATTGACTACAAGAAGGCATTCGATAGCATGGATAGGAAAACACTGTGGAGGCTTCTTCGACACTACGGGGTGCCTGAGAAAATAGTTAACATCATACGGAATTCTTATGATGGATTCAACTGCAAAATCGTACACGGAGGTCAGCTTACAGACTCGTTCGAGATGAAGACCGGTGTCAGGCAAGGTTGCTTACTCCCACCCTTTCTCTTTCTCCTGGTCATCGACTGGATTATGAAAACGTCAACATCTGGAGGGAAGCTCGGTATCAACTAGACAGTTAGGAGGCAGCTGGACGATCTGGACTTCGCAGATGTCTTGGCTCTTCTATCGCACACTCAACAACAAATGCAAGAGAAGACGACCAGTTTAGCAGCAGCCTCTGCAGCAGTAGGTGTCAACATACATAAAGGAAAAAGCGAAATTCTCCGATGCGACACAACATGCACCAACCAAATCACGCTTGATGGAGATGCTTTCGAGGACGTTAACAACTTTACATATCTGGGCAGCATCATCTACGAGAAAGGTTGTTCGGATGCAGATGTGAGGGCGCGGATTGGCAAAGCGAGGGCTGCATTTCTACGATTGAAAAATATCTGGAACTCCAAAGAGCTGTCAACCAATATCAAAAGTAGGATTTTCAATACAAATGTTAAGACAGTTCTACTGTATGGAGCGGAAACTTGGAGAACTACCAAAGCAATCATCCAGAAAATAACTGTGTTTATGAACAGTTGTCTACGCAGAATACTTCGGATCCGTTGGCCAGACAGCATCAGCAACATTTTACTGTGGGAGAGAACAAACCAGATTCCAGTGGAAGAGGAAATCAGGAACTGGATTGAACACATACTACGAAAAGCACCTAACTGCATCACGAGACAAGCCCTGACATGGAATTCTCAAGGCAAAAGGAAAAGAGGAAGGCCAAGGAACAAATTACGCAGAGACATAGAGAAAGATATGAGAGGAGTGAACAAACATTGGACAGAACTGGAGAGAGAAGCCCATGACAAAGTTGGTTGGATAAAACTAGTGGGCGGCATATGCTCGATTGGGGGTAACAGGCGTAAGTAAGTAAGTAAGTAAGCAAAATTCAGCTAATCAGGCGTTTACTAGATAGTAAGAATATTTACACTCAGCAGTTCATTATCTAAGTAGAAGGATTCTAATGAGAATAAGTGAGATCTGCAAACCATCATGAACGGAGTAATTTACCTACTTCAACTAACACTTATTTTGTTTTCAGGGTGACTAAAAGACTGTGACCAGATAGCCGTTTTCGGAAATGCTCCGCGTACGTATCGCTTGAAAAAATATTTTTATAATCAAAGTTGTTCAGAACACCCATACATTATATAGCCACAATGCGGGTAAAACCGAAATGTCTTTATTTGTGCACAATTAAATGGACCTAGTAATCCAGCTGCAAGTGCTCTTGTAGATCTGATCGGTCAAGTTCCCACCAATTTAATGCCAACTTTACTGATTTGTAAATATAAGTAACTGAGGTCTCGGAGCCATTGTCAAATGAAGTGACAGACGGTGATATGAAAATGACATCTAATTAACTCACAGTCAGACTAAAGTCCCAGCTCCAAGGGAAGTCAGCAGTATGTGAGAACCATCGTTTCGTCATTGGGGGGGGGGGGGGGAAATGGTATTATGAGGCAGACGCTGAAGTTAAACTCAAGTTCAGTGGAATAGAAACAAGCTTCTCACTCTCGAATCTTCAAAGTAGGTGGAAAATAACCAGCTAGTGACACAAACAACTTACTACCTCCATGAAGGTTCACTGTCGAATGTTTTCTAATAGCGCAATCTCGATCTATTTATCGTAGAGAGCCTGAATACCACAGGTCATGAAACGAATCTTTCCTTACATTTTTTGACCGAACCGTATCATACAGATGTGTAATGAATTCGAACGACATTCGTGCTAACATAACTTCTCTCATTCACTCCAGAATCCGTTCAAACTTTTCCAATGCATGCACGCTGCCTCCCTCTGAAGTTCACTAAGTTTTTGCACTTCTCTGCCTGAAAGATCAAAGATCTCGTTGACCGATCGCAGAAACGAGCACCTTGATGACCTAGAGGGTTGAAGAATAAATCCCGTGAAGATAAAATCCGAGTCATGTAATTAAACCTGCTGAGTTATAAAAGGATCAGAGTTGACCTTGTGATGGCGCACAACATATTGATTGTTCCAGGCTACTCCAGCATGAGTATTCTAGCAGGACATCGCCACAACAAACGTCAAGCGATCCTCGTAAAAGATAATTGAAAAGTTGAGAACGTGGTACACACCCACATCATCACATCAGGTATTGTGGCCACCTAGAGAATGCTCCTAGCCCTAAACTACCACTACACTGTCTGTGGATAGCTTCAATGGGGAGACTTAACAAATGTACACCAACTCACGTATTACCATCTGTGACTGACAACCTGTGCCTGATACTAGTCTTTGTCTGTTGTTATCATAGTCTCTATCGCATGCCAGTAACTATCAATAATTTAAGTGGCTTCTTTTATTGATACACTGTAATCCCCTCACACTATCTGCATTGCCAATCAAACGACTGATTTCTTTACTTTACGCAAGATTCATCTGTTCATCATTAGGATTTCTTATATACTGATTTTCTTATCGGCCTGGTAATGTGATATTTGTTGCTTTACAGAAACTTCACTGTGCTGAGAAAATTGCACTGACTTGGATAACCCAACAAGCGAAGTTCATAATTAACTACCACCCCGACCGAAACTAGCGAGGGAGTGTGGCCAGTCCAACCGCACTGAAAGTGCAGAAAGCGGGCACAAAGAAATCAAATAAGTGTTACGAGATCTTGAAATATATACATGACAAATTTCAAACGAACACCGAAATTAAATCCACTTTTACTTCTTCTTGAAAAGTTATTGAATTTGGATCTATGTACATTCTGTAAATTCCACTCCACGACTTTCACCCTCACCTGCTCCTTGATATCTCCTCAGAGCGCGATCTCAGATTAATAGCCATTGAAAACCTCGACGCATATCTGATCTATACATGAGACTCAGTCAAGGCAAATGTATCTACTCAATTTATGGAAATACAACTTGGAGCTATCAGCCCACAATTATTCTTAAGGTTGTCCAAGACATGCACGCACACACCTGGTGGCGCACAACGTAGTCGCACCTCCCCATTTTAGAAAAGACTTAAGTCTCTTGTATCGAGTGAAGAGACGAGCAACGAATTGGATCAAGGTGTCGAAAAATAAGACTTACGAAGATGAATTCCAGCGTTTCGGATTACAGGAAAACCGGAGGTGATCTGATTATGTTGCACAACATATTAGGCACCCGAGACAGTCCCATCGTGAGCATCTTACAGATGCATCACCTCCACTGTACACGAGGTAATCCTCGAAATTAAGGCATCAATAGCGAATACTCTGGTTCGTGCACACTTCCACTCATCAAGAGTCGTTGCAACTTGGAATGCTTTCCCAGACGAGGTGACCACAGACCCTCAGTGAATAGCTTCAAGAAGAGACTTGATATACGCGTACTCATATACAGATTATCATCTCCCAAGTGGTCTAGCTGTGTCTAGAGCGTGCCTTGAGACCTTCTAGTCGTTATTATTGCCATCTGCTCAGACCTACTATCTAACATATCTAGTATTATATCACTGTTTCCATTCCCTCGCTCACACATATGTCCTCTCTCACAATCTTCATAACTAAATCACCCATTTATTTACTCAGTTCCAAAATCGTCTTCGTATTAGCATGAGACTATTATAATGCACACTGAAACTACCTGATCGCGGGTCTGGTATTGTGATAGCTGCTGGTATTCAGAAACCCTAATGTCCTGAAACAAACGTATTCGTTCAAATCACGGGATATGCAGATTCACAAACTGACTCACAACTGACTGGAATTAGACAGTCGATTGGCTAGACGAACATCTTTTGTACACTCCCAAACACCTAGAACCGTGCAGAAATATCAGTAATGGACCTCAAAGAAATCAGTTGGTTTATACTAGCTCATGAAAAAGATATTGTATATTAGATAGATGATGATTTAATATACAACGTAACCATGATAAATGGTACGGCCGTGACAATTAAAAAGGGACTAATTCGTGTGTAAAGTATAGATGAAGACAACTGAGTCTGAAGTTCAAAAGTTCAATTAGTAAAACATTTTTTAGACAGGAATCCCTTTAACTTTAGTACTGAACTTTCTGTTGTTGAATCCACGCACCTACAGCATAAACTAGATATTTGTTTTTGAAGCGTATAAAAATTTTCGAATTTACAGTGTTTTAAAAACATAATGTTATTTTATAAATGGTCTCCTCTCTTTTTTCTCTAACGTTTTTAGTCGATATAATCATTTCCTGACGATAGTCCATGTAAATAACATTTTTTGAAAGGTTATAAGAATTTTGGCAGTAATTTCCTCTGTGCTTGTTCGTGAAGAAAATATTGGATATATTGGATATAGACATTGGACAAGTTGGATCATTTCAAGGTCGCCCGCAAAATCTAAGTTACATAATTGTGACGCATTAGGAACTTAACTCCATCAGCTCCTAGATTCGTTTATCAGTTTGTCTTAGTCTCACGCTGGCTTTATAACTGGTTGCTGTCTACTTATTCGTATATTGTATGTGAGTACATTCTATGTGGTTACTGAGTCGGCTCATCTTCTCTTGTTCTTTCTTCCAGATAATCTCATACGCTGCTCTTCACACCCCTCCTAGCACACAAGGTACCTCCTGGCTAGACGCAAACCAACTAAAGGCTGAAGTTACATAAATGTATCGGGATTGAAGTCACTATGTATGATGTTGCTAACCAGTTCTAATTTCTTTCTATTGCAGGGCAATAAAGCATAAACGCTTCGGAGGCAGAAGAACAAGCCTTACATGCTCTCAATTTGCGCAATGACTCATGGGACATTAGTAAACGAGCAATCCCTTTTCTGTACAAACCCGCGTTGTTTGATTTTTAAGTAAAAAGTGCCCTGCCTACTACATCGTGTTTTCTTGGAGTGAAGTGCTCAGCTAACCTTGTGTGTTGTGATTTTAGATCTTACCGGCCCTTCAGTGACTGCTGATAATATGGATCGCCAAATGAGTTTATAATTAAAGGCAGTGTTTAGCTCTTCGGACAATATCAGTCATTTTAGACTCGGTAAAAATCGTAAAGGTCAGTAATGTTTTGAACAACGCTAGCTTTTTCATGCTCCAATATTATTATGTACATCCGTTTGCACTCTCAGATCATGATCTTGGATGATGAATAGTTTAACATGTTAGCTGACCCTAAGCAACAATGCAAGCATGTTCGGGATCCGGTTCTCACCTTCGAAATGCAAAATATTGCTTCAAGACTGGGTTGCATCGGCACCTGAACTAGTGATAGGGAGTGAAGTAGTCGAACGAAATCCAGCACGGGTAAAGAAGGCTCGATTACCTTTTGCCAACCTGCATCACCCATGACGCAGGCCAGATGTCCACTTACTAACCAAAGAACGAGTGTACCGTGCAGCAATTCGCTCCGTCCTACTATACGGATGCGAAACATGGTCGTTAAGAGTCGTAGATATTCGTAGGTTACTAGTCTTCGATCAGAAACATTGCTCGTGTATCTTGGGACAACCGTATAAGCAGTGCCGTCGTTAGGAAACGAGTTCTAGGTAGGGATGACAGATCAATAGATGAAGTAATGAAACTTCATCAGTTGAGGTGGTTGGGACATGTGTTACGTATGCCTAACCACCGACTGCTGCGACTAGCTACATTTTGTGGTGTAGAAGTAGGTTGGATGAAAGCTAGGGGTGGCCAAACGAAAACATGGCAGAAATCCATTAAGTCACTGACAAGTGGACTGCGCCATGTTGGTAGATGTAGGCTACCTGGTCGGGGTCCCCGAGACAAAAGTCACTAATGGTTAGAGACCTTGAGTGACATGGCTCAGAATCGTTTGCAGTGGCGCAGGTGCATCCACTCTTTGTGTTCTCTCAAATTCTAAGCTTCTGCATTCCTCATGTAAATTTGTCTTACTGAATTATACTTTTCGAATCATATCTTCGCTCCTTAATCTTCTCCATTACTGCCAACACTTCTACTATCGCTATTACTCTTGGATTTGAACTGACAGTTGCGTCTCTGTGCTAATGTGTTATGGCAACTTGAACTGATGTACTCACGTACGAAGTTCTGAGTTGTATCTGTCTGTCTGTCTAACTGATCCTAAAGTAAAAATATTAGCGTACTATCACTTCAAGCTTTAAGAGAATGACTTCTGATACACGCGTTCACTGAAAAAGACTGTTAAACTTCAGTCCGTTTTTACTTAATAGAGTATTTCAGTCTTTTATTATATTTGAAACCCGTAAAGTCTTAACTCACTTAACACTACGCAGATACAAAGCAGGATTTTCTCGACCGCCGTTTGAACTTGACAAATAATCCTTAACAATTAGTTTAGCCTCGACACTGTAAGCGTAAGATACATCATAATCCTGTGTGATGAAAATTATGTACATAACGGGAGATTAACACATCCCCTCACGCATCAATATCACAGCATATTCGCGTACATAGTAGTCCGAATAAAATTGAGTGAGGTGCTTTATGACGAAAACTGAGTATGATCGGTTACGTAAGTCTTATACATTTATGAGTTCTAAAGTAGAACTGCAATCTTCCATATGATTTCGTTGCGCAAGTAATGATCGTGATAGGTATCTCCATCAACTTGGACTACTGAAGCTCTGGACTATTATAACTAATTAATCTGGTCAATATAGAGCCATGTTATAAACGAGCTAAGTGCGACCAGATCACAACATAACATCAATCCTCGAAGCTATAACTGGTTGATCTTGGCTGTTTCGGCAGTCGCTTTGTTCCTGAATAAAGCCGATAAGAATAAGGAAATTGGGGGTGAAGACTATATGAAATGCTCTAGAACCGGTCCAAGTGGCAAAAATGCATTCATTTTCCCCTCACTATTTAATGTTGAAAATCACGCCAAAGTAATCCAAAAATAATTGTGCATTTTCGATAGCATTATTGCCTATGGTAGCTGATAAAGCATTTTTGGACGTTTGTTTAACTTCTCCGTGGTTACAAATGCAAAATGAAGTTTGAGACTGTAACGTTTTTTTAAAAAATTGATTTTTTTAGGCTGCTGATTAACCGTTGGGATAAAGTGCAATCTGAGTTATTAGATAATGAGATTGTGCTTAGTCATTTGATTAAAACATTACACATTAATCCAATATATAGTATTATACTTACCATTTCTGCTATAAAATTTATCTAAATCTTGTACTTTTCGCGGTGTACTAAATTTAGTAGTTTAGGTTTCAAGAGAACAGTAAAAAATCAACCCAGCCCCACAACCGCAAATAATATATTGTTGGGAAGACGACCACTTCATATATGAATTTTATTCGCGATGGTTATCACTTAAATTCAAATATTTACTATTTAGAATCAAACTTCATGTTCAACAAATGTCAACACTGAATAAATATACAATATGAATCATCAGAATACAATAAAGT
Organism: Schistosoma turkestanicum; assembly: GCA_944470395.2. Taxonomy (NCBI): domain Eukaryota; kingdom Metazoa; phylum Platyhelminthes; class Trematoda; order Strigeidida; family Schistosomatidae; genus Schistosoma; species Schistosoma turkestanicum. The sequence continues at coordinate 61,830,933 of OX103979.1, forward strand.
AACCAAGACGATTATCTACTCAATCAATAATCCTACTCTTTTCGCCCCTTGTCAGTAGGTTATTTTGTCTGTTGTGTAACATTACGGCTCATTCGCCAAATGGTAGCTCATATACTTGACGTAAGGAGTAGCAATGTTACCCAGATCCCCGAAGATGTCGACAAATTAAACTACAGTTTGTAGACTGATTGTTTTAAGCGACGTACTGTGACCACCAAGCTAACACATCACTATTCACAGTGTGCATACACTACATTAAGATGAACTGGGAGAACTAATTTCTGTACACAGTGATTAGTTGTCTGTCTTTCAAACTGCTAATAATCTATTCCTATCCACTTTCAGATGGTAATTTACCTAATGCTGTTTGCTGTTTTCTATTTATAGGATCATAATGAGTCACGTTATTTATCTAACTCGTAAAATATGTGCAGTTGCTACAATGTTACTTGCTCTCACGTTATTATTTCAGTCAGTGGATATCATATACAATTACTCATCTGTCGTCAAGGATTTGCTTAAATCAGTTGATTTAGCTAGTGTAAGCGTATTCTCTGAGAGAAGACTTGCTCAAACTCTGTCAAAAGAGCGGTCGACCATATCAATATCTAATAATACACAACGAATTTTCATAAGTCCTAGCTTTTCTTCAGGTTCTGATGAATTCGAATATCCTATGATGGTGGATATGCCGAAAGTCGTCAGAGAAGTTCTTTCAAACTTGCCCTTAACAATTCGTCCAATAAATGATCCACGATTTCCAATTCTCATAGGTGAATATCAAAAGTGTGACAACATACTGTTGAAAACAGGAGAACCTCCAGAACTATTGATTCTCATCAAATCTGCTCCATCAAACTATTTACGCAGAAATACTATACGCCTAACATGGGGTAATGATCTTTGTTGGGGTGGACGTCGTGTCGTGCATCTTTTTCTTCTTGGAAATGTCCCACCTGATAACACAAGTTTAAAATCTATAATAAAAAATGAATCCAATGTATATCATGATATCATTCAACAAGATTTTCTTGATACCTCCTATCATAACAATACATACAAAGCTATGTTTGGTATTAATTGGGCAGTGAAATATTGTTCAAAGGTCCCGATCATTATGTTTGTGGATGATGACTACTTTGTCTATCCCAAAAATGTTATCGCCTATATTGAAGGTTTGAGCACAGAGCTGCGTAAACTCCTGATCAGTGGTTATGTCTGGTTTGATGATGCACCATATCGTAGGGATAACAGCTCCAACTATGAATGGTTTATTGATTATAAAGAATATGCACCATTTGTTTATCCTCCATATGTTGCAGCAGGTAATTATTTTCTATCAATGGATCTAGCACGTGAAATGAATGTGGCTATGCTTTACACAAAATATTTCAGAATTGATGATGTGTATCTGGGAATAATACTTAGGAAATTATTACGTTTACCGATTCATTTAAAACAGGTTTATACAAATTACCCGGTGAATTTGAATTCATCCGAGATATATGAAATGATTTCTAGTCTTGGTTTTGGCGAATCTGCTTCACAATTCTTCTTATGGAATCGTTTAAACTGCTCAACATTTTGTGTAAAATCTCTTGTATGATTTACTATTGTTTTTGTCTTCCTTTATACTTCTTGATTTTCATTTATCATGTTTCTCGTTTGTTTGTAAGTAATTCTTCACGAGTTTGTCCAACTGTGAATAAAGATAAAACTAGAGGTCAACCTAGAAGAAACTTTGCCACTGTTAATCGTTATTTTGTCCTGATTTTTGTCATTGGGATCACCTGTCTTATTCATTTACACTCCAATTGTGTATATTTTCTATGTGGTCTGATACACACTAAACAAGTACAATATTCAAGCTAGATATATTTGAGATACTTATTCTTATAGTTGCAACAAATACTTTTGATAAAGCCACTGACAGACTGATCAATATATTCAGCAATCAAAATCATTTATGCTCGACTAAGTATAACTTTCTTTGTACATACATATAGGATTTCATTTACTGTTACGCAGTCTCAAGCTATTTTATACATCCAATAAAAAACAGATTTCAACAAATATTATTTTTTCGTTGTAGATTTGTTAGACTTTCTCAACGGTTTCCTGAAAAAATTTATGATTTGCTACAGTTATTATAAATTGACAATTGGTAGACATTTCTTCACAATTTGTATTCTTTGAAAGGGAGAGAATTCACCAAATTAGTCCAAACTCAACAGCTAAGTGTTTTCAAGTGTTTACATTTCATAAATGTTTAACATGCACTTAGTATTTGTAAACAGGTCACTAATAGATTGTTTTATGGATAATTGATTCATCAACCTGAATATGTCTTAAATAAGAACGCAGCTCTTCACTGTGACAACTGAGTCAGGTTGTCGGATTCTACACTGATAAAAATGAAGGAGTTTTAGACTCTTTTCATTTTGGTTTTATAAAATGTAATCGCAATGATAGTTGAGAAAGTGGCTTCTTCATTGTCGGTCTGTTGCTTGTTGGAAAACAGTGTAATAACCAGGTGATGTCTGTAGCAGCGTACTTACATACTTACGCCTGGTAGGCCCAATAAAGCATAGAGCGCCAACTAGTATTCTCCAACCAACTCTGTCCTCTGTTTCCCTTTCCAGTTTCTTCCATTTTCCGTTCATTCTTCTCGTCTTTCTCTATTTCTCGACGTAATGTGTTCCTTAGCGTTCGTCTTTTACTTCGACCTTGAGGATTCAAAGAGAGGGCTTGTCTTGTGACGCAGTTGAGTGCTTTTCGCACTATTAAACTTCTGTTATGTTGCCTGCCTCGTTGTCCAGTGCTTCTTGAGTTTCACTTTCATTTTGGCGACCAGCAAGTGGTGATTTGAGGCTACATCAGCTCCTCTCTTCGTCCTCACCTCCTCCATGCTCCTTCTGAACTTTTTATCGATAAAGATATGGTCATTTTGGTTCTGAATAGTGTGATCCGGTGAAGTCCATGTGGCTTTGTGTATGCGCTTGTGTGGGAATATTGTGCCGCCAATGCCCAGTTTGTTGAAGTCACAAAGGTTCGCAAACCTCCCACCATTTTCGTTCCTTTCTTCCATTCCATGTCGTCCAATGATGTCTTCATATCCAGTGTTGTCCATTCCAACCTTGACGTTTAGGTCTTACATCCTTCGTTCGACATTTCCCGAGGATTGACTGCAGCTGATCATAGAGTTGATCTTTAACGTTCTTATTGTAGTCGTTGGTAGATGCATAGCGTTGGATGAAGTTCGTTGTAATGTCCTCTTTCTTTGTTTTGAAGGATGTTTTGACGATCCTGGGTCCATGAGATTCCCATCTTATCAGTGCGTTTTGTGTTTCTTTGGACAGCATCAGTGCAACTCCTTGTGTGTGAGTCATTTTTTTCTTCATGGCCGGAGTATGACGCAGCTCTCTTGAAGCTAGTCTCAGTTGTCCGACCTGCGTCCAATGCGTTTCACTGATTCCAAGCACCTACAGGTTGTGTCTTTGCCTTTCTGCAGCAACTTGGAATAATCTTCCGGTCTCCCGCAATGTTCGTACATTGCATGTACCTAAAAGAATGGTTGCTCTGGTTGTCAGAAGAGGCATCGGCATAGTGACTTCCGAAGGAACTCGTCTTTCATTATGAGACGTCATAACTCTTCTGAAAGAAGACCTTCCAACTCCCAGGGCAGAGTTAAAATCGATTGAATTATGTTTTCTGGTTAGCTTTTTTGTAGCGAGTTAGTTTTTTCATGAGATGGGGTCATCAACCCCATGCCCAACCCTCCTCATTTATCCGGGCTTGGGATCAGCAGTAGTCCCGAAGTTAAGGATAAAAATGAGGACATTTAAAATCAATTATATTATAGACTGCAGTAAATAGTAGAGAAGCGCTCAACAAAGGACTTGACCATTCTGAAGACAGATTTAAACGTCAAAGTTGGAATAGACAGCGCACGATGTGAAGATATCACTTGATGTTATGGACTGAAAGAATGGAACACAAATAGTGAGAGATTCGCAAACCTGTGTTCCTTCAACAAACTGACCGTAAACTGTACCATATTCCTACACAAACACATACAAAAAACGAGATGGGTTTCAACAGATCACACGATGGATTGCCAAATCGACCATATCTGTATCAATAAAGGTTCAGAAGGAGCGTGGAAGACATGAGAATGAAGAGAGGAGCTGACACAGCCTCGGATAATCGCCTGATGGTGGCCAAGATGAACGTCGAACTAATAATTGGCACTGGGTAGCTGCTCAAACAGCATTACAAATGTCGATTAAGGTCTTTCTTTAGAATACTGACAGACTCAACTAATTCAATACGGCTCGTAGAAATACGTTCCAGGCCTTTCAGAATCTACTCAACGAAGAGGAATAGTTCAAGTTTTCAGACTACAGAGACACAATTATCGATTCAAATCCCATAGTGGTAGAGGTAATACGATCAGGAGAAGTTTACGGAAAAATCAGGGTCCGAAGTTGTCAATCAGGAATTATAATAGATTTGAGGATTGAAAGAAAAAAGTCATCGCGAATTTAGATTAGAATATTGGGAACAATAAGAATAGATGCACCTGCGCACAGGTAAACGGTTTTGAGCCAAATGGGATTCGTTTCTGAGCATCTACTAGTGCATTAGATGTCCCTGAGATCCACTGTTTGCTACCTAACGAAGAGGAATCAACCATGGAAAACGACTGCAAACGGATCAAATAAGCAACAGCCTCAGCGTATCATGACGTTTCGGACCACACAAGAAGCACTATCAATATGAACGCACCTCTGTGGATACGGGATAATTTTCAGGGAAGGGAGAACAGGAAGACAGAAATCACACAGCATATTTAGAAACACAGAATTTTTGTCATCTTTATTATTCAATAGAATTCTGATTGTACAGCTGTTGAATTTGACTGAAGCACTTTTTGACATTGAAATGAGAATTCTGAATGCAACTTAATGACATCTTAAACAACTAAAATTAAAAGCTCTGATTGATTATTAGTATGGATACTGTGCAGATTGTTGAAAAATATTAATATCACAAAGCTGCCGAACTTAGGAACCAATGAAAACAGGAAGTCCTTGGTAACAGTTTTATCCTAGTATGAGTTACCTCTGTGGCGCTCATCGACTGTCCCGTCAGAGGGAATCGAATTCAGGGAATCCAGACGCTGGCACAAGCTCTCAAATACTAAACCATTGAGATGGTATCAATGGTTGACTAAAGTATATTTAGTCAGTTCGCTATGTTTCATAACGACCTTTCATTGTCTTCTTTGGGTATCTTCCGCATAACTGGAGTCAAAGGTATGAAGAATAGTCGTTCACTTGACGAGTAGGAGAAGAGTGTAAAATAAATTGAAAACAAAGTCAGTGATAACTAATCATTAAAATTCAGATGAAAATCACCAAATGTAGGTATCAGCATTCCTAGTATGGGACTCAATAAGAGTGTGCATCCGCGACACCGCGAGATGGAATTGAACCAAATACATTTGGTCCCACGCCTGGATGCTTAACCAGCAAACAAAAGAGTCTTCGACGGGGAACTGACTCACACCTGACACCAGATCTCTGACAATTTACTCAGGAAGCTAGTCACTAGTAACCGTATGATAATTGTCAGCAAAGGTTTGTGAAGATTGTTAAGTTCCATTGAAATCATGAGTCTACTTGTTCTGACTTACATAACTTCATTTCAGTATATACGAAAGTTAATAAAATCTCACTACAACACATTACTATTCCGAGAATAGACATTTATATATTCTCATCTATTCAAATATCTGTACACCATTAGAATATGTATAATTCGATTTGACATCAATAAGCACAATGTTTGACGATTGATTTTGAATCAGACAGACAGGATAACTAAGTATTATTGACCAATATTCAGAATATGATTTATGTATTTGTTTTTGTTTTGTATATATTTGAACGGACACTATCTTATTGATAATTTTCCAAGTCACAGTGAACTTTGTTGAAGGAACACAGGTTTGCGAATCTCTCACTATTTGTGTTCCATTCTTTCAGTCCATAACATCAAGTGATATCTTCACATCGTGCGCTGTCTATTCCAACTTTGACGTTTAAATCTGTCTTCAGAATGGTCAAGTCCTTTGTTGAGCGCTTCTCTACTATTTACTGCAGTCTATAATATAATTGATTTTAAATGTCCTCATTTTTATCCTTAACTTCGGGACTACTGCTGATCCCAAGCCCGGATAAATGAGGAGGGTTGGGCATGGGGTTGATGACCCCATCTCATGAAAAAACTAACTCGCTACAAAAAAGCTAACCAGAAAACATAATTCAATCGATTTTAACTCTGCCCTGGGAGTTGGAAGGTCTTCTTTCAGAAGAGTTATGACGTCTCATAATGAAAGACGAGTTCCTTCGGAAGTCACTATGCCGATGCCTCTTCTGACAACCAGAGCAACCATTCTTTTAGGTACATGCAATGTACGAACATTGCGGGAGACCGGAAGATTATTCCAAGTTGCTGCAGAAAGGCAAAGACACAACCTGTAGGTGCTTGGAATCAGTGAAACGCATTGGACGCAGGTCGGACAACTGAGACTAGCTTCAAGAGAGCTGCGTCATACTCCGGCCATGAAGAAAAAAATGACTCACACACAAGGAGTTGCACTGATGCTGTCCAAAGAAACACAAAACGCACTGATAAGATGGGAATCTCATGGACCCAGGATCGTCAAAACATCCTTCAAAACAAAGAAAGAGGACATTACAACGAACTTCATCCAACGCTATGCATCTACCAACGACTACAATAAGAACGTTAAAGATCAACTCTATGATCAGCTGCAGTCAATCCTCGGGAAATGTCGAACGAAGGATGTAAGACCTAAACGTCAAGGTTGGAATGGACAACACTGGATATGAAGACATCATTGGACGACATGGAATGGAAGAAAGGAACGAAAATGGTGGGAGGTTTGCGAACCTTTGTGACTTCAACAAACTGGGCATTGGCGGCACAATATTCCCACACAAGCGCATACACAAAGCCACATGGACTTCACCGGATCACACTATTCAGAACCAAAATGACCATATCTTTATCGATAAAAAGTTCAGAAGGAGCATGGAGGAGGTGAGGACGAAGAGAGGAGCTGATGTAGCCTCAAATCACCACTTGCTGGTCGCCAAAATGAAAGTGAAACTCAAGAAGCACTGGACAACGAGGCAGGCAACATAACAGAAGTTTAATAGTGCGAAAAGCACTCAACTGCGTCACAAGACAAGCCCTCTCTTTGAATCCTCAAGGTCGAAGTAAAAGACGAACGCTAAGGAACACATTACGTCGAGAAATAGAGAAAGACGAGAAGAATGAACGGAAAATGGAAGAAACTGGAAAGGGAAACAGAGGACAGAGTTGGTTGGAGAATACTAGTTGGCGCTCTATGCTTTATTGGGCCTACCAGGCGTAAGTATGTAAGTACGCTGCTACAGACATCACCTGGTTATTACACTGTTTTCCAACAAGCAACAGACCGACAATGAAGAAGCCACTTTCTCAACTATCATTGCGATTACATTTTATAAAACCAAAATGAAAAGAGTCTAAAACTCCTTCATTTTTATCAGTGTAGAATCCGACAACCTGACTCAGTTGTCACAGTGAAGAGCTGCGTTCTTATTTAAGACATATTCAGGTTGATGAATCAATTATCCATAAAACAATCTATTAGTGACCTGTTTACAAATACTAAGTGCATGTTAAACATTTATGAAATGTAAACACTTGAAAACACTTAGCTGTTGAGTTTGGACTAATTTGGTGAATTCTCTCCCTTTCAAAGAATACAAATTGTGAAGAAATGTCTACCAATTGTCAATTTATAATAACTGTAGCAAATCATAAATTTTTTCAGGAAACCGTTGAGAAAGTCTAACAAATCTACAACGAAAAAATAATATTTGTTGAAATCTGTTTTTTATTGGATGTATAAAATAGCTTGAGACTGCGTAACAGTAAATGAAATCCTATATGTATGTACAAAGAAAGTTATACTTAGTCGAGCATAAATGATTTTGATTGCTGAATATATTGATCAGTCTGTCAGTGGCTTTATCAAAAGTATTTGTTGCAACTATAAGAATAAGTATCTCAAATATATCTAGCTTGAATATTGTACTTGTTTAGTGTGTATCAGACCACATAGAAAATATACACAATTGGAGTGTAAATGAATAAGACAGGTGATCTCAATGACAAAAATCAGGACAAAATAACGATTAACAGTGGCAAAGTTTCTTCTAGGTTGACCTCTAGTTTTATCTTTATTCACAGTTGGACAAACTCGTGAAGAATTACTTACAAACAAACGAGAAACATGATAAATGAAAATCAAGAAGTATAAAGGAAGACAAAAACAATAGTAAATCATACAAGAGATTTTACACAAAATGTTGAGCAGTTTAAACGATTCCATAAGGAGAATTGTGAAACAGATTCGCCAAAACCAAGACTAGAAATCATTTCATATATCTCGGATGAATTCAAATTCACCGGGATATTTATATAAATCTTTGTTAAATGAATCGGTAAACGTAATAATTTCCTAAGTATTATTCCCAGATACACATCATCAATTCTAAAATGTTTTCTGTAATGCATAGCCGCATTCATTTTTGTTCTCCTCATGGCTGTCTGTTTTATTAAAGCATCAATATCTGGAGGAAGCACGGTATTCAACTGACAGCTAGGACGCAGCTGGACAATCTTGACTTCGCAGATGACCTGGCTCTTATGTCGCACACGTAACATCAACTGCAATATATGAACACCATTGTTTGAGCATCCTCAACAGCAGTAGGTCTCAACATATACATAAGTAAAAGCAAGGTTCTACGATACAACACAACATGCTTCAACCAAATCACTCTTGATGGAGATGCTTTGGAGGACGTCAACACCTTTACATATCTGGGCAGCATCATCGACAATCAAGGTTAATCCGATGCAGATATGAGTGCGCAGATCGGCAAAGCAAGGGCTGCATTTCTACAATTGAAAAATATCTGGAACTCCAAACAGCTGTAAACCGATATCAAAAGTAGGATTTTCAATACAAATGTTAAGACAGTTCTACTGTACGGACCGGAAACATGGAGAACTACGAAAGGCATCATCCAGAAGATATAAGTGTTTATTGACAGTTGTATACAAATAATACTTCGGATCCGTTGGCCAGAAACCATCAGGAACAACCTACTGTGGGAGAGAGCAGATCGAATTTCAGCGGAGGAGGAAATAGGAAGAAGCGGGGAAGTGGGAAACACACACTGTGAGAAGCACCTAACTGAGTCGCAAAGCAAGCCCTCATTTGGAACTCTCAAGGTCGAAGGAAAAGAGGAAGCCTAAGGAACACATTACGTCGAGAAATAGAGAAAGACGAGAAGAATTATCGAAAACTAGAATAAACTGGAAAGGGAAGCACAGGACAGATTTGGTTGGAGAAAACTGGTTGGTGGCCTATTCTCTATCGAACGTAACCGGCGTAAGTAAGTAAGTAAGTATTTTTATCCTTTCTAGCACTGCATGACGTTCATTGTGACCCCCCTTTTTTATTTTGAAGAAGGCTTTGATGATCCTGATTTCTTGAGATTTCTGTCCTATCGTTGCACTTTGTGCTACTTTGAACAGCTTCATCGCAACTCTTTATGTAGGTGAGGCGTTTTCTTCTTCATGGTCGGAGTATAACGGCATCTCTCCTGAAGATTATCTTTTTTATTTCACCCAAAAACAACGTGTTTCACTGATTTTAAGCTTGAGCAGGTTGTATGTTTCCATATCTGAAGCAACTTGAATGATTCTTTCGGTCTCCCACATTGCGCGAACATTCTGTGTTCCGATATTGATGGTTACTTTGCGGGCGCCATGTATCACTAGTTTCGTGATGATCAACATTCAACATATTCTTAGTGTTCGTGATTTGCTCGTCTATGCAATCGTCAACAAATAGCGCCTGATGGTTATAAATCAGAAGGCAAACACGAGTGGTTGGATACGTTTACTTTTGACGCACTACAAAACGAACCGGCAGACCATAATCACATAGAGAACGGCAAGCACACTAGCGAGTGAATTGGTGAATTGGTGAATTAATTATTAAGATTAAAATGTTCAAAAATATACATAGAAAAATCCCGACCGTAGCTGCTACCTTGACGTGGTGGTGAGGCTTGCCTATCGTGATCACCCAACCGAGCTTTATTGGCTGGGACATATGTCCTTGAAGGTTCTGCCATGCCAGGCAGGCCAAGTAGAGGACGATGTGACTAAAAGCAGCTACTCTAGGTCTGAGGGCGAAGTCGTACTGCTGACTGCAGAGAGGTGTGACAGAAGTAAGGTGTTTCCGTCGGACAACCAGCATCTGAAGCGATGCTGCCTTCACATAAGTAAAGAAGGGTTAGAAAAGGTCGACCCTGAATATGTCACACCTCACCCTACCTCACGGATTTCCGTCTCCGGCGGTAGGAGCTGCCCACTAAGGGCCTTAAAAAGAGCGGAGCTAATACTCAAAAAACCTTTCATATAAAGGCGGTGCGTGACCGATCTCAAGTACTTGTCCCTTGAGCTCTGAATTCGCGCTCCCGGGTCGTTAAGGCCAACGCTAATCTAATTTCCTTTTCAGGTTCCACAAGAAACACTCTTCCACGGTGTGGGCAGCCGGGAAGTAACATCCGACCTCATATCTGTATCAGCACACAAGACCAAACTGGTCGCAATCAAATCCTTTCTACACCTCTTAATAACTCTTATATCTCCTCGACAAACGCTTCAGTCATCATCTGAATAGATTTGTAGGTCTAAACCTATAAGTATCTTATATATATATATATATTCATCAGGAAGAAATGGTGACGAATTTGAAGAATCATGCAGTTGAGATAAAATGCCTAGATAAAAGATACCATCTAATTATCATCAGTCATGTCTTCAATGCAATTATTAGTGTACCCGTTAGATACCTGCAAAAGTCTATTAACTGTCTGTTCACTGAAATAGTTGTGATATTCTAATTGGTATCATTGAACGAAATCCACCAATGCAAAGCATTTGTTTGTCTAAATGAACTAACATCGCAGGGTATTCTACGCATTTCATTAGTTTCAGTTGATTTTTAAGTAACATTTGCCACCAGTTTATCAGGTTGATTAATTAAGTGATTCAATTTCCATTGAGTGCTCTAAGTGTATTTTGCTTGCTGTTTTGTAATTGATTTTCCTGTTGCTGTATATCGATAATAACGAAGATGTCACCAGAATGCATCACACAAATACACAGATAAAAGTTCAATGCGAACACTATAACTTTATAAGGAACTAAATAACTAGGTTGACAGTAGAGCCTGAATTTGAAACTATCCAAAACCTGTTATTACTGTCATTATTATAATGATTATCATTATCATTGACATTATTGTTATCATCATCGTTATTATTGACAACAGTTTTGTTCCTCTATTCAAATTAAGTATATCTCACAGTGTATACATTTATTCTCACTTTCTACTGAAAAGGTAGTAAGTGCATAAGTGCATTTAGTATATAATTAAAAAGAGCTTAGAGCAGAATATGAAACTAACACTTAATTTCACTTCACTTCCTCCTTATGCTACAGTTTTCTCTCTCACTTGTTTGGGCATGAATAATTAAAAATGAAATATCGAAGTACAGAGAATCATTCATTTATAAGCACGATATCGATGATAGATGTAAAGTCAACAGAAGGCAAATGAATGAAATGTTTTACTGATTAGTTAGTTATACAGTTAGTTGTACAATAAAATGTTCATCTGTATACAAACCTTTGGATATAAGTATGTGATGAAATATTCTTCAATAAATTTTCAGTTGAAATTTATACACTGAATGATGAACAATTTTAATTGGTTACATAGATAATAATAATGAATGTTGATAATCTTATAAGTAGAATATAAAACAGTAGATAGGTGCAGTACACAGTATTATTCTTCTGTTTAATATATGTTTAATTGACACATCGATGTGAACCATATAAATATCAATTATATGCAAAACGGAACGTTCAACTATGTCTGAAATTATTCGGACATCATGTATAAAAATAAGAATAAGTACAAATAACTTGTAAAACATCTATTGTACACTGAAGTCTCAAACAACATACATAAGACATCAAAAGTTAATCGAAACTGAAAATTTATTCTTTGAACAAGTAGATGAGATTTGGATGACAGTAAGAACAATGAAATGGTCGATAGAAATTAAACGTGCCAAGTTATAATATCATCAAGAGATTCACTTATTGACTTAAAATACGCACTTGATGTAATTCTGTTTAGTAAATATTTTGACAAAATTCACAGTCTTCTAAACTCTACGAGAATAGTCATGAACTTGTTTGACTTTGTTTCCCACTTTACTCACTCTTATCAGAGTTGATCAGTTTGAAGAATAAAAGCCTAATCCGTGAAAGATAGTAAAAACTAAATAGCATTTTGTTTTTCATTTGTAAGATCATGTAGATATATTTATGAATATATACATAAAATAGCTCATCAAGAAGGTGTTGATTGAAGCTCCAACAATTGTACTAATCGTCAACTAAACTAGATTCAGTGATACATCTTCTAGTTTTAAGCAATTTCTCAGTTTGTGGTGAAATTTTATCGCAAATGTTTTGTCAAGTGAGCTTATATACTTTCATAAACAAACATTCATGTAGCTATTAGTCTGTCTTGAAGCTCATACCTAAGCGAACTCATGGATTTATGGTGAGAAACTTGACCGTATTGAAGAGAGACAATTATTCACTAATGACATCATATAATTATCGCTTAATTTCGTGAATTGATTGAAGTTACACACTTAAACCAGTGGATACTAATCTACAGGTTTACAGATTAAGTTTGCGTTGCGATTTAGTGAAACAGATTAGAAATCTACTCATGCTACATTTCAGACATTCACCTGCTAGTAAATTCAAATATTCTCGGACATATTATTCAATTCAACATTCAGTAGCTATTAGAAATCAAATAATAATCATGTGATTTCATTTCGTTTATGAAACTGGTTGCAAGCAGATTATGTAATTCAGTTTGCAAGTATTTTGTTTTCAAGTAATCAATAACTTGAACCTTCTTACTCTGATACTGATTATTCACTAGATTTTAATCACTGACACGTTTGTTTTAGACTTTAAACAATGATTGCATTCAATTGCATGGTTACGGGTTCTAGTGATTTGACATAATATGAACTATGTTTTGATATTAACACGTTCATTGTGGCGGATAGTGAGTCACAGTTGAAATACTGAGCGAAATAATGCTCCTCGTTCAATGTGAACCTGTAACACACAGATTCACAGACAGAAATGTTATCAGTGAATTATTTTCAAAGTGACTGACCTCATGTGTATATATTTTACCAGTATTTTTATTATCAATTTTCTTAGGTACTGAAGTAATAATTTCGCAAATATGTATATGTCATCATTCATTGTTTTAGTTTGTAAAATTTGGCTATGGAAACAAATCAATAATTGATGATTGAATGACGCCAATTTATTTTGAATTGAATTCGTTCTCTTTTCCTTAATCATATGTTGGATGCCTAATATTTTCTGTTACCACTATTACTTCTATTGCTTCTAGTCTTGTAGCCTTCTTCTCGAGCATTTATTTATGCTGTGTTATTGTGGTATGCGGATTTGAACTGACGCACATACGTTATGGACTTCAAGTTGCTTATTACCATTCGACAATGTCAGGAATGCTGGAAAATCTGCCAACAACTGAAAATAGTCGACGTTTAGAAAGCAAACTGAAAGACAAACACGAAACAAGAGTAAAAATAATGGATAATAGGAAAGGATGTTTCGAAATGACTCGTAACATCGGTAATATTCGATGAAATTATTGTTGTCGAAATGTCTGAATAAGGCAAAAACTACTCATTTTTAGAGAGTAGTGTCGTGTAACACGCGAAATCGGTTAACTAAGAAATATTACAGTTAGTAATATCGTATCTAACATCATTTTTACTTGTGTCAAATATCATTAGTCTTGTCTTAATAAGTCACATCTTTTAGAATAGTTGTTTGGTAAAAACTTAGGATTGCCATTCAGTTTCATTTAACCGCTATGTAAAACTAATGTGTGAACGGCTTCATTGTACATTTACTATTTCAACCATTCTTCTCATCGATTGTAAATTACAAAAGTATAAACTCTCTGTTCACAGAAGACAATGCTGATTTGTTGCAACTTTCATGGTTATTTACAGAAAGATTTGTTATTCAAATACTAATATATTTATTTGTTGATTATTGTCTACTAAATTTGTTCTGGCTTAAGTTTCAATTTTCCCTTCGTGATTGTTAACCTTTTGGCATAAATGGCATAATTCATTCGCGACACTCATGCCACTAACAATCTGAACTTCGTAGATGACGCATTAGATATTTGAAGTGGGAATACTGGGTTCGATACTGATGTGGACACTGACATTGAGATACAAGTACACGAGCTGACAAGCGACTACTCAACTTTACTTGAAAATATCATCTGTGTTGAGAAAAGCTGTAATCTGACAGATTTGTTACTGATACAGAACATGTCTTGCTGTTGATTTACAAAATCGTTTGATAAATCGAAGACTACTGTATGTAAATTTACCATTCAATTGAATTATTTCTGAATAAACTTTTTTCCATTTACTTATTCGGCTACAAAACACTGACATACTCTCTTTTATACTGTGAAAACTATAGTTGATTCAACAAACTCATTGAAATATGTCAAATGATACGATTAATTGAGTGTACTAAATTAAAATCACTATATTTTTATTAACTAACAGTTAACTTCCGTTTCATGACACTCACAATTAGTAGTCATGTTGTAATTGTCAGTGACAGTAATACATTCACTAACTGTTAGTAGCATCAACTGATCGATCCAACATAATGCCCATCTTATTTCCAAATCAATCTTACTGAAATCCCACAAACGTTAACAAAAATAATTATTTTCACTCCATTCGAGCATGATTTATATGGGACAAATTAATACATAACCTACAAATCAATACAACTGAAAATCCTCCCACATATTCTGAATCATAATTATTGGTTTAAGCATTGAAATCAATGGGGGAGAGGAAATGGTTTATCAGCAGTGAGCCAATCATTTTTTCAGCGCATATTGTAATTTCAGTATTTCAATAAAAGAAGCGAGTTCAGAAAAGGAATGTTACACTTGTATGTTTTGTCAAATCATCAAAGGATAAGGTAGAAATCAATGCGATTCCTGTTCCGTTTTTGAGTCAGGGAAACTAATGTACCAACTAACACACGAAAAGCAGAGAAATGTTTGAAGTGTACTTCTGTCCAACCACATGTTGAATGATAAAATTGAAGAAAAATTAAAAGGGAGTTGAACAAAGCTAAAAGGCAGGAAACTGAAACAGAAACAGCCGAATACGTGGGTAAGGGATAAGATAAGTAATAGTAGAGGGTGGGAGGGGGCGCTTAGTAGAGGCAAATCGTGTTGTATTTTCGTTGTGTTTTCTCCTCATGTTTCACTTAACTATCCAACTTGACCGAATTCATTTGCAATAGTTGATTATGGACAGTAGAATGAATTGCTAACTATCATTCACATATGATGTGCATGGTCTAGTATTACTTAGGTAAGACATTGAAGTGAATGTTTGAAATTGTAAAATATTTACAT
Source organism: Schistosoma turkestanicum (assembly GCA_944470395.2). Taxonomy (NCBI): domain Eukaryota; kingdom Metazoa; phylum Platyhelminthes; class Trematoda; order Strigeidida; family Schistosomatidae; genus Schistosoma; species Schistosoma turkestanicum. Next base: position 61,846,705 of record OX103979.1, read on the forward strand.
TTACAATGTAGTTGGTCAGTAGGTCAAAAATGACTTTTGATTGAGGAAATAGAGTTTCACATGAATATCGGTAGTTAATTTGAACTAAAGTTTCGATTATCTGTGAAATTATATGCTCATTTATCGACCGGTTAGCATAATACTTGATCAAATTTTCTTTTTCTGTCATGTTGATTGAATGAAGTGTCATTGATTGATATACAATTAATTCATTTTGGAAAGTTTTACAGTTAGTTCATGTTTTAATTGTAATCAGTGTACGTTATGCAAGAAGAACAACTATTAACTAATAAGGCAATAATAATTTCATGTAAATTATAACATAATTGACAGTAAATATTTCACAAGACTTGAATGGGTTATGTCGAATGGTTTTAGCACTTGAATGATAGTTAACAAGAGAAGCCATGATATATTTGAATGGTGCCAATTAAATTTCTGTCTCAATTTGTGACTCAATTGAAACCATTGTTTTCAACGAAGGTCCAAAATGTCGAAAATTTCATTTTCTACTCAATGGGATAGTACAAACATGTCATTGTTTTCTCACTCTGTCTTCATTTGGTTATACACGTATTGATTGTGTTCGCATGAAGAAAGTTTTGTACATTTTTCAATGAATTCATCATTTCATCGAAATCATTGAACAGAAAATCTACAAAATCAAGTTAAATGTTAAGCGGAATAAGGCAGGTAAACTAGTAAAACAGACAGTGTAATCATTTTCTGTGTTGCATGTTAGTTTATGAAAGTAACATTTCATATCAATGAAATGTGTAGTAAAACACCTTAGAAAATGAAACACAAAGCATATCTTTAAATATTTTCACAAATGTCTTTCCCAGTAGTAGTCTGAATGAACTTTCTGTAAGGAACTAATCAAACCCGGAATAATAAACTTGGTTTACACGTTTTTTAATGGTTACAATTTTGTGAACTTTTCGCTGACACAATCAAATCGCAATATAAAACTAACCTTTTTTAATTCCTGTATGGCGAATTGAGATATGAATAAATGTCATATGCATGACCTACCAAAGGGTTCCTTCATAATGAATATCAGATGTTCCGGTGACGGTTTATCTGTGAGTTCACAGTCAACATCTATTAATTAACATTTTTATCTAAAGTCATTTCCTGGTTTTAAAGAATCTCATAATACGCTGGCATGATTGTCTAATCTCTTCTCGTTTTTAGTATTTTGTATATTTCTTAAGAAACACGTTTACATTTACCGAATTGTTTTAACCCCTAAAGATGATGCTACTATTCCGACTTATGATAAGATAAACACAGGACATCCAAGAATCAATATCCTGTGTATTCGTTGATCCGAACATCTTTTCACCATTATTTATGCATATTTTATGTCCTAATGTACAAACTAACACAAAACTATTTTGACAATTCATGAAGATATGTTAACTCAAGTTCAATATACTCAATTGTTCGAATACTTATTTTATGTCTTGTAAATACAAACTCATATAAATGTCCGATTTGAAATAGTTTGAAGTAGATGTCAACTATGCGATGCAAGTTAATATGGCTGACGAGTACTGACGAGGATAAAACCTGCAACTTGAATTCCACTACTGACCACATTCAATTCATTCATCATCATTCATTCATCATCAATAACTCCTTTATCTGATCAATTCCAATGACACTTATGATAACATCAAAGTATTTGACTACTTTTTCGTAAAGACAAGCTATTCAAAACATTATGAAGAAGTTTAACTATGAAATATTTTCATTTGTAATTCAGTCATCCAAAGTGGTTTGTTAACTGTAAAGTGTTAGTCGATTGTCTAATAGAAGTGAGTCACCCACCGGTTAACAATAGTAGAACAGTAGAGTTTTTTCTTCTGACATTTCGACACATACCTGATTGATTTTCTTCTTTGTATTCGAACAGGAAAGAACACGATCAGCTCCGTTTCTGTATTTATCAATAAATTGTAATGAATACAACGCCTGTTCAGCTTAATGATCGAACTGCAACTGAAAATGAGAAGAATGAACATTTCATGCATGCATTTCATTGTTTTTTCGAATTATTTTCAAAGCCTACTTTCATCAATCGGAGTCAAATGATGTATAATATTAAGTATTTGAGTAAGTGTGACAGTAAATCATCATTTTGTCAATCATCGATATCAAACAGTATAAATGATGACTGCAAACTGTCCGATACTACTGATAATACTACTTTTAAGAATAACGAAACGACAAATTTAAATACTGATTATGATAACAATAATAGTAATAATATAAATCAAGGAAATAGTAGTATCTGCAAAGACAGGCATCAATCATCGGTCTTAACAGGATTTCAGCAAGGCTTCACGAATCCATTCATCATTCCTCAATATCCTTCGATCAAAAACTGTCAAAAATTTGTCGATACAGTGAATATGGACGAAAACACATGTGAAATTCCCTTAGACTTAAGCATGCCATCTACTGTGCACAAACGAGTAACACAATCAACAAATACTACTACCCGATCTACTACACTGTATAATCACAAGAGCAATGATGAACAATGGACATTTTGTCAACTAAATTGTGAATATACTCAAGAAAATGAGCGCATTAGTAACAATATTCATAATAATGATTCATTTAACCAATTACATTCATCTTGTGAATTCAACACGAAAAGTAAAAAGTGTTGTAAACGTTTTATGAGTGAAAAAGATACCCGTATGAGTGCTGCTGCTGTTGCTGATGATGTTGATCGAATTGGTAATGTGAAGAATCACTGGAAGCGAAATCACTTCACTGATATTGATATAAATCAACGAATGGCGTATTTTATTCAGTGGAACAGACAATCTAATCAATTAGAACAGTCATCAACTGTCACATCGTCGTCAACACTGACAACCACCACCACCACAACAACAACAACAACAACAACAGCAACCACACGATCCATACCAAAAGTCAACTACACTGAATGTAGTCCATCTGGTAAACAACCAGTAACTCGATGTAATCATTGTCATGTTGTATTTTCATCTTTAAATGAATTAAATAATCATTTTCTGACAGAGCATAATGTTATACTGCAAGCTGAAATGGAGCATACGAAATCATGGAAATCACATACAATAGATGACAGCTGTTTGAAAGTATGTTTATCGAATCTCGTCATTTTTGTATTAAAGGCACATATACATGTCTGTGTATGTAATGTTATAGATCTCTGAGTAAACTCTTTTGAAAAAGATTCTAATTAGATTGAAATATGTACACCTTATTAATTTACTGAGGGATAATAATTTCTATGATTTTGACACTGAGTTTTGCTTGTTGTCTTAGAATTTCCTGTGTAAACAATAAAAAGTCTGTCCAACATTCTGAATCACTTCAATAGTTGATGGCAATCTGGAACTCCTCAATCATATCCACTCATCATTTCACTCCTAGTCATGCTTTGTAATTACTTGCACAAAATCGATAAGATTTGAACCCGATGGTAGATTTATCCTAAAAACATTAAGATAAATGCTAATTACCTTGTAGAAGTTGGAATTCCTTTTATATTCTAGTCGATTTTTGAAAGTACTTTAAACATACACGTACATTTCATGTAATGAAGTTGTAGACTTGAACCGATAACATTAAAATTTACTGAAGATATTGTCGATAATATTTTATCGTAACATTCTACAATTATCTCCTTCGATAATTGTAAATTTGACATTGAATTTCTGATTGACATTCAATTCCAAATAAAACTTTGTACTGTAATGGTTGTATGTAAGTTTTGAACATTGGATGTTTTAAAATGACCACCTTTCAGTGTTCACTGGTTTTATTTACACAATACGATGATTCAATGAATAAATAGTGAAAATAATTTGAAAATATGCATGTCAATTAGTTTGTCAGTTATAAATCAATGTTACGATAATAAAGCAATCTTTACAAATTATAACATAAATCCAAAAATTAAAGTTTACGATGATAATACTTGAAGATTTCTTGAATAGAGATTTAGTCACATTGCAACGAAAACGACCAAATCTCTTGGAAATTAAGATTTGATCGAATTTCGATTGATGAAGTGACTGTTTTGTTGAGACTAATAAAATGTGAATTTGATTAATACTGTATTATATCCGCGTTTAGACAGTTAGCTTCAGTGTATACTGTGTGACTGTCTAATACATAAAACTGTAATCTATTCGAATGTGGTCACCTGTTGGCACTCACAAATACCAAAATACACCATCAACAATTTGTATATAAATGTATAAATTACTCACGTAGTGGGCAGGCTATTTCCAACATAAATATCGATATGAATAAATATCATTACTGTTTTGTTAATCTAAATATGGAACCTGTGAATAAGACTAGATTTCATCGATGAGAAGAATGGTTGAAATAGTAAATGTACAATGAAGCCGTTTACACATTAGTTTTACATAGCGGTTAAATGAAACTGAATGGCAATCCTAAGTTTTTACAAAACAACTATTCTAAAAGATGTAACTTATTAAGAAAAGTCTAATGATACTTGACACAAGTAAAAATGATGTTAGATATGATATTACTAACTGTAATATTTCTTAGTTAACCGATTTCGCGTGTTACACGACACTACTTTCTAAAAATGAGTAGTTTTTGCCTTATTCAGACATTTCGACAACAATAATTTCATCGAATATTACCGATGTTACAACGAGTCATTTCGAAACATCCTTTCCTATTATCCATTATTTTTACTATTGTTTCGTGTTTGTCTTTCAGTTTGCTTTCTAAAAGTCGACTATTTTCAGTTGTTGGCAGATTTTCCAGCATTCCTGACATTGTCGAATGGGAATAAGCAACCTGAAGTCAATAACATATAAGCGTCAGTTCAAATTCGCATACCACAATAACACAGCATAAATAAATGCTCGAGAAGAAGGCTACAAGACTAGAAGCAATAGAAGTAATAGTGGTAACAGAAAATATTAGGCATCCAACATATGATTAAGGAAAAGAGAACGAATTCAATTCAAAATAAATTGGCGTCATTCAATCATCAATTATTGGTTTGTTTCCATAGCCAAATTTTACAAACTAAAACAATGAATGATGACATATACATATTTGCGAAATTATTACTTCAGTACCTAAGAAAAATGATAATAAAAATACTGGTAAAATATATACACATGAGGTCAGTCACTTTGAAAATAATTCACTAATAACATTTCTGTCTGTGAATCTGTGTGTTACAGGTTCACATTGAACGAGGAGCATTATTTCGCTCAGTATTTCAACTGTGACTCACTATCCGCCACAATGAACGTGTTAATATCAAAACATAGTTCATATTATGTCAAATCACTAGAACCCGTAACCATGCAATTGAATGCAATCATTGTTTAAAGTCTAAAACAAACGTGTCAGTGATTAAAATCTAGTGAATAATCAGTATCAGAGTAAGAAGGTTCAAGTTATTGATTACTTGAAAACAAAATGCTTGCAAACTGAATTACATAATCTGCTTGCAACCAGTTTCATAAACGAAATGAAATCACATGATTATTATTTGATTTCTAATAGCTACTGAATGTTGAATTGAAGAATATGTCCGAGAATATTTGAATTTACTAGCAGGTGAATGTCTGAAATGTAGCATGAGTAGATTTCTAATCTGTTTCACTAAATCGCAACGCAAACTTAATCTGTAAACCTGTAGATTAGTATCCACTGGTTTAAGTGTGTAACTTCAATCGATTCACGAAATTAAGCGATAATTATATGATATCATTAGTGAATAATTGTCTCTCTTCAAAACGGTCAAGTTTTTCACCATAAATCCATGAGTTCGCTTAGGTATGAGCTTCAAGACAGACTAATAGCTACATGAATGTTTGCTTATGAAAGTATATAAGCTCACTTGACAAAACATTTGCGATAAAATTTCACCACAAACTGAGAAATTGCTTAAAACTAGAAGATGTATCACTGAATCTAGTTTAGTTGACGATTAGTACAATTGTTGGAGCTTCAATCAACACCTTCTTGATGAGCTATTTTATGTATATATTCATAAATATATCTACATGATCTTATAAATGAAAAATAAAATGCTATTTAGTTTTTACCATCTTTCATGGATTATAACTCCGCCAGTAGAACCTTCGGGGCTACTGCCGGTCCCAAGCCCGGGTAAAGGAGGAGGGTTGGACATGGGGTTGGCGACCCCATTCCGTCAAAAACTAACTTGCCAAAAAAATGCTAACGAGAAAAAATAATTCAAACCATTTCAACTCCGCCCTGGGAGTTGGAGGAAGAATTATGACGTCGCGTGATGAAAGCCGAGTTCCCTCGGAAGTCACGGGGCCGATGCCTCTTCTGACAACCAGAGCGACCATTTTTTTAGGTACATGGAACGTTCGCACATTGTGGGAGACTGGAAGACTATTTCAAGTTGCGGCAGAAATGAAAAGATACAACCTCGAGGTGCTTGGAATCAGTGAAACGCATTGGACACAAGTAGGACAACTGAGACTAGTTTCAGGGGAACTGCTGTTATATTCTGGTCATGAAGATGAAAACGCTCCACATACACAAGGAGTTGCACTGATGCTGTCCAAACATGCACAAAAGGCACTGATAGGATGGGAATCTCATGGACCGATGATCATTAAAGCATCCTTCAAAACAAAGAAAGCGGACATTACAATGAACTTCATCCAATGCTACGCACCTACCAATGACTACAATGACGACGTTAAAGATCAATTCTACGAAAGGCTGCGGGCAATCGTCGAGAAATGTTCACCAAAGGATTTGACGATTCTTATGGGAGACCTGAATGCCAAGGTTGGAATGGACAACACTGGATATGAAGACATCATGGGATGACATAGATTGGGAGAAAGGAACGAAAACGGTGAGAGATTTGCAAACCTATGTGCCTTCAACAAACTGGTCATCGGTGGCACAATATTCCCACACAAACGCATTCACAAAGCCACATGGATTTCACCGGACCACACTACTCAAAACCAGATTGATCATATCTGTGTCAACAAAACGTTCAGAAGGACTATGGAGGATGTGAGAACCAGGAGAGGAGCTGATATAGCCTCAGATCACCATTTGCTAATCGCCAAAATGAAACTGAAGCTAAAGAAGCACTGGACAACGGGGCAGATAACATCGCACAAGTTTAATACGGCCTTTCTTCGGGATACTGTAAAGCTCAATGAATTCAGGATAGCCCTCACAAATAGGTTCCAGGCCTTTCAGGATCTACTCAATGGAGAGGACGCAACGTTGGAGAACAATTGGAAAGGGATTAAGGAGGCAACCACTTCAACATGTCACGAAGTTGTGGGTCACAAGAAGTACCATCACAAGGAATGAATCTCTATTGATACTCTCGCAAAAATTGAAGAAAGGAGGAACAAGAAGGCAGCAATCAATGTCAGCCGAACAAGAGCGGAGAAAGTTAAGGCGCAAGCTGCATACACAGAAGCAAACAGGCAAGTGAAGAAAAGCATCAGAGCTGACAAACGAAATTATGTGGAAGATCTAGCAATGACGGCGGAAAAGGTTGCAAGAGAAGGAAACTTGAGACAATTGTACGAAACAACAAAGAAGCTGGCCGGAAACTATCGTAAACCAGAACGACCAGTGAAAAGTAGGGAAGGCAAATTAATCAGCAACACTGAAGAACAATGAAATAGGTGGGTAGAGCACTTTCAGGAACTCTTGAATCGACCAGCTCCACTGAACACACCCAACATCGAAGCAGCATCCACGGATCTCCAGATTAATATTGGCGCACCTACGATTGAGGAGATCAGTATGGCCATCAGACAAATCAAGAGCGGCAAAGCACCAGGACCAGACAACATTCCAGCAGAGGCAAGGAAAGCAGATGTAGAAACAACTGCGAAAATATTTCACATCCTCTTCAAGAAGATTTGGGATGAGGAACAAGTACCATCAGATTGGAAAGAATGATACCTCATCAAAATACCAAAGAAAGGCGATCTCAGTAAGTGTGAGAACTACACAGGCATCACTCTTCTCTCAACACCAGGCAAAGTCTTCAACAGGGTATTGTTAAACAGAATGAAGGACTTTGTAGACGCCCAACTTCGAGATCAACAGGCTGGATTTCGGAAGGATCGATCGTGTACGGACCAAATTGCAACATTACGGATCTTTGTGGAACAATCAATTGAATGGAACTCACCACTCTACATCGACTTCATTGTCTACGATAAAGCATTAGATAGCGTGGACAGGACCACACTGTGGAGGCTGCTTGGACACTACGGCGTGCCTGAGAAGATAGTTAACATCATACGGATCTCTTACTTACTTACTTGGTTGGAGTAAACCAACCAAATCACACTTGATGGAGACTCTTCGAAGGACGTTAACACCTTTACATATCTTGACAGCATCATCGGCAACCAAGGTGGATCCGATGCAGATGTGATGGCGTGGATCGGCAAAGCAAGGGCTACATTTCTACAATTGAAAAATATCTGGAACACCAAGCAAATATCAATCAACACCAAAATCATGATTTTCAATACAAATGTCAAGACAGTTCTACTGTATGGAGCGGAAACTTGGAGAACTACCAAAGCCGTCATACAGAAGATACAGGTATTTATGTACAGTTGTCTTCGCAAAATATATCGCATTCGTTGGCCAGATACCATACGTATATGTACTCACATAATTTGTGTAGTTTCTTTTCAAAAATAAAATGATTCTGGAGATTTACACATTAATTTAAATATTTTGAAAAACCTGACAAACATTCAAAATAAATTGGCGTCATTCAATCATCAATTATTGGTTTGTTTCCACAATCAAATTTTACAAACTAAAACAATGAATGATGACATATACATATTTGCGAAATTATTACTTCAGTACCTAAGAAAAATGATAATAAAAATACTGGTAAAATATATACACATGAGGTCAGTCACTTTGAAAATAATTCACTAATAACATTTCTGTCTGTGAATCTGTGTGTTACAGGTTCACATTGAACGAGGAGCATTATTTCGCTCAGTATTTCAACTGTGACTCACTATCCGCCACAATGAACGTGTTAATATCAAAACATAGTTCATATTATGTCAAATCACTAGAACCCGTAACCATGCAATTGAATGCAATCATTGTTTAAAGTCTAAAACAAACGTGTCAGTGATTAAAATCTAGTGAATAATCAGTATCAGAGTAAGAAGGTTCAAGTTATTGATTACTTGAAAACAAAATGCTTGCAAACTGAATTACATAATCTGCTTGCAACCAGTTTCATAAACGAAATGAAATCACATGATTATTATTTGATTTCTAATAGCTACTGAATGTTGAATTGAAGAATATGTCCGAGAATATTTGAATTTACTAGCAGGTGAATGTCTGAAATGTAGCATGAGTAGATTTCTAATCTGTTTCACTAAATCGCAACGCAAACTTAATCTGTAAACCTGTAGATTAGTATCCACTGGTTTAAGTGTGTAACTTCAATCAATTCACGAAATTAAGCGATAATTATATGATATCATTAGTGAATAATTGTCTCTCTTCAAAACGGTCAAGTTTTTCACCATAAATCCATGAGTTCGCTTAGGTATGAGCTTCAAGACAGACTAATAGCTACATGAATGTTTGCTTATGAAAGTATATAAGCTCACTTGACAAAACATTTGCGATAAAATTTCACCACAAACTGAGAAATTGCTTAAAACTAGAAGATGTATCACTGAATCTAGTTTAGTTGACGATTAGTACAATTGTTGGAGCTTCAATCAACACCTTCTTGATGAGCTATTTTATGTATATATTCATAAATATATCTACATGATCTTATAAATGAAAAATAAAATGCTATTTAGTTTTTACCATCTTTCATGGATTATAACTCCGCCAGTAGAACCTTCGGGGCTACTGCCGGTCCCAAGCCCGGGTAAAGGAGGAGGGTTGGACATGGGGTTGGCGACCCCATTCCGTCAAAAACTAACTTGCCAAAAAAATGCTAACGAGAAAAAATAATTCAAACCATTTCAACTCCGCCCTGGGAGTTGGAGGAAGAATTATGACGTCGCGTGATGAAAGCCGAGTTCCCTCGGAAGTCACGGGGCCGATGCCTCTTCTGACAACCAGAGCGACCATTTTTTTAGGTACATGGAACGTTCGCACATTGTGGGAGACTGGAAGACTATTTCAAGTTGCGGCAGAAATGAAAAGATACAACCTCGAGGTGCTTGGAATCAGTGAAACGCATTGGACACAAGTAGGACAACTGAGACTAGTTTCAGGGGAACTGCTGTTATATTCTGGTCATGAAGATGAAAACGCTCCACATACACAAGGAGTTGCACTGATGCTGTCCAAACATGCACAAAAGGCACTGATAGGATGGGAATCTCATGGACCGATGATCATTAAAGCATCCTTCAAAACAAAGAAAGCGGACATTACAATGAACTTCATCCAATGCTACGCACCTACCAATGACTACAATGACGACGTTAAAGATCAATTCTACGAAAGGCTGCGGGCAATCGTCGAGAAATGTTCACCAAAGGATTTGACGATTCTTATGGGAGACCTGAATGCCAAGGTTGGAATGGACAACACTGGATATGAAGACATCATGGGATGACATAGATTGGGAGAAAGGAACGAAAACGGTGAGAGATTTGCAAACCTATGTGCCTTCAACAAACTGGTCATCGGTGGCACAATATTCCCACACAAACGCATTCACAAAGCCACATGGATTTCACCGGACCACACTACTCAAAACCAGATTGATCATATCTGTGTCAACAAAACGTTCAGAAGGACTATGGAGGATGTGAGAACCAGGAGAGGAGCTGATATAGCCTCAGATCACCATTTGCTAATCGCCAAAATGAAACTGAAGCTAAAGAAGCACTGGACAACGGGGCAGATAACATCGCACAAGTTTAATACGGCCTTTCTTCGGGATACTGTAAAGCTCAATGAATTCAGGATAGCCCTCACAAATAGGTTCCAGGCCTTTCAGGATCTACTCAATGGAGAGGACGCAACGTTGGAGAACAATTGGAAAGGGATTAAGGAGGCAACCACTTCAACATGTCACGAAGTTGTGGGTCACAAGAAGTACCATCACAAGGAATGAATCTCTATTGATACTCTCGCAAAAATTGAAGAAAGGAGGAACAAGAAGGCAGCAGTGAATGTCAGCCGAACAAGAGCGGAGAAAGTTAAGGCGCAAGCTGCATACACAGAAGCAAACAGGCAAGTGAAGAAGAGCATCAGAGCTGACGAACGAAAATATGTGGAAGATCTAGCAATGACGGCGGAAAAGGCTGCAAGAGAAGGAAACTTGAGACAATTGTACGAAACAACAAAGAAGCTGGCCGGAAACTATCGTAAACCAGAACGACCAGTGAAAAGTAGGGAAGGCAAATTAATCAGCAACACTGAAGAACAATGAAATAGGTGGGTAGAGCACTTTCGGGAACTCCTGAATCGACCAGCTCCACTGAACACACCCAACATCGAAGCAGCATCCACGGATCTCCAGATTAATATTGGCGCACCTACGATTGAGGAGATCAGTATGGCCATCAGACAAATCAAGAGCGGCAAAGCACCAGGACCAGACAACATTCCAGCAGAGGCAATGAAAGCAGATGTAGAAACAACTGCGAAAATATTTCACATCCTCTTCAAGAAGATTTGGGATGAGGAACAAGTACCATCAGATTGGAAAGAATGATACCTCATCAAAATACCAAAGAAAGGCGATCTCAGTAAGTGTGAGAACTACACAGGCATCACTCTTCTCTCAACACCAGGCAAAGTCTTCAACAGGGTATTGTTAAACAGAATGAAGGACTTTGTAGACGCCCAACTTCGAGATCAACAGGCTGGATTTCGTAAGGATCGATCGTGTACTGACCAAATTGCAACATTACGGATCTTTGTGGAACAATCAATTGAATGGAACTCACCACTCTACATCGACTTCATTGTCTACGATAAAGCATTAGATAGCGTGGACAGGACCACACTGTGGAGGCTGCTTGGACACTACGGCGTGCCTGAGAAGATAGTTAACATCATACGGATCTCTTACTTACTTACTTGGTTGGAGTAAACCAACCAAATCACACTTGATGGAGACTCTTCGAAGGACGTTAACACCTTTACATATCTTGACAGCATCATCGGCAACCAAGGTGGATCCGATGCAGATGTGATGGCGTGGATCGGCAAAGCAAGGGCTACATTTCTACAATTGAAAAATATCTGGAACACCAAGCAAATATCAATCAACACCAAAATCATGATTTTCAATACAAATGTCAAGACAGTTCTACTGTATGGAGCGGAAACTTGGAGAACTACCAAAGCCGTCATACAGAAGATACAGGTATTTATGTACAGTTGTCTTCGCAAAATATATCGCATTCGTTGGCCAGATACCATACGTATATGTACTCACATAATTTGTGTAGTTTCTTTTCAAAAATAAAATGATTCTGGAGATTTACACATTAATTTAAATATTTTGAAAAACCTGACAAACATTCAAAATAAATTGGCGTCATTCAATCATCAATTATTGGTTTGTTTCCACAATCAAATTTTACAAACTAAAACAATGAATGATGACATATACATATTTGCGAAATTATTACTTCAGTACCTAAGAAAAATGATAATAAAAATACTGGTAAAATATATACACATGAGGTCAGTCACTTTGAAAATAATTCACTAATAACATTTCTGTCTGTGAATCTGTGTGTTACAGGTTCACATTGAACGAGGAGCATTATTTCGCTCAGTATTTCAACTGTGACTCACTATCCGCCACAATGAACGTGTTAATATCAAAACATAGTTCATATTATGTCAAATCACTAGAACCCGTAACCATGCAATTGAATGCAATCATTGTTTAAAGTCTAAAACAAACGTGTCAGTGATTAAAATCTAGTGAATAATCAGTATCAGAGTAAGAAGGTTCAAGTTATTGATTACTTGAAAACAAAATGCTTGCAAACTGAATTACATAATCTGCTTGCAACCAGTTTCATAAACGAAATGAAATCACATGATTATTATTTGATTTCTAATAGCTACTGAATGTTGAATTGAAGAATATGTCCGAGAATATTTGAATTTACTAGCAGGTGAATGTCTGAAATGTAGCATGAGTAGATTTCTAATCTGTTTCACTAAATCGCAACGCAAACTTAATCTGTAAACCTGTAGATTAGTATCCACTGGTTTAAGTGTGTAACTTCAATCAATTCACGAAATTAAGCGATAATTATATGATATCATTAGTGAATAATTGTCTCTCTTCAAAACGGTCAAGTTTTTCACCATAAATCCATGAGTTCGCTTAGGTATGAGCTTCAAGACAGACTAATAGCTACATGAATGTTTGCTTATGAAAGTATATAAGCTCGTTAGCAATCGAAATCCATCATCTGGGAGATACAAGTAGTTATTAACATGTCGTCTGGCCAGCGTAGACAACTGTTAATAACTACTTGTATCTTCCAGATGATGGATTTCGATCGCTAACGAGAAAAAATAATTCTATTGTTTTTTTGGTTGCGATTATTTCCTTTTTCTCATTTGCGATAAAATTTCACCACAAACTGAGAAATTGCTTAAAACTAGAAGATGTATCACTGAATCTAGTTTAGTTGACGATTAGTACAATTGTTGGAGCTTCAATCAACACCTTCTTGATGAGCTATTTTATGTATATATTCATAAATATATCTACATGATCTTATAAATGAAAAATAAAATGCTATTTAGTTTTTACCATCTTTCACGGATTAGGCTTTTATTCTTCAAACTGATCATCTCTGATAAGAGTGAGTAAAGTGGGAAACAAAGTCAAACATGTTCATGACTATTCTCGTAGTGTTTAGAAGACTGTGAAGTTTGTCAAAATATTTACTAAACAGAATTACTTCAAGTGCGTATTTTAAGTCAATAAGTGAATCTCTTGATGATATTATAACTTGTCACATTTAATTTCTATCGACCATTTCATTGTTCCTACTCTCATATTCATCTCATCTACTTGTTCAAAGAATAAATTTTCAGTTTCGATTAACTTTTGATGTCTTATGTATGTTGTTTGAGACTTCAGTGTACAATAGATGTTTTACAAGTTATTTGTACTTATTCTTATTTTCCATGATGTCCGAATAATTTCAGACATAGTTGAACGTTCCGTTTTGCATATAATTGATATTTATATGGTTCACATCGATGTGTCAATTAAACATATATTAAACAGAAGAATAATACTGTGTGCTGCACCTATCTACTGTTTTATGTTCTACTTATAAGATTATCAACAGTAATTATTATTATATATGTAACCAATTAAAATTTTTCATCATTCAGTGTATAAATTTCAACTGAAAATTTATTGAAGAATATTTCATCACATACTTATATCCAAAGGTTTGTATACAGATGAACATTTTATTGTACAACTAACTGTATAACTAACTAATCAGTAAAACATTTCATTCATTTGCCATCTGTTGACTTTACATCTATCATCGATATCGTGCTTATAAATGAATGATTCTCTGTACTTCGATATTTCATTTTTAATTATTCATGCCCAAACAAGTGAGAGAGAAAACTGTAGCATAAGGAGGAAGTGAAGTGAAATTAAGTGTTGATTTCATATTCTGCTCTAAGCTCTTTTTAATTATATACTAAATGCACATATGCACTTAATACCTTTTCAGTAGAAAGTGAGAATAAATGTATACACTGTGAGATATACTTAATTTGAATAGAGGAACAAAACTGTTGTCAATAATAACGATGATGATAACAATAATGTCAATGATAATGATAATCATTATAATAATGACAGTAATAACAGGTTTTGGATAGTTTCAAATTCATGCTTTACTGTCAACCTAGTTATTTAGTTCCTTATAAAGTTATAGTGTTCGCATTGAACTTTTATCTGTGTATTTGTGTGATGCATTCTGGTGACATCTTTTGTTATTATCGATATGCAGCAACAGGAAAATCAATTACAAAACAGCAAGCAAAATACACTCACAGCACTCAATGGAAATTGAATCACCTAAATTATCAACCTAATAAACTGGTGGCAAATGTTACTTAAAAATCAACTGAAACTAATGAAATGCGTAAAATACCCTGCGATGTCTGTTCATTTAGACAAACAAATGGTTTGCATTGATAGATTTCGCTCAATGTTAACAATTAGAATATCACAACTATTTCAGTGAACAGACAGGTAATAGACTTTTGCAGGTATCTAATGATTCCCATTTCGACGTAGCTTGAAATGACACCAAATAGGCTATGGAAACAGCAGTGATACATGCTAGTAAGCTAAAGCATAAGGTTAGGTAGAAAACAGTGGATCTTGGAAGCATCTACCGAACTAACAGATGCTCGAGAACATGGCCAGTAAGAGTAGAAAATTTTCGTAGGTTCCTGATTTCCGAACATCGGTGTCTTCAACGCTCGTATATCTTTGGACTATTGAGTAAGCAATGCAAGTGTTAAAAAACTAGTACTAGGTGAGAAAGGATAATCAAATTACGAAGTAGTGAATCTTCATCAGTTGAGATGGTTAGGACATATGTTACTTAAGCCAAATCACCGGCTACCTAGACGAGCGATGTTTTTTGGTATGGGAGTAGGCTTGATAAATCTAGGGACTGTCTAACCAAAACATGGCACAAATCAATGAAGTCAATGACAAGTGAACTGAGTCATGTTGGTAGATGTTGACTGCCTTGTTGAGGTTCCTGACATGTCAGTAATCGACGGTTAGAGACCTCGAATGACGTGACTTAAAATCGTTTGCCTAGGCGCAGGTGCATCTATTCTTCGTGTTCCCAAAATTCAAATCTAAATTCTTGATGACCTTCATCTTTCACTCCTCAAATCTATTTCATTTCAAATCTATTATAATTCCTGATTGATACCTTCGAACCGTGATTTTTCCCTATACTGCTCCTACTTGTATTACCTCTACCACTATGGAATTTGAATCGACAATTTCATCTCTGTAGTAATGTGGTATGGAAACTTGAACTGAAGTACATACTGATGAAGTTCTACGTTGCAGCTGACTGATTGACTACGTCAGTTCCTATAACATAGGAACACGTTTAGACACCCCACAATAGTAGTATTTCCCGACCTAAAGGCGGTATTCGACTCTGTTGATCGTAAGGTTTTATGGCAGTATCCGCTATTAAAAGATGCACCGAAAAAGTGCATTAACCTTACACAAGCTCTCTACTCGAACACTGTTGAGCGAACCGGAGCTTATGGCGAACTACTATTGGAACTCATTACTTCAAGTTGTGTCTGTAGGAAAGCTGGGGGCGGCCAGCCCAAAACATGGCACTTATCCATGAAGTCACTGACAACCGGGACAGTCACTTTCGGTATCAGATGATACCTAGATATTTACATATGGTCTTGCTGAATAGATTAACTCCACCTGGAGCCCTTCTTGACGTACTGCCGGTCTCAAGCTCGGATAAATGAGGAGGGTTGGGCATGGGGTTGGCGACCCCATCTCATGAAAAACTAACTCGCTGAAAATCATTGACCATAAAACACTATTCAAATCATTTTAGCTCTGCCTTTGTAGTTGGAAGGTCTTATTCCAGAAGAGTTATGCCGTCTGATGATGAAAGCTGAGTTCCCTCTGAAGTCATGGATCGATGCCTCTTCTGACAAACAGGGAAATCATTCTTTAAAGTACACAGAACGTTCGAACAGTGTGGGAGACTGGAAGACTATTCCAAGATGCTGCGAAGATACAAGCTAGAGGTGGTTGGAATCAGTGAAATACATCGGACTCAGTTTGGACTATTGAGACTAGCCCTAAAAGAGCTGTTGTCATCCTCCGACTATGAAAAAGAAAATGCCTCACATACACAAGGAGTTGCTCTGATGCTGTTCAAACAAACAGAAAAGACACGGATGGGCTGGGAGTGTCATGGACCCAGGATAGTCAAAAGATCCTTCAAAACAAAGAAAAAGGACATTACAATGAATGTCATTCAACGCCATGCACCTGCCAACGACTACAGTGAAAGTGTTAATGATCAATTCTGAGAGAGGCCGCAGCCAATCTTCGACAAATGCTCATCAAAGGATTTGACGATTCTGATCGGAAACCTAAATGTCAAGGTGGGCATGGACAACACTGGATGGATTAAACTGAGAAATCATGCACGGCGGACAACTGATAGACTCATTTGAGGTGAAGACCGGTGTCAGGCAATGTTGCCTACTCTCACCCTTTCGCTTCCTACTGATGATCGACTGGATTATGAAAACGTCAACAGTTATGTGGAAGCACGGAATACAGTGAACAGCCAGAACACAGGTGGCAGATCTGGACTTCGCATATGGTCTGTCTTCTTATATCTTCTATCTTCTATCGCAGACGCAACAACAAATACAAGAGAAGACGACCAGTGTCGCATCAGCCTCAGCAGCAGTAGGTTTCAAAATAAATAGGGGAAAATCATGATTCTACGATACAACACAACATGCGCCAACCAAATCACCCTTGATGGTGGACGTTGAAACCTTTACATATCTTGGCAGCATAATCGACAATCAAGAAGGGAGAGAACAGATCGAACTTCAGCGGAGGAGAAGTAGGAAGAAGCGGGGGAAGTGGGTAAAACACACACTGTGAGAAACACCTAACTCCGTCGCAAGACAAGACCTCACTTTGAACCCTCGAAGTCAAAGGAGAAGAAAGAAGGCCGAGGAACAAATAACGCTGAAAAATGGAGCAAGACATGAATATATTGAACAAAATTTGTTAAAAACTGGAAAGGGAAGCCCAGGACAGAGTTGAATGGCGAATACTAGCTGGCGCTCTATGCTTTATTGAGTGTAACAGGCGTAAGTATGTAAGCACGCTGCTACAGACAATACCTGGTTATTACACTGTTTTCCAACAAGCAACAGACCGACAATGAAGAAGCCACTTTCTCAACTATCATTGCGATTACATTTTATAAAACCAAAATGAAAAGAGTCTAAAACTCCTTCATCTTTATCAGTGGCAAATCATAAATTTTTTCAGGAAACCGTTGAGAAAGTCTAGCAAATCTACAAAGAAAAAATAATATTTGTTGAAATCTGTTTTTTATTGGATGTATAAAATAGCTTGAGACTGCGTAACAGTAAATGAAATCCTATATGTATGTACAAAGAAAGTTATACTTAGTCGAGCATAAATTATTTTGATTGCTGAATATATTGATCAGTCTGTCAGTGGCTTTATCAAAAGTATTTGTTGCAACTATAAGAATAAGTATCTCAAATATATCTAGCTTGAATATTGTACTTGTTTAGTGTGTATCAGACCACATAGAAAATATACACAATTGGAGTGTAAATGAATAAGACAGGTGATCTCAATGACAAAAATCAGGACAAAATAACGATTAACAGTGGCAAAGTTTCTTCTAGGTTGACCTCTAGTTTTATCTTTATTCACAGTTGGACAAACTCGTGAAGAATGACTTACAAACAAACGAGAAACATGATAAATGAAAATCAAGAAGTATAAAAGAAGACAAAAACAATAGTAAATCATACAAGAGATTTTACACAAAATGTTGAGCAGTTTAAACGATTCCATAAGGAGAATTGTGAAACAGATTCGCCAAAACCAAGACTAGAAATCATTTCATATATCTCGGATGAATTCAAATTCACCGGGATATTTATATAAATCTTTGTTAAATGAATCGGTAAACGTAATAATTTCCTAAGTATTATTCCCAGATACACATCATCAATTCTAAAATGTTTTCTGTAATGCATAGCGACATTAATTTCACGTGCCAAATTCATTGAAAGAAAAAAATTACCTGCTTCCACAAATGGAGGATAATAACGTGGAGCATACTCTTTGTGATTAATATACCATTTAGAGAAATGGCTGCTGTTCTTACGAACTGGTTCTGAATTAAACCAGACATAACCACTGACCAAGAGTTTACGCAGCTCTGTGCTCAAACCTTCAATATAGGCGATAACATTTTTCGGATAGACAAAATAGTCATCATCCACAAACATAATGATTGGGACCTTTGAACAATATTTCACTGCCCAATTAATACCAAACATGGTTTTGTATGTATTGCTATAATAAGTATCAAGAAAATCTTGTTGAATGATATCATGATATACATTGGATTCATTTTTTATTATAGATTTTAAACTTGTGTTATCAGGTGGGACATTTCCAAGAAGAAAAAGATGCACGACACGACGTCCACCCCAACAAAAATCATTACCCCATGTTAGGCGTATAGTATTTCTGCGTAAATAGTTTGATGGAGCAGATTTGATGAGAATCAATAGTTCTGGAGGTTCTCCTGTTTTCAACAGTATGTTGTCACACTTTTGATATTCACCTATGAGAATTGGAAATCGTGGATCATTTATTGGACGAATTGTTAAGGGCAAGTTTGAAAGAACCTCTCTGACGACTTTAGGCATATCCACCATCATAGGATATTCGAATTCATCAGAACCTGAAGAAAAGCTAGGACTTATGAAAATTGTATCTGTTTTATTAGATATTGATAAGGTCGGCCGTTCTTTTGACACAGTTTGAGCTAATCTTCTCTCAGAGAATACGCTTACACTAGCTAAATCAACTGATTTAAGCAAATCCTTGACGACAGATGAGTAATTATATATGATATTCACTGACTGAAATAATAACGTGAGAGCAAGTAACATTGTAGCAACTGCACATATTTTACGAGTTAGATAAATAACGTGACTCATTATGATCCTATAAATAGAAAACAGCAAACAGCATTAGGTAAATTACCATCTGAAAGTAGATAGGAATAGATTATTAGCAATTTGAAAGACAGACAACTAATTACAGTGTACAGAAATTAATTCTTCCAGTTCATTTTAATGTAGTGTATGCACACTGTGAATAGTGATGTGTTAGCTTGGTGGTCACAGTCTACAAACTGTGATTTAATTTGTTGACGTTTTCGGGGATCTGGGTAACATTGTTACTCCTTTCGTCAAGTATATGAGCTACCATTTGGCGAATGAGCCGTAATGTTACACAACAGACAAAATAACCTACTGACAAGGGGCGAAAAGAGTAGGATTATTGATTGAGTAGATAATCGTCTTGGTTACTTTATTGTATTCTGATGATTCATATTGTATATTTATTCAGTGTTGACATTTGCTGAACATGAAGTTTGATTCTAAATAGTTAATATTTGAATTTAAGTGATAACCATCGCGAATAAAATTCATATATGAAGTGGTCGTCTTCCCAACAATATATTATTTGCGGTTGTGGAGTTGGGTTGATTTCCTTTAATTTTCTGAATAATCGATGGATGATTTGAGGAGGCTATGGACAATACTGAAAATAATTACATATATTCACTGAGTCAAACACTGTTACGATTGGGTTGATGTAAAAGACTGAGCAGCAGTAAGCGAGATACAACCATCTCCGTCTTACTTTTGAGTCACCTTGAGAGTTGCAGACAGTACAAACTGAATCCTTCGGGCGACAAAGAGCTAATGAGCAAAGACACGACAAAGCACATATCACAGCTACCCCTTAGACATTCAGGGTCAAGTAACGATTTAATTTGATGACTAACTGCAGTTTAATTCCCTAATAAATCAGATTACACTTTATCCTAACGGTGACTTAGTAGCCGAAAAAGTCAATTCTAACATGAACTTTACAGTTTCGAACTCCGTCTCATCCACTTTTGTGTGCCATTGAGAAGATAGATAAACGTTCAAGAATTTGTTGTCTGCTAACACGAGCAATAATGCTATCCAAAATACATAACTATTCATAGATTAATTTACTATAACTGTTAATATTAAGTATTGAGGTGACCGTATTGGACCAGGAGTTAGTAGCTGGACGTAACAAGTTTTACAACTTTATACATCAGAAGGCATCAGAACCAATGAGTTTCAAGGCATAACTATCCGAGTTTTAACCAAAGCATACTCTCGTTTACAACAATACAAACATCACTTCAAGCTGAAATCTCTTTTTCAATCTGAGATATTGAGTTTGTAGGGGCATTTCAGCTCGTATGGTTGTGTAGTGGTAAATAAACCCAGAAAACGAATAATTTTGTGAGTGTTCGACATTGTTGCTGATCTCATTAACTTTACTGGACACTAGTTAAAGGCGCTTGCGCAAGCATCCGCACCAGATCATTTTTGATACGCCATGCAACGTATCTCCTCACATCAACTGGGAGGATTATAAAACCCACTTGTCGACTTTTCAACCATCCTTTAGATTTACCTTCGACCTTTCTTATTTTCAACTACTTGTTTGACTGGGTTTTTGGTATTCATCGTTTGCAAGGTGTTACGGAGAGAAGCATTGTCAAACCCTGAATCTCTGTGACATTCTCAGATGCACCACTACTGATTTTAAAGCTTTGAGTTTTATTTTCAAGATGGAAATAATATTATTGGTGAATATGGAGACTTATGCACAAAATATAGCTTCGAATGTACGAATGGGATGAAAAAGTAGAACATATCGGGAGATATCAAATACGAACAAAAATGAATAAATTTCGTGACTGCGACCGATTCTAGACCATTTCACATAGTCTTCACCACCAAGTTCCTTATATATATTAACACTGTACGGGAAAACAGCTGCTACCGAAATAGCCAAAACCGACCATTATCGACTTCGAGAAATGATGCTTTGTAGCCATCTGGTTGCCCTTAGCCTGTTCAAAACATGGCTGTATGTTGACCAGGTCAATTGGTTATAATAGACCACAGCCACAAGTTTCAACAGTTCAAGTTGATGCAGATTCACTGCAAGCATTGCTTGCTCAAAGAAATCAAATGAAAGCATGTAGTAGGTCATTGTATGGAATGTCACGAATGACATTCTTTTCGTATTCTGGTGTAAACTTCATATTAGGGTTCGATTAAACAGTCATACTGACTTTTTGATCAAAGAAGACAAAGATATACTTGCCACTGTTAAATGTAGTCTTAGGTTGGTAAGTTAGAGAATAACATAATGTGTATCACTTCAATATAGGTCTGAATAATCTACACTAGATTGGTATGAAACAGTAAATGTCATAAGGAACATCTAAGGAAGAATAATCTTTAAAAAAATTGCCTTACACGTTAAATAGAAAAACTCAACTTATGTTTATTGGTTCTACTTTAAAACTCACAAAGTTATACTTACATGGCGGTCAAATGAGATTTCCATAACCGACTATAACCAGTTTTTGTTAAAATAAAGACCTTACTCAACGTTAGTCACACTACTAAGTACGCGAATATGCTGTGATGTTGATGAGGCAGAGAGGATACGCTAATCTCTACTTGTGTTCATAACTTCATCACATGCCACCATTATAATGTCTTTAATGCTTGAAGTGTCTAGTAAAAACTAGTGATGATAAAGAGTACTCGTCTAGTGTAGACGATGGTTGGCAAAACCGTATTTTTTCTCTACGTCGTTTAAAAATTTTGCGAATATAAAGGTTTCAAATAAAACAATAGACTGAGATACTCTATAAAGGAAAAGTAACAGGTGTTTAGTTCAATGTGAAACGTTAATCTGTATCTTTTTCAGTAAAAACGTGTATGCAAAAGGAAACGTTCAGTGTTTAAAATGATATTACACTGACGTTTTTACGAAAAGATAAGTAAAAATGTGAAATAAATCTTAATTTACGAATTTGATTCAGGAGTGTAAAAGGATGTTCATACTAGTATTGAAGTAAAAACAACCTTACGCTATAGATTATAACACAAACCTGTGCAACCTCTTTCAATAGAATAATTACTTATGTTATTGAACTACCTAGTCATTATGGTTAGTTGTTAACGCATTAAGTAACTTACATTTTGCGGTGACCTTAAACAAAAGTCCAATATCCAATATCTTTTTCATGAGCTAGTATAAACCAATTGATTTCTTTGCGCTCTATTCTTGTTCTTTCAGTTCGGTTCCAGGTGTTTGATAATGTCCAATGAATGGGGTCTAGCAACTCAACTGTCTAATTCCAGTCAGTTGGCAGTTGATTGTGGGTTTGTATGTCCCGTTAATTGAATGAATACGTTTGTTTCAGGACAGTAGGGTTTCTGAATACCAGCAGCTATCACAATACCAGACAGGCGATCAGTTGATTGCAACGTGGATAATAATAGTGACAATACAAAGACGATTTCGGAATTGAGTAAATAAATGGGTAATTTAGTTTATTCATTGGTTATGAAGATTGTGAGAGAGGACAGAAATGTAAGCAAGGGAGAGGAAGCAGAAATAATAGGAGAGATAGATTAAGTAGGTGGCTTGAGGAGATGGCAATAATAATGACTAGCAAGTTTCAAGACATGCATCAGGCACAGCTGGTTCGAGTGGGAGATGATAATCTCCATGTAAGTAGGCGTTTATCAAGTCTCTTCCGGAAGCTGTTCACTGAGGGGCTTGTGGTCACTTCAGACATCATTTGTATACAATACGGAGGATAATATGTAGAATCTGTGGGATTTAATTTGGCCTACAGCTATGCCACTAGAACTGTAAGCGCGATACTGGCGACCACTTAGTCTGTGTTGAAACTAGTCAGAACTTAGTTTTAATCTCTATCCCTTTCTAAACGTAAAAACAATCAGATGAGTACAATCATTATTAAAATTAAAGCTACTAAGTGAAACGAACAAATATGTGGACCAGTTTGCGTGTCTTATTGAAATGACTAAAATTGTGAGTCACAATAATGTGATAGGATAATAATGTCTTCCAACTGGTAGTCACACGCAACAGACACATCCGACCAGATCAAAGGGGTGAGCACTTAAACCACGATTTGATTGGTTAGTTATGGACCTAAATAACAGTCCCCCCTAAGCGAACACTACGACTAGGCCTCGTTACCGTCGCTTTCAAATAATCGACCTGTTATAGAATGCACAGGTCAGATCTCTTCGGTTACTCTTCAATTGAACTGTTCTGACTATAATTGACCTGTCTAACTATATCTTTCGGTAACCGATTTCTCGGTGAGCCAATATTGTATATTAACACTAAGTCTCACAGTTGTAGATTCCTTCTCATGTCCAACCACTTGGATCTCGCCTGAAGGGTCGGTAGTCACTCCCGTAACTATCTGTTCCAGAAAAGGTTGCCTAGTTGTTGCGCTTCCTTCCATTTCCTGTTATATATGCAAGTTTTACTCATTCGTGCCTCTGTAATCTAGCAATAGCTTATTTGGCTTAGGTACATCCGGATTATCGCAGTCACTAATTAGCTCTATTAGTTGCTGATTGCGCAGTATTCCTTCAGCTTCTATTAAAAATGTCTGCATAGTCTCATCCATCAATACCTTCTGAAACAGTGGTGACAGTAGAATTCTTCTTATTGACTTTATGACGTGTCCCCATACACTGCCTCGATGAATTGTTCTCAGATGTTCAAAATGCCATCAACAACCTCTTTTTGAACGGGTATTTGCAATCTTATTCTCTTCCCAATTACCCACGATCTGTCTTAGACTGGAGTCGGCTCCTCTAAGGTTTTAACCGTTGTCGCTAAAGTCATGTTTCGGTTGACCCCGTCTAGCAACGAGTCTGGAGAGAACGTATAAAAATGAATGCGTATCTAAGGTGTATGCCATTTTCATGTGAACTGCCATGATAAAGAGGCAAGACAACAAACAGCTGTATCGTCTGTCAATGACTCGTCTCCTCCTAATGTAAAATGTTTCGAAATAGTATATTCAAATAGGATTGAACGGTGGTACGTAAGCTTCCAGGCGACATTCGGGTGGTGGAGCCATGATCTGCGTGCGCGGCGTAATGTTGAGGCTCTTTCGCAGGAAGCACCCCTTCGAGACTCTTCGGATAGCAGGTTGAGATTAAGATTCTTTATCGAGCTCCTACGCACAATGCTACTTCTCATTTTCTTACCAGCAGATATTAGATGTAGTGTTATTTCCTTATTTTAAACAGATCCACCTACTCTCCTCGGTCTTTCTTCAGATTCATATGTATTGCCGCGCCCCTATTTATGCTGTATTTGCCTTAGTGTTTCCATCTCTAAGGGGTGTAAGATCATTTGAACCTATTTAATTATATCCTGCTTCGCATTATCGATTTCTTCCAGTCTCTATCCACCATGAATTACCGGCTTTCTGTCCTCATATTTTGGGCGAGGCGTTTACGTAGAGCGAATATTCTCAGCGTTATGAAAATGGGATAGGCAGTTGTTGTTCCATGTGTTTTCCTATCTTAGTACACAGTACGGCAGCTGCTTATTCCGTTCTGGGCATAGTGACACGTCTTAGAGGACCAAATCTATACTTAGGTTGCAGAAATCAGCAATGAATCTGACCAGAGACACTTGGCTTGACAATCTATTTGTAACTCTACATCCCAGTCTAGATTTTTGCCGGTAATTATCTTGTAAGATCACTTTAGCTGGTAGTGTTATTGGGGCTACAAACGCAATAGGATCATAGGTAAATGCTACGTATGAAAAAATATTTATTCTGCTTAGTTTTCCATCATACGCATGGACCTTGAAACGTAATTCTTTCGTTCAGGCGTTCCACTCTATTCTCATAGTTCTTTTACTCATCTCATTGGACTAGCAGGTGGTGATGTTTCCTTCAGTACTTTCTTCGTCTGGAAGGAACTCCAACAATTCAACACTATTACTAGCCCATTTGGTTAAGTTAAATCCTCACAAACCTAAGTTTTTTGAAATATGAAGATGTCAGTTTGGCTTCTTCTATAGCATCCACACATATCAATAAATCGTCCACAAAGAACTATTCACTAAGCACTTGCGTAACAATCCTGGGAAATTTATCTCGATTATCGGAACTCGCTTTCCGCAAGGCAAACGTGGCGCAACCTGCTGAGAAGGTTGCTCCGAACAGATGGACTTTCATTCTATAGACCTATAGCTCTTTTTCTAAGTCCCCATCAGGCCACCACATATACCTAAGAACGTCTCGATCCTGCACCGGAACCATTACTTGATGGAAAGTGGCTTTAATCTCTGCAGTAAGACCTTTTGTTCGTTGCCAAAACCTGGTGAAAACGTCTACTTAGTTATTGAATAAATCAGGCCCAGAATAAACATTCTTGTTCAAAGGCATTCAAGGCATTCAAACTTATGTCTTTCAAAGAGGACCGGGATGCCACTTGATGCGCCCTTGGCACTGTCCTGTAAACTCCCAGTAGTTTTTTGACTGTCGACACTTTCTGGGTCTCAACGGATAGCCAAAAGTCTGTTGACTGTAATTTGATCGACCTTTTTGGATACCAGCAACGATTCATTACTGAGAGTCTTCAGAAATGCCATTCTTGGTTTTCCCTCAAGGCATAACTTATCAGTTAGATCACCAACTATGAAGGAGGTATCTGATCCGCTATCTAGTAAGGCGCAAGTCTGAATTATTTTCTCACCGTTTTTTATCCATACAAGCACTACTGCAAATGCTACTGCTCTCTGTATGCATTTAACACCTTTCTCCATAAAAAGCTTAGTACAAATGTAGGCATCACTATTAGTATCTCTCTATTCTTCCCGCTTCTCACATAACAGAGTATGGAGTCGCCAGCCACAACCTTCAGCAGCACATGACTTCCGTGATCGACAATCTTCTGCCACATGGTTTGCCTTCAGGCAAACGTAACATAACTAATGCAAAAAGATGAATTCTTTCCTTTCTCTAACACTAGTCTTTAAACTTCCGTCATTGGTCTAAAGAATGATTGCTTGAGCAACTCAAACAGAATAAAGCACGTAATGAGTCATTGCCATCACTAGTACTCACATATGATATCCTTGCTGTATTGTAGTTTGAGCAAGTTTTTTGCTTCAAAACGCAAACATCCCTCTTGTCACTATTATTGCTGCGGTTGTCAAGTAGGCCGTACCTGGTATTAGCTATATCTGACTGTTCCTTTACTAATTCACAGAGGTCTTGAGAATTCAACCCAGTCTCCTGGATTAAGAATGAATAATGAAACCATCGTTTTTCGAAATAGTCTCACTTACAGTCAGATTCAGAATACCGGTTTCTTTGATGAATCTGAATAGTTGTCTAGGGTCGCCCATCGCCGTTTACTTTTCCATCTCCGTATGCTTTCGCTAACCACCACTGTTCGCTATACTTAGGTAGGCGTTTTGGTGATGTAACATACATCGATTGCACGGGACACCATAGTTCTATCTGATGATTCCTGTTGACCTATTCAGCACGAGTTTTGAACAATAAAAGCTCCTATATGTGATTTAGTACGCGGTTTCAGGAGACCGGGAGTTGTGTTTCGTGAGCTCATACCGTTTGCTTCAGTGGCGTGAGATAACAAACAATCAGAAGAAGTTTTGGTCGAGAAGACAAAAGAGTTATTAAGAGGTGTAGAAAGGATTTAATTGAGACCAATTAGGTCTTATGTGCTTTTATGGGTTTGAAAGCGGACGTTAATTCCCGGCTGCCCCACACCGTGGAAGGGTTCTGGTTGCCAGAAGGGGCATCGTCCCCATGACTTCCAAAGGGACTCGGCTTTCATCATGAGACGTCATAACTCTTCAGGATGAATTGACTCTTTGAAATCAGAAAAGTAAGGTAATAATACACTAATCAAACTGGTATCCACAATATACATTTTTTTTATAGTCTCATATGATGTTTTGTTTAACACTGACAATTTTCATCAGTTTTGTACTTAATGTGTTCCAATGGAGATATTTAGTTTTAGTTAAAATAAATCTACTCAGCATGGTCTTTGGAATATTTCCATGTTCATATGTGATGTAAACGGTTTTTCGGAAAACAACTTGCAGCCTAAATTTTCATAGGATGTCCAACTAACAACCAAGACTAATTGAATTTCAGTCAAAATATCACCGACAGGACAATCCAGCTGATTTCAAAATCCATTCATTAAATTGTTCAGTGTATTGTGAAAACAGTTTAACCTTAATACATAAGTGCGAACCCCGTCAATAAATTTAAGCAAAAGAAGTTACGAATTTTTAGTGGATATTTTCTATGCAACATTTTTCTACAATCACGACCATCAACGATTGTCATCTGACGGCTTTCTTTATAAGGTTTTGTTTTGTTTTTCGTACATCAACATGGTTAAATGAACTTGTACGAGATAAGGAATGAATCTGCAAATGACGACACGAGAATCGACTGTGAATGTAATTCCTGCCATCAGCTACAAGAACGTCAACAAAACATTATTCAATTGATGACTGTCAAAAGTGATTCAGGCAAATGCAGCTTAGATGTCATTTTAACTAGACGTAAACTGTCAAAGCATCGATTTTTTGAGTGGTTGATCCTAACTAGTTGCATAACATAATAAACTTCGCAATATGATGATTCAAAACATGTATTCAAATCTAGATTGAGAAATCATTATTCAATAACTTGGATGTTCATTCCTAATCTGACTTTTGATTATTAAAGATGTACAGCGTGATCGCTGAACTTTATATAAAATAATACTGTCATTCCTCATATTAGCTAATAATAATCACAGTCTGCTAACCGTCTGTTTATTTGTCAGTTTTCAATAAAATCATAGATTACCGTAAGGAGACGTACATTTAGAAGTAAACTGCAGAGTTCAATCATAACATATTGATATGTTACATTGAATATTATGTTTAGGAATAAAGTAGACATTTATCAAAATTTTCATTATTTAAGTTTTAAACAGTAATTTTTGAACAGTGAATCAAATGGTGTAATGCAAGGAAATTAAGCTTTCTCTCTCTCATGATTACATGATCAATAAGATATACATGTATGTATACATATTGATTGAATTGAAAATTAAATTCGATTTCAAGAATTTATCAAGAAAAAAGTTCTTTCCTCTCACACACAAATGCTCAAAGTGTAGACCGTTGTGTCGTTTTCTGGGCGTGTTAATTTCCAACTTCACTCAACTGACGATATTGTACGATCTCATTGATTGTGTTCACTGAGTAAGTTCGTCACACCTGACACTGTCTTATTATATCGTATGTTTGTCTGACGCAACGTAAAACAACAAGTACCAAGCTGACTAGCTAACTGTACTGTTACTATGCAGTTGGATATTTATATACGTGTAGTAGTAGTACTTCAAGAAGATATATTATAAAACAACAATTACGCAACGAACATTCATGTAACAGTTAACGTTATAGTTTGTGAAATTCTTCAACAATTGATAATAAAAAATATCCACTATGACTTTGAAAATTATCAATAAGATAATGTCCGTTCAAATAAATAAAAAACTCCTAATCATATTGACATAAATCATATTCTGTATATAAGTCATTTATACTTAGTTATGCTATCTATTTGATTCGAAATCAATCGTCAAACATCGAGCTTATTGATGTCAAATCGAATTATATATATTCTAATGGTGTACAGATATTTGAATGGATGAGAATATATAAATGTCTATTTTTGGAATAGTAATGTGTTGTAGTGAGATTTTATTAACTTTCTTATAGATCGAAGCGAGGTTATGCAAGTCAGTACAAGTGGACTCATGATTTCAGTGAGACTTAACAAAGGATTTAAGCTGATAATTATCAAATCTAGGAATATGATTATTATACAAAGATTATTGGCTGACCGAAACCTTAAGCAAAATCTTTTGTTTTCAGTTGGCCTCTGTTAGTTTTACCTTTTTCTTATGTTTACGACTTCAAGAAGATATATTATAAAACAGCAATTACGCAACGAACATTCATGTAACAGTTAACGTTATAGTTTGTGAAATTCCTGAATAATTAATGATTAAAATGTCCTTTATGACTGTGAAAATTATCAATAAGATAATGTCCTTTCAAATAAATACAAAACTCCTAATCATTTTGACATAAATCATATTCTGTATATAAGTCAATTATACTTAGTTATCCTGTCTTTTTGATTCAAAATCAATCCTCAAGCGTAGTGCATATTATTGAAATGTGTAAATCCTAAAGATGATGCTACTATTCCGACTTTTAGTGAGCGAGTCCGGAAACCAGCTTGACTATGCCCACCACTAAATGTTCCATATGGTTGCGTGATAAAAAGGAGAACAAAATAAATCCGTAGTTCAGTGGTTTATTGAAGGAGAACGTTGGCGTTACATAGGGAGCAGAAACATGGCGGCAACGCGAAGAGAACGTTGCGCGCAAGAATTCGAAGAAGTGTTTTTGGTACAATTAAACACAGCGAATACAATAATGTTCACATTTCAAAAATCGCATTTTCTTCGTAGAAGCGTTACACTACAGCAGCCCCCGCCTAGAAAGTGTTTACACTTTCGATACATAGCGGCTACGTTTGACGGGGGGCTGGTCGACCAACATTTGGTTTTAGCGCGGAAGGGTTGACGAACAGGAAGCGACCAATGAAGCTCGAGTTGTCACCGATAGTCTTCTACGTTGAACCGTACCAGTAGTAACGTGCCAGGTTTGCTGCTCGAGTTGATGTGCCAAGTTTTTCTATCGGGTTGGCATGCCACACCAGCGTGGCTCGTATCCAGAGTCTGAAGATTGCTTTCGTAGGCGTTCGGACCAGATAAAGCTGCAGACGTAGGACGGAACCAAATTGAGCGGAGCCAGAAACGACCATTTCGAAACCATTCGTATACCAGATATATTCGTCACCAGAAAATCGACTGAGTGCATTGACCAGAGCGTGGGTGATCAGGCCAGCTTTCGCCAAGGTTGACTGAAGTCGACGGTACCAACAGGACAATGGTCGGAGGTATAGGCTCGGGATAAAAAAAGAAAACGGAGAAAAGTGTAGCATGCATGTAGTACGAGTGTAAAATCCTATGCCGAACCCGTGGTTGATTGATAGTTAGTCGAGGAAGCGTACAAGTAGGCGTACGCGGCGACCGGCACGCGAGACAGTAGCCCCATGCGTACCTCGTGATCCTGCATTCTCATCCGCAGTCAAGTGCGGCGTGGTCTGCTGATCTGGACGTGAGACCGGAGTCTCATCCGTAGATAGTGCAGATGGCGCGTGCTACTGACTGGGACGTGAGAATGAGGTTTCTGATTTCGCTAGCGTGGGATCAGAAGGAAAAATAAGGATCCCGCTAGTGAGTTGGACGAGTCCAGCATTAAATCTCGATTTACCAGGTAGGGCACTGTCATTGACGTGTGCTGGAATGAGACGATCAATGCTGACTGTGTCCATCAACCTTGAAGGTCTTTTCGTGACGATAGATCACGTGAAAAGATCCTTCGTAAGGTTGTTGAGTACCGAATCTACTAGTAAAAGAACTTGCGGACAGGTAAATAACTCTCAAGGGAGAGCGACCTGTCGATGTTATATTCGAGTTCACACCGGAGGCAGTATTCGCATCAACGCAGATAGTCGTTGGACGTAATCTGATATACATAAAATCGCTGCTCCGTGGTGTGAAGAAATTCCCCAGGCAGATGCAATGTCGTGCCGTATATGAGTTCGAAGGCGGAACATTGGATATCTGCCGTTGCTGCTCCGTAATCGCCATGTCGTCTCCAACAAAAGCCATCTTTCTGCGAACCAAGTGGAGAGAGGAGTCTTAAGGACTGTGAGAAAGACGAAGTAATACATATAGCAAGTAAACTGTCAAACTCACGCTTAGCGAAAACTAAGTTGTCCAGTGGTAGTCGGCGTGGTTTTGCCGTGACTGGGGGTCTGCAGGTGACGATGTGGCTTACCACATAAATAATCACCAGTTAATCTCCTCGGTTTCGTTACTTTGGGGAATTTATCGAATATAACATGAAATAAATAGTAGTGTAAAAAAATATACATATTAATGATTCGGTACATATCTGTTTGCGCGTTAAAAACCATGGATTTGATATTCGACGAAGTATCCAATAACGCAGCCTACGTGAATTGAATAGCAATTCATAGTGCTGTAATGGATCGATACCGAGTATGGCTATGGGAACATCAGAAGGGATGAACGTCCATAGATACTGTCGTCGGATACTTGATTGTTCAATAATAACCATACTATATGAGTAAATCGTACAAATTTTCTTGCATTTATTAATGCATATGATGCAATCGACAAATGATCTGATTACTCTGTCGACTACGTAGAATTAACTAAAACAGATACAAGATAACTCATTCTAAATAGTTTCATATTTTTCATGTATCAGCTAACACGATATAATACTGTTTAATAAATAAACAGTTGAACGTACCATCGATGTTGAGGAATCAATGTGTAAAGAGGGATATATCCATGTGTTAACTTGTTTAACTACATTACTAATCTATTGACTGATTGAACTACTAAATTTTTCTATTTGATACACAAGATTTAGTCACTTGTCAGTTTCAAACACTTCAATAAGAAGGAAATATGATAAGTTGCCATTCCAGTTTCAAAACAACACACCCTTGGTTGTAATTAGAAAAAGAGTAGAGATAGAGAAATTTTATATCACATCGTTATTGTTAAATTTATAATCTATACTACTCATATTCATTTAATTAAAGTATGAGCGTAAGGATAAATTCAGTTTTTGCAATAACAAATGATGTTACTGAGACGAGAAGACAAAAGAAACACTCACAAGCAGTATTTACTAATTCATTCACTCTTGAGCAGTGAAGAATAAAACACACGTTGTAAAATTCAATAGATGATCAGGTGATACATAGTTTCCATTTGAATTCAGAGTGAACAATAGATAAATGCATCATTAAAACAAATTAACCAACTAACTGACCAACAAACATTTTTCACTGGTCACTTTTTCACATCATAACTATCATAAAGAATGAAATACTTCATTAGATATGAAATAATCTAAATAAATTATCATTATTTTTTGAGAAAACAAATAAAGAACTAGCTAGTTCACGAGAGGGATAGAAAACTCAAATGTCTTATTTGTTTTACTGACTTTTACAATGCTCATTATTTTTTGTATCAACAGCCATCACTTTATATAATTTCTTTTGTATTTTGAAATAAAAACGATTTCATGTGCACTCATTTCAACATTGTGTTTGAATTTCATATAATTCGTTTTCTCTGTAAAAATATTTCCAATCGAAGTTAGATGTATTTTGACTCTTCATTTCCAACTCAGTGTAAGCTTGTTACTGCAACTCTTTTCAGTTAAATTTCCCCTCTGGCAAGCTTTTTCATTTACTGTTTCAAAATGAATATAGACGACAATATGTGTGTGTGTGTGTATGTGAGAGAGAGTGAGAGAGAGTTAGATGAGGAGAAATGTTAGCCACTCCCAAATTTAGAAAGTTGATTGTACTGATTTCATAAATCTAAAAATACAAACAAATATAAGACATTCTATTATGTAGATAATTGAGTTATATATACACTCTAGTTTACAGCGAAATTTTTGAATAAAATATGA
Organism: Schistosoma turkestanicum; assembly: GCA_944470395.2. Lineage (NCBI taxonomy): Eukaryota > Metazoa > Platyhelminthes > Trematoda > Strigeidida > Schistosomatidae > Schistosoma > Schistosoma turkestanicum. Next base: position 61,880,222 of record OX103979.1, read on the forward strand.
ATGAAATTTGTTAACTCAGTATAATAAAAGTGATCGAGTTTCGTGCATTGATTTCAAGTTTGTCATTGTACCTCATAAATCTGCACATACATATATATTTGATGAGAGAGAGAGAGAGAGAGAGTAATGATAACAGATATGTATATATATGGATGAAGATATATCTTTGTATCGATTTGGAAAACGATTCTTATCAGTGTATTTCGATGGATTTTTGCAAATGTAGTTGCACGTGTTTATGGAGACCATAGAAAGAGAATGAGAATTAAGTAACCACTTTAACAACTCTTTACTACTGGCTTGCATTCAAAATCCAATTGATCAAATGTTGACCACAGAGTAAGCCAATTTCAGAACAGTAATTCGTTATTTAAGTAGAAGGATTCTGATGAGAACAAATGAGATCATCAAAAAATACAAAAAGGAGTATTCCACTTACATCAAATTACGGTTATTCTGGTTTCATTTTGATTGAGAGTAGACTGGACAGAACGCTCTTTTCAGAAATTCCACGCAAACGTATTACTTCAAAAATTATTCTTATGGTGGAAATCCATCAGAATATCGTTTTTTAAGACTGACATCATGTACATTTTAGGTGTATAATCAGGCTGCTTTTAAGTAACGCAACAAAATGAACTTAGGTTCGATGTCGGTTGACATTATGCGATGTAATATCAAAGTTTGAAACTACAGTAGATATTTCCAGACTGAGCTAGCGGCCAAAATACTGGTAAATCCGAATTGTCTTTAGAGTTTCATGATCAAAATAAAATCTACGATCCAAGTTTCGAAGAGTCAGGTTCCCACTAATTTGGAGATGGCTGGGATCTTTATTGCCAACTTCACCGACCGGTAAATCTAAGTACCCACGGTCTCGGAGCACCCGTCAACTGAAGTGCCAGATACTGATCTGATCTGCTTAATTCCCATTCCAATACTAAGAAAACTCAGTTTCTGGTGTCAACGAGAGTCCGTAGGATGTGGAAACAACCATCATGTAATCCTAAAGCAGTGAGCCCAATCCATCATTTCATCATGATATGAAGTGACCGAAGTAATGCATTTCCGGTCGGGTATAAACAAGCCTATGTTTATCAAAGTAGGAGGTGGAGAATACGCGACCTGATACTGACCAGTCGCATTACTAAAAATTCTGTCAAAGACGATGAACGGACCGGTCAGTAACTATCTGAGGGAGAACATGAATACAAGTAATATTCTTCATGGGGCCCGTCAAAGGTTTATGTAGGTCAGGTCCTGCGTATACATCCCCTAGATAGCATGGGACGGCTTGACAACCTGCTGAGAACGAAAATACTCCTCTATGTGATGTTCCCTGACTTTGAAAATCTTTCGACACATACAGAAACTCTCAGTAGCGAAAGTTGCCAACATGGGCCACACTGACTAACTTCTATCTTACCTCGAAACCACCAAGAATAAATGATGTTTGTATCATTGTACTTATCGCACACGTAATCTGGTGGGTTTGAAATCAGTAGTTTTAAAAAGGATTATCTCTGACCATTCCATCACCCTTACTGAGGTATTAGATAAACAGATAAATAAAAAATTTTGGGTGACGTCAGGAACTAATGGTTCATCAAAAGCGAATGAGATGTACTCAAGCTTGAAAATATTATTAAAAAGAAATGAGGAACGAGCAGCTAACAGTAGGTAGAATCTGACCAGTTCAAATTGCAAGTGGAAGGTCTCTTTGAATGATTCCGTCCGTAGATCTTACTTGGAATTAAGAAACATATGCAGTAATAAAGTTCAAAGTAATAGGAGACACTCCTAGATGAAGCTAGCAGTCGAAACACAAACAAATCTCGGCCATCTGTTTCTGTTCATCACTGAAAGGCTTACAAAACGGGCTGTCTGCACCCTCAACGTTTCAAATGACGAAGATATTTCCGACCTAGAAATAGCTGGGATCTGCAACACCGATTTCGCTGATCATTAAAACCAGGTACTTACAAGTTTAGATTACTACTTAAACCTAGTGCTAGCTGACGAATATATCCAACTTACACCTGACTTCAAACTAAAAAATGTAAAATCATTGAACACAGAAAGTCAATATTTGCCACAAAATCATGAAATAGTGTTCAGAAACCCTCAGTTCACCAGCATGTGACCTGTTAACGCATTCACTAGGGTCATATTAACTCCTGGATGAATGGAAGCAAGCTTCGCCCTCCAATTTTCGAACCAGCAGATGAGAAGGATACAACCATTTACATATCACTTGCACAACTACCAATTTTGTTGGAGGTAATGGAAGGTCTATTGAATGGGCACTAGAAGGAGAAAATGAATAAGAACAACTGCTGCTTAGCGAGGATTTCGGAAATGCAGTTCATATGCATCCAAATTTCTGATATCATAAGACAGCTGGATAACATACTGGAATGGTGTGGAGGTCAATTTCGACCCGTTGTCAGGTACAAACAATCAGTTGCTGGAAGATAGATTGAGAGGTCTTGACTCCAAAAGGCAAACGGTTATACTGGAACAAACTACGATGAGTATTGATAGTAAGCAGATCTTTAGATTCTTCATCTACTTCCACTTGCAAATAAGCATCGGCTAGATCGAGCTTTGTGAAAATCCTTCCCCCATTCAGCATTATAAACAGATCCGCGTTGACGGGCAGAGGATAATGATGCTGTTCCAGGGCTGCATTGAGACCTGCAGAGAATTCGGCACATGTACGTATCGCGCTGCTGTAGCAACAAATCGCGTTCCTGTAGTTCTTCAAATGTCGTCGCAACAATTAGAATGTCATCGAGATAAGTTGCGACCCATGAGATACCTTAAGGGATGGTAACCATTAGTTGCTGGAAGATAAATGGAGAGGTGTTGACTTCAAAATGCAAACGGTCAACACATATACCATATATCGTGCCGTTGCATTGAAATCTGTAGAAAAGTCGGCACATATACGTATCGTGCCGTTGGCCTTCTTGATAACCACTAACAGGCTGCCCAAGCAGAGTGAGAAACGTGAGTAATACTCCTTATCAATGAAGGCGATTCAATTCTTCATCTACTGTTGCTAATGTTTCAAAAAGGGACGGGACTCTTTTAATGGAAAACAGGCTAAGCTCTAGGTATCAGTTGAAGTGTTGCTTTCATGGCAGAAAACCGACCTAATCCAGGTTGGAAAATGGTCAAAAGCAGTGTAGTTAGCTTCCCCGTGTATGCATCAGGGTTATGTGGTCCTGTAGTGAATGAGAACACAGGTGGAGGCAACCGAATTGTATTTATCGAAAATTACAGAGTTACTCAGTAAAATCGGAAAACCATATCGTAAATCGTTCATTTGCAAAAGATAAGTTCATCCTATGGAACTGAACTGTTCCTGTTGCCAAACATCAATCCATTGTCACTCTTCATGCGTTTCATACAAATTCCATTGTTTTCTGACTCTTCCTTTCTTGATCTTCCCCCCATATTATGCTACCAGACTTTACGTTGACACTCACGCTATATACTACTTATAAGTAGTTCGCAACACAGCACCACAGTCCTGATATCGGGTAGCATATGGTATTTAACGGGATATCAGTCTGTTTTAGATGTTCAAACCAATCTAAACCAAATAAATTTGGATCAGCTGGCCTTATATAACATACCTTAGTAAACAACGAATTTCGGAAGGTAACTTTATATTGCAATTGTCCTAACAGATGAAGGTAATTACCATAGCTGTACGAGGCTTCTGTGTTGTGCTGCAGGCTTTTGCTACCCAATTTGGTCCAATTTTTACGTGAGAGGATGGTGATGTCAGATGCGGTATCTATTTGCAATCTGAACGGATGCCCATTAACATCAAGAGTAATAAATTTCCTCTCACCATGTTATGAGCTTTGATAGGAAGATATTAGGGTCAATGAATTGGAATCGGATCTAGGAACAGACATCTTGGCACTCCTGGATCGGTTTGACTTTCTCTTGAAACAAAATCCATCTTTTTGACCGACGACCTTACTCTTCCTGCATCAATGTTGTTCAAATCGGCAGTTTCGTACAAAGTGCCGTGAGCCGCAGTGCCAGCAAGGAGCAGGGTGACTTGTTTTCGTCTGTCGGACTGAGCTGAATTTGGATGGACTGTGTGCAGCAGGGCACATTTGTTATGGTAAAGTGTGTTGCCCCAACCAATTTGAACCATTGTGGTGTCTCGTCGCAGATAGATGGGGCTTTAGTATTAATTGACCATGTCACCAAGCGTGCGTTTATGATGTAGATCCAATCAACACTGCAGCCGTTTTCTTATGGCGCTGAACTTTTGACACTGGAGGCTGCAAATGTAGATGAAGGCTTTAAACTACTCTTCATACAAAGACTTCAACCGGAAATATTCGCAATCACATGCGGGAGGAAACCATCATCTTCGTCTATAATTATCTTTAAATATCGGAAACGAGTATTAAACAATGACGAGTCGTCTCCGAAATGTTGACTTAATGTCTGGACTGTGTCTGAGCATGAGCGACCACGTGGTTTCAAAAGCAGGATCAAATTACACTAGTTGTCCAGTTCACTTGCACCCAACTTTCTAAGCAGAAGCCGAAGATTCCAAGAATCATCTTGATTGGCGAAATCATATGTAAACAGATCTTAACATCGCCGGAACTACATTCCAATAGTAAAGTTGGAATCAGGATCATGATGAAACTCAGCAATGCTATTTGCTATGCCATCAAATGATGGTACTGTTGTTGTGCATCAAAGAGCGAATACCCAGGTTCAGGCTTACGTTTTATCATTGAGATTCGTTGCAACTTGGAATGCTTTCCCAACGAAGGTGAAGACACCCCCTCGGTAGACAGCTTTAAGAAGTGACTTGATAAACTGTTACTCACATCCGGATTATCTTCTCCATCGTGGACAAAATGTGCCTAATGCATGTCTTGATACCTGATTTTTGGTACTGTTGTCATCTTCCCAAATAAATAACTTAATCTGTTTCGCCTATTATCTCTGTTTCCTCCTTAAATGCTTTCACTTCGGTCCTATCTAACAATCTTCACTTCCAATTAATAAACTAAATTTTCTGTATATTATTTAGTTCTGAAATCCTCTAATTAGTATTAGAATTTTCTTCTAATAATTCTCCACATTGCAACTAAATGTTCTCCGGTCTGGTATTGTGATAGCTGCTGGTGTCCAGAAACCCAAATGCCCTGAAACAAACGTTTTCATTCCTATTTCCAACATCCAATATCCAGTATCTTTTTCACCAGATAGTGCGAACCAATTCGGTTTCTGCGTGCTCGATTCTTGTTCTTTCGGTACGGTTCAAGGTGTTCGGTAATGCCCAATGGATGGAGGTCTAGCCACTCGACTGTCTAATTCTAGTCAGTTGGAAGTTGGTTGTGAGTTTGTATGTCTCGGGATTTGAATGAAAACGTTCGTCTCAGGGCAGTAGAATTTCTGGATACCAGCAGCCGTCACATTACCAGACAGGAGATCAGTTAGTTGCAATGTGGAGAGTAATAAGGGTAATAAGGATAAAATTCTAATGCTAATACAAATAAAATTTCAGAACTGAGTAATATATAGATGAATTTAGTTTATTAATTGGTAGTGAAGATTGTGAGAGAGGACCGAAGTGTAAGCAATGAAGAGGAAACAGAGATGTTAGGCGAGATAGATTAATTGAGTGATCTGAGGAGATGGCAACGACAACAACTAGCAGGTCTCAAGATGTGCATCATGAACAGCTTGTCCAAGAGGGAGATGAAATTCCGTATGTGAGTACGTGATTATCAAGTCTCTTCTTAAAGCCGTCCAATGAGGGGCTGTGGTCACCTCAGCTGGGAGAGCATTCCAAGTTGCGAAGACTCGCAATGAGAAAATGTGTGCATGAATCTGAGTATTCGCTTTTTGATGTGCAATATTTTGAGGATTGCCTTGAGGAGAGTGGTGGTGATGCATCGGTAAGATGCTCACATTGGGATGGTTTGACGTACGCCATAATCAGATCGCCTCTAATTCTCCTGTAGCTCAGTGGAAATAATCCCAAGAGCTGGAGTCTATCGTCGTAGGGTTTATTTTTCAACCCTATCACACATTTGGTTGCTCGTCTCCGCACTCACTACAAGAGATTTATGTCTCTTTTAGGCAGAGGGGGTGCGATGACGTTGTGAACTTCCAAGTGTGGGCGCGCGTACGTCTTAAACAGGGTTAAGAATAATTTCGGGGTGATAGCACCAAGCTGTCTTCGCATAAAGTGAAGAGTCGCATTCGCCTTGGCTGCGTCCACTACATAGTCTGGACTCGTGTGTAGGCTTTCTGTGGTCGTTAAACCAAGATCGCGCTCTGAGGAGACATTTAGGAGCGGACTTCCATCGTTTGCGTCGTGTGAGGCAGAATATGCATGACGTGGCACTTTGGGTGGTTTAGTTGTAAACCGTTTTTCACTACCAATTTCTCAATAGATGTAAGGTACTTTTGAAGTTCAGTCGAATCCTCTTCGCTTCTAATGGACCTCCAGATCTTCGAATCGTCTGCGTAGATCAATGCCGGTGAGCTAACTGAGCCTAGCAGGTCGTTAATAAATATCAGGTAGAGGAGTTGGCCTAGGATGGTCTCCTGTGGAACTCCCGATGTGGACACTCTCCAACTCGCGTGCACTCTGTTTATCTTACCGCGAAGCTTTCAATTCTCAAGGTGGTTTCTCAGCCAAGATAGGGGTGGGTCAGTGAAGCCCATTTCCACAACCTTTACGATTAGGCGTGCGTGGGGCACTGTGTCAAAGGCTTTTGTGAAGTCGAGAAATACTACGTGCACTGGTATTTTACGGTCCAAGCAGGATGTCCAACTGTCCCATGCGATGAGAATATTAGATGCACACGACCTGCCTTTCCGAAACCCGTGTTGAGCTTCATGGAGTATTTTATACTTATCCATGTACTCCCTCATTTGTTCGTCCACTAGTCCTTCCATAACCTTTGGTAATATAGGTAGTAGTGCGACTGGTCAGTAACAGGCTGGGTCCTTTCTATCTCCCCCTTTGAAGGTTGGAGAGAGAGTGGTTTGTTTCCATTCCGCTGGGAATTGGTGTGACTCCAGTGAATGCCTGAACAGGTTGCATAACGGTGAACAGAGGACTTCAGCACACTGTTCCAACAGCTTACCCCTTAGTCCTCTTACGTTGCTATAGAGGCACTTGGTAGTTTGTCTCAGCACCTGGTGCACTTCTGCAGCAGCAACCGTTGTCTGATTTTGAGACACGTTTTTCAAACCAAACTGGCCTCTGCATGTTTGTCGCATGTGCGGTTGGTTCAATCATATCTTGTGCCAAAGGTAGTTGACCGAGTTAAACTATCAGTTTCGTGCGTTCATTTTGACCTCCCTGCTGTTGTCTCACAGATCTAGGTCAACTCTTGCAACATCTGATGTGGCTGGGCAGATCGTTCCTTGAACTGTACCAAGCTTGTAGTGTTCCGGTCAGGTCTTCTCGGTTCCTAAATGTTACAGCCATCAGGCGTGGTGACCTGATAGACGTAAGGTGTGACGGGCGGGGCAACCTGGAAATGCAAACTGCCCTCGTGGTGTGGGGGTATAGGCTATGCGATAGCCATCACCACTGTTGCACATCGTGCTCGTGAGCTTCATCCGGGTTACCGCTGGTGACTTCGGGTAAACCGTGAACTTCCATGGTGGTCTGTTCTTGGGTGCCTGGCGCAGTTCTGGCTGCTGCGCATACCGACCACGGCTTGTCATGCCTTAAACAATTTGACCGATGGTCTTTGGGATGAAATGATAATGTCTTCAGCAAGTCGTGCCGATTCAAGAGTTACCCTAATTGGAGGGGGTTTTCCTTTCGAGACATTTTGGCCTTTGAAAAGGTGGCATATTTCGCCTGGGACGTTGCACATTCCGAGGGTTGAGCAGAGTTTATCCCACTGCTCTTTGTCGAAGGCAGCCCTACCTTCTAGCAAGCTTCCTTCCGACACTGGGACACTAAATAAAATAAGTGAGTTACATCTGTCGTCCCTGGTCTTGGGTGGAAGCCGCTTGTGAGTTGGGGTGTTGCTTTTTCCCTTCTTCACATTCACCCACTGTTTTGTATTGCCAGCAGATACTGAGGGGTCAACAACAACCGGCAGTTTTGTCGGTGTGTTTGGCAGGGTTGTGGTAGCCTTGGTCACTTGTTTTACTGGTTTAGTGCCAGGCGATTTTGCTTTGGTCGTTTGGACTTTAGGGATGATTTTGGATGGGACCTGGCTTTGTCATTGCTTCAGAAACTCTACACCGAGGGAAAATGTACCAGAACCATGGGCAGGGGTGACTCAGCATGAATCCGTAGTACTCTTTACGTACTGTAGTGTCACAGTGACAGTGTATCCATGTACTACAGAAGTTGCATTCGAAAGCACTGTCGCTGATTTTGACTGATAATAAGCAGGCAAAACAGTCATCCTTATGCAGTTTCTGGGAGTTAGACTGTGTCGACTGCGACTTGGGGCGTCGTTTTCTCCTATTCTTAACTAGCTTAATGGTCTTTTTAGAAATAGGAGTGGTGTTTGGCTTCCTCTGTGGTGTCTGCGTAGAGTGATCTAAAGTATGGACACTAAGAGGCGTACTATCGACTGACTGTTTGGGTTTTTTACCAACCCGTTCGCATGACATTGGGATTTTCAATGCACTATCGACCCCAGGGTTTATGCCTCTACAAGTTTTCCTGGTTGTTATAATGTGATGTGTACTAGCGACCTTATTACTAAACATGATACCAGGGAGGTTAGGAGGTGAAGACAGAGATAACTAAAACACAAGATACACAAAAAGGGGTTTAGGAAAGAGGAAATATAGTATTATATAATAAAACTACAAGAAATAGGGCCTGAAAGTACTCCAAAATTGCAACTTTACCTTTGACCGTATTTTAAGTAACTTTGCGTGTATCCAGTAACTTGTCTACAAGTCCTGTGTTTGTGAGTGAGTGGATGTATGTATGCTGCCGAAGCAAATAGAAAAAGAGCAGTCGAATGAGGCAGCTAGACCTACCGCACGATGGTTCTGACTTGGAATAGTTCCGTTTGCCCGAAAATGATTTCAGATTGTCAACCAATGAATAGAGACAAATTTTAATAGCTTCGGGGGTGATAAAGTATACCTAAAGTGGATTGTTTCCCGTAAATGGAGGACAGTCAGCGAGGACACGTCAAATTCGAAGCGCGCGCCTTCCGATTCAAATCACTGGACATAAAAACTCATAACCAACTGCCGAATGACTAGAATTAGACTATCCTGTGGCTAGACCACCATTCATTGGATACTACCATACTTGGAACCGTACAGAAAGAACAAGAATCGAGCGCACAGCAATCGGTTGGTGAAAAAGATATTGGATATTGGAAATTTGGATTTCAAGGACGCTGCAAAATCGAAGTTTCCTAATGAGTTAACAATTACCAATAATTATTAGCTATTTTGACAACACCGGTCGTTTTTGTTTTGTACGAAGTCATAAAGGTCAGTGTTATCTCAATCAACGCTAGCTACTTTCTTTTTCACTCTCAGTGTAAAAATCCTCTTGCACCTTCAAATTATATTCACAATTTCAGAATCATTTCACTTGTTAGCGAATCTTGTCATTTTAAAGTTTAAAATTCTGAAACGTGAGGTACTCGTTCTCTAAAGAAGGCTCATATGAACTTTATTGTGCTCAGATATTCGCTTGACGAATACACATCATGAATATTTTCGCCTAGGCACTATACGATTAACAGACTTCACAAAACTGGTATGATATAGTAATGTACGTAACAAGAGGTAACCTAATTCTCCCTCCTTCATCAATGTCACGGCATATTCGCAAAAACAGGAGTGCATATAGAGTTGAACAGGGTTTCTATTATAAGAAAAATAACTGGCTGTAGTTGGTTTCGAAAGTCTAATTTCACCGTCATGTAAGTATAACCCTGTAAGTTTTAAACTAGAGCTGACAAACGTCAGTGCGAATATTCTATTTAACGTGTAAGGTAATCTTACCAAAGATTATTGCTCCTTAAATATTCCTAATGGCATTTACTAGTATATGCCAATCTAGTGTATGGAAGTGATACACAATTTACAATGCTGTAAATTACCAACCTAAGACCGTATTTCACAACGGGAAGGATATCTTTGTCTCGTTCGATCAAAAAGTCAGTATGACTGTTTACTCGAACCGTGATATGAAATTTATATCAGAATACGAAAAGAATGTCATTCGTAACATTCCATACAAGGACCCACTACATGGTTTCATTTGATTTCTTTGCACGAGTAATGCTTGTACTCGGTGTAGTGCGTTTGCTGAATCTGCATCATCTTGAACGGTTGAAAGTTGTGGCTGTGGTCTATTATAACCAATTGATCTGGTCAACTTCTGTCAGCACACCAAATCCAGCACTATGCGTTGCAGAAGTGTAATGAGGACTATTTGCGAACTAGGAGTATGGAATTAACATGAAGGTAATCAAATAAAAGGTAACAAGACCCTGAATGTGTAAGGGGCATCCATGACCTCTCTGATGCACCGAAGATTCAACTCGTATTATCCACAACTCTCAACCTGACTCGAATGTAAGACGGCAATGGTTATATCCTGATTATTGCTGTGCAATTTTAAAACATAAACCTAATAATAATAGTGTTTGAATCAGTAAATATATGCAATTATTCTCACTAATTCCTTCAGTTTTATTACCTCAGCTGACAATTATTGAAAAGGTAAAAGGAAAACAACCCAACATCACAACTGCAAATAATATATTTTTCAAAAATCAGACACTTGATGTACGGATTTTCTTCACAATGGACATTATTTAAATCTAAACATTTACTATTTAAGAGCAAACTTCATACTGAACATATATTAAACAGACATCATCAGAATACAACAGAGTGGCGCACCTAAATTATCGAATATTAAACAAAACAGTTATCTGGTCGATCAGTACTCTTACTGAATTTCGCTTCCTTTTCAATGCAACTTCACAACTCATTCATCAAGTGCCAGTCCATATACATGACGTACAGAGTATCAGTATCAACAAGGTGCCCAAGAATGTCGAAAAGTTAAAATACAATTTGTAGAATCATGAGTGGAAGCCATGTGCTTTAACCACCAAGCTACCACATAGTTTTTCACAGTAAGCATACACTTCACTGTAATGAACAGGAACAATCAAGGTTTATGCCTGGCAAGTAGTTGTCTGTCCTTTATGTTGCTAATCACCAATTCCCATCCACTTTCAGCTGTTATTAACCTGACGCTGTTTGCTTTTTTCTACTCAAAGGATCATAATGAGTTACATTCGAAATCTAACTCACAGAATAAGTGCAGTAGCAGTTGCAACAACGCTATTCACTGTCACCCTAATACTTCAATCAATAATCGTCGTACATAACTACTCGTCTGTTTTCAAGAATGTTCCTAATTCAATTGATGTCACTTATGTTAAAGCAATCCCTGGAAATATCACGTTAACTCTTGATTGGAGCTTTGACCATACTCTTTCAATAGAACAGTCGAATATATCAGCATCTAATAATACACGACGAATCTTCATAAGTCCTAGCTTTTCTTCAGGTTCTGATGATTTGGAATATCCTATGATGGTGGATATGCCGAAAGTTGTCAAAGAAGTTCTTTCAAACTTGCCCTTAACAATCCGTCCAATAAATGATCCACGATTTCCAACACTCATAGGTGAATATCAAAAGTGTGACAACATACTGTTAAAAACAGGAGAACCTCCAGAGCTATTGATTTTCATCAAATCTGCTCCATCAAACTTTTTACGCAGAGATACTATACGCCTAACATGGGGTAACGATCTTTGTTGGGGTGGACGTCGTGTCATACATCTTTTTCTTCTTGGAAATGTCCCATCTGACGACACAGATTTAAAATCTATAATAAAAAATGAATCTGATGTAAATCACGATATAATTCAACAAGACTTTCTTGATACTTATTATAACAATACATACAAAACTATGTTTGGTATTAATTGGGCAGTGAAATATTGTTCAAATGTCCCGATCATTATGTTTGTGGATGATGACTATTTTATCTATCCGAAAAATGTGATCGCCTATATTGAAGGCTTGAGCACAGAGCTGCGTAAACTCTTGATCAGTGGTTATGTCTGGTTTAATGCTATACCTGCTCGTAAATCTTTCGGCACTCACTCTAAGTGGTTTATTGATTATAAAGAATATGCTCCACGTTATTATCCTCCATTTGTGGCAGCAGGTAATTATTTTCTATCAATGAATTTCGCACGTGAATTAAATGTCGCTATGCGTTACACAAAATATCTACGATTTGATGATGTTTATCTGGGAATAATACTTAAGAAGTTATTACGTTTACCGATTCATTTAAGAAAGATTTATACATATCACCCGGTGAAGTTGAATTCACCCGAGATATATGAAATGATTTCTAGTCATGGTTTTGGCGAATCTGTTTCACAATTCTTCTTATGGGATCGTTTAAACTGCTCAACATTTTGTGTAAAATCTCTTGTATGATTTACTATTTTTTTGTCTTCCTCTATACTTCTTGATTTTCATTTATCATGTTTCTCGTTTGTTTGTAAGTAATTCTTCACGAGTTTGTCCAACTGTGAATAAAGCGAAATCTTTTCAAATGTTTAAATTTCCTAAATGTCTACCATGCACTCAATATTTGTAAGCCAGGTCAGTGATAGATTGTTTTAAAGATAGCTGTTTCATCGATCTAAATATGTTTTAAATATAGTGGCCAGTAGTGATATCTTAATGAGTGCAGCTCCTCAAAGTGACAGTCAAGACTGTCAAGTTGATGGATTCTAGGTTGAAAGATATAAAGAAGTTTTAGACTCACTTCCTTTTCGTTCTTTAAACTGTAATCACAATGGTAGTTGAGAAAGCAGCTTCTTCATTGTCTGCCTAATTCTTGTCGGAGATGATTGTAAAATCTGTGTGATCTACTCAGCTACTTCACATGTAAATATCCAGGTTATATGGTCTGGTATCAAGTGTAATTGTTCCGATTTAATCTAGTGTTGCAATTAATGGATATGTTTACAGATAAGTTTTTAATTCAAAATCATATGCGTCCAACAAATGAGAATGAAACATTGTCTTCCATGTAACTGTGCTGTTTCTGTGGCGGTTTTGATTGGAATCAACAATCTGCATTCAGAGAAATTAAATATTCATTAAAATTACATGCGGTTTCTCTCGAACATCCCTAAAACATTCTCAGAATCTATGTCGATAAATAGCCTGTTAGGTAGAATACAACAAACCAAAGTTAGTAGAAGTGTTTTTAAAATTCTGCATAATCATATTAGTCGGAAGTATTAAGTTTGCATTTATTATATAAGACAATTCAGTGATCGATGCTTAATCTTCTGTGATACAGCGATTGGTGAATGGGGAAAATGATTCAGGCAAATGCAGCTTTGATGTATTTTAAACCAGACAGAAACTATCAAAGCATTGATTATATTATAAATGCACAGCGTGATCGCTGAACTTTATATAAAATCATACTGTCATTCCTCGTATTAGCTAATAATAATCACATTCTGAAAACCGTCTGTTTATTTGTCAGTTTTCAATGAAATCATAGATTATCGTAAGCAGACGTTCATTTAGGAGTAAACTGAATTAGCTGACTAGCCAAGGTTGGAATGGACAACACTGGATACGAAGACATCATTAGACGACATGGACTGGTAGAAAGGAACGAAAACGGTGAGAGATTTGCAAACCTATGTGCCTTAAACAAACTGGTCATCGGTGGCACAAGATTCCCGCACACACGCATACACAAAACCACATGGATTTCACCGGACCACACTATTCAAAACCAGATTGATCATATCTGTATGCAGCTGCTGATCGCTAAAATGAAACCGAAGCTCAAGAAGCACTGGACTACGGGACAGACGACATCACAGAAGTTTAATACGGCCTTTCTTCGGGATTCTGTAAAGCTCAACGAATTCAGGATAGCTCTCACAAATAGGTTCCAGGACTTCCAGGATCTACTCAATGGAGAGGATGCAACGTTGGAGAACAATTGGAAAGGGACTAAGGAGGCAATCACTTCAACATGTCACGAAGTTGTGGGTCACAAGAAGTACCATCACAAGGAATGGATCTCTATTGATACTCTTGCAAAAATTGAAGAAAGGAGGAACAAGAAGGCAGCAATCAATGTCAGCCGAACAAGAGCGGAGAAAGTTAAGGCACAAGCTGCATACACAGAAGCAAACAGGCAAGTGAAGAAGAGCATCAGAGCTGACAAAAGAAAATATGTGAAAGATCTAGCAATGACGGCGGAAAAGGTTGCAAGAGACGGAAACATGAGACAATTGTACGAAACAACAAAGAAGCTGGCCGGAAACTATCGTAAACCAGAACGACCAGTGAAAAGTAGGGAAGGCAAATTAATCAGCAACACTGAAGAACAATGAAATAGGTGGGTAGAGCACTTTCAGGAACTCTTGAATCGACCAGCTCCACTGAACACACCCAACATCGAAGCAGCATCCACGGACCTCTCAATTAATATTGGCGCACCTACGATTGAGGAGATCAGTATGGCCATCAGACAAATCAAGAACGGCAAAGCACCAGGACCATACAACATTCCAGCAGAGGCAATGAAAGCAGATGTAGAAACAACTGCGAAAATATTTCACATCCTCTTCAAGAAGATTTGGGATGAGGAACAAGTACCATCAGATTGGAAAGAATGATACCTCATCAAAATACCAAAGAAAGGCGATCTCAGTAAGTGTGAGAACTACACAGGCATCACTCTTCTCTCAACACCAGGCAAAGTCTTCAACAGGGTATTGTTAAACAGAATGAAGGACTTTGTAGACGCGCAACTTCGAGATCAACAGGCTGGCTTTCGTAGGGATCGATCGCGTACTGACCAAATTGCAACATTACGGATCTTTGTGGAACAATCAATTGAATGGAACTCACCACTCTACATCAACTTCATTGACTACAAGAAGGCATTCGATAGCATGGATTGGAAAACACTGTGGAGGCTCCTTCGACACTACGGGGTGCCTGAGAAAATAGTTAACATCATACGGAATTCTTATGATGGATTCAACTGCAAAATGGTGCACGAAGGACAGCTAACAGACTCGTTCGAGATGAAGACCGGTGTCAGGCAAGGTTGCTTACTCCCACCCTTTCTCTTTCTTCTGGTCATCGACTGGATTATGAAAACGTCAACATCTGGAGGGAAGCTCGGTATCAACTGGACAGTTAGGACGCAGCTGGACGATCTGGACTTCGCAGATGACCTGGCTCTTATTTCGCACACGCAACAACGAATGCAAGAGAAGACGACCAGTGTAGCAGCAGCCTCTGCAGCAGTAGGTCTCAACATACATAAAGGAAAGAGCAAAATTCTCCGATGCAACACAACATGCACCAACCAAATCACGCTTGATGGGGATGCCTTGGAGGACGTTAACACTTTTACATATCTGGGCAGCATCATCGACGAGAAAGGTGGATCGGATGCAGATGTGAGGGCGCGGATTGGCAAAGCAAGGGCTGCATTTCTACAACTGAAAAATATCTGGAACACCAAACAAATATCAATCAACACCAAAATCAGGATTTTCAATACAAATGTGAAGACAGTTCTACTGTATGGACCGGAAACTTGGAGAACTACGAAAGGCGTCATCCAGAAGATACAAGTGTTTATTAACAGTTGTATACAAAAAATACTTCGGATCCGTTAGCCAGACACCATCATCAACAACGTACTGTGAGAGAGAACAAATCAGATTCCAATGGATGAGGAAATCAGAATGAAGCGGTGGAAGTGGATAGGACACATACTACGAAAAGCACCTAACTGCGTCGCGAGACAAGCCCTCACATGGAACCCTCAAGGCAAAAGGAAAAGAGAAAGGCCAAAGAATACATTACGCCGAGAAATAGAGAAAGATATGAGAGGAGTGAACAAACACTGGAAAGAATTGGAGAGGGAAGCCCAGGATAGAGTTGCCTGGAGAAAACTGGTGGGCGGGCTATGCTCCATTGGGGGTAACAGGCGTACGTTATTAAGTAACTAGGTTGAAATCAATACAGTTGCAGGATTATGATCATGAAACGGGATCGCTCTGTACAGTTGAATTTTCACTAATTTAAGTTTAATGCAAAAATCAGTGAATGCAAACTCGCAAACTCAAATGTATCGTGTACTTCACGAAACATGAGCATCTTGTGTTTATACGTGAGTGTGATTGTGGATGCCTCAAGGCAGGACGAAATTTCTGCCTAATATTGCTCAATTTTCAATGTTCTATTAGTTGGTTTAATCTGGTTGACTGATGTCGGGGATGTGAAGAAATATTTATTTAAAATGAACTTCGTTATGGGCCGTTTAATGATAATAAGATTTGTAATTTCAATTTCAACACATCTTGTTTGTATTAGTTCATGCAACGTGATCTACATGCTATGATCAGTACTCCGCTAAATAGTTGATCATCACTTTGATCGATATATAACTGAATAAGATTTTTGCCATGAAATAAATTTACTCTTTGTTCTAAATTATGATTTGATTTTTGAAACTGGTTGAATAGTGTAAATTGTGCTAGAATACTTATACAGTAGAAAACAGAAAGGGGTGAAATATTTTGTTCAGAAATATTAAACTTGCTTCCCTTGATATATTAGTGAACTAAGTTCATTGTAGCAATGATTAGTATGAATATTAAATATATTCTTAAACAAATCACTTATTTCATAGTTTACATTACACATTAACTATTGAATTCATAAAAAGAACTATTTCGAGAATATTTTATTCATGTCACCAACTTTATTGTTAAAATCGCTAGATTACTATCATGATAAACTTTGTCCTCAATAAAGTCTCTCTTATCAAATTAAAGCGACAATACATGAATGAAGTTTATTTTTTCAATAAATTCTTTATCGATTCTACTATGATCTATGATCAAAATTATTATTCTAAAGTATCATCTACTTTAGGGAGAAAATACATAGTTTAACATTATAGCATGTGATTTCGGAGTTGTTTATAAGATAAGATAAAAGTTTTAATTGAAGAAGTGAAGTAGAGTGAAGTGAAGTGAAGCAAAGTTTCTTTAAGACCATTTCATCATTCACTTAAACTATGCACTCGCACATATACTTCATTTTATTTGCATAAAATAATGGTCTATAATAAAACAGAATAATGCTGAATGATTTGAAAAATCTGAAGTTAGTATCCTTTCATTGACTGTTCACAAAAATCAGATATTTAAAAGAAGGTATGTAAGTCAGTGTAAGTAGACTCATAATTTCATTGGAACTAAGCAATCTCCACCACCGTATACTGACAGCTATTATGTGGTTACTAGTAACTAGCTATCTGATGGAATCCTCTAAGTTCCAGAGTCAGGTGGGCAGTGGTCGGCCACCGAAGACGATGGGTTAGGTCACGCAGTATCGTAGATTGACTTAAGTTAAACTCTTGCATTTGGATAAATCACTGTGTACCTTTAAGTTTCAGTGCTCCTGTAGAGCAGAATACATAAGACGCATAAAGTAAACGTTCTTCAAAATTACTAGGAAACATTGGCATGCCTTGTATTTAAAACCTGAATGTAAAACAATCAGCCGTTAGACACTGCAACTATTTGTAAACTCTGGTCACATTGCTCTACCTCATGAGTCATTTCAAAGAATCTGTAGAGTCAGACGATTCGATTCTTCCTTACGCACTCCTCTCAGAAGATGAGATTAAAGTGACAGTAAGAACATTGAAAAGGTCGATAGGAAATAAATGTGCCAAGTTATAATATCATCAAGAGATTCACTTATTTACTTAAAGCACAAAGTGGAAGTAATTCTTTTTAGTAAAATTGCTGACAAAATTCACAGTCTTCTAAACTCTACGAGAATAGTCATGAACATGTTTGACTTTGGTTCCCACTTTACTCACTCCTATCAGAGATGATCAGTTGGAAGATTAAATTCATAATCCTTGAAAGATAGTAAAAACTAAATAGCATTTTGTTTTTCATTTATAAGATCATGTAGATATATTTATGAATATATACATAAAATAGCTCATCAAGAAGGTGTTGATTGAAGCTCCAACAATTGTACTAATCGTCAACTAAACTAGATTCAGTGATACATCTTCTAGTTTTAAGCAATTTCTCAGTTTGTGGTGAAATTTTATCGCAAATGTTTTGTCAAGTGAGCTTATATACTTTCATAAACAAACATTCATGTAGCTATTAGTCTGTCTTGAAGCTCATACCTAAGCGAACTCATGGATTTATGGTGAGAAACTTGACCGTTTTGAAGAGAGACAATTATTCACTAATGACATCATATAATTATCGCTTAATTTCGTGAATCGATTGAAGTTACACACTTAAACCAGTGGATACTAATCTACAGGTTTACAGATTAAGTTTGCGTTGCGATTTAGTGAAACAGATTAGAAATCTACTCATGCTACATTTCAGACATTCACCTGCTAGTAAATTCAAATATTCTCGGACATATTCTTCAATTCAACATTCAGTATCTATTAGAAATCAAATAATAATCATGTAATTTCACTGGATTTTTATTTCATCATTTATGAAATTGGTTGCAAGCAGAATATGTAATTCAGTTTGCAAGTATTTTGTTTTCAAGTAATCAGTAACTTGAACCTTCCTACTCTGATACTGATTATTCACTAAATTTTAACCACTGACATGTTTGCTTTAGACTTTAAACAATGATTGCATTCAATTGCATGGTTACAGGTTCTAGTGATTTGACATAATATGAACTATGTTTTGATATTAACACGTTAATTGTTGCGGATAGTGAGTTACAGTTGAAATACTGAGCGAAATAATGCTCCCCGTTCAGTGTGAACCTGTAACACACAGATTCACAGACACAAATGTTATCAGTGAATTATTTTCAAAGTGACTGACCTCATGCATATATATATTATCAGTATTTCTATTATCATTGTTCCTAGGTACTGAAGTAATAATTTCGCAAACATGTATATGTCATCATTCATTGTTTTAGTTTGTAAAATTTGGCTATGGAAACAAACCAATAATTGATGATTGATTGACATCCATTTATTATGAATATTTGTCAGGTTTTTCAAAATATTTAAATTAATATGTATATCTCCAGAATCATTTTATTTTTGTAAAGATACAACACAAATTATGTGAGTACATTTAAGTATGTCCTGAATATTTCTTCTTTTAAATGTTATATTCTTTCAAAATAATCATTGATATGATATGCAGAAACACATATACAACATACATCATAGTTTAATTAACTGTGATATTTATTCATTAGAAAACTATTTCATGATAATTGAGTATAATATTTGGTTATATCAACAAAATTCAATGTTTATTTGATATTAATCTAGTTTGAATTGTGTTCTTCATTCTAAAAATTAATTTTTCTCTATTATTTTTAATTTTGCCAGATATTTACTCAGTAAACTTTATGGTTACGTCAACAAAAGTATATTCAGATAACCTTTATTCACTTACATATGCTTACTTGCCAAGACGTGTTCTACGTCATTAGGCATAGGCTTCCGACCAGCATTCTCCAACCAACAGTATCCTAGACATTCCTTTCTAGTTCTACACAGTTGCTATTCATTCTCTTCACGTCTGTTACGGATTCTCGGTGCAGTTTGTTACTTGCTCCTCCTCCTCCTCCTTACTTTTGGCCTTCGGCATTCCGAATTAGTGCTCTCCTCTTTATGCACTTGAGTGTTTTACGCATTACATCCTAACCATATCCTTCTTCAGTTGGAAGAATCTAGTTAGTTCTCTTTCACGGTAGGTTGCTGTTGATGAAGTATCGTCAAGCGATCCAGAGAATGTCGTGTAGACAACTGTTAATAAACACCTGAATATCTTGGACGATGACTTTCATGTGACTTTCTGTATACGTGTGTCATAACATGAAGCCTGTTAGGTTCATCACTAAGTATGCTTTAAACTATTACGCGTTCACCTCAGTCGATAAACTAGAACTAGACAATGAACCAGCGCTCAGGTTGGCTACCTTGATCTGTTGACTCGAAACTGATATAACGTAGAAGTTATATTCTACAAACATCCAGCAAGAACAATGTATTCAAGCACACAAATCTCGTTTATTTATACATCATAGAAACGTCCTTGTGCGAGTCACAAAAATAGCACACTAAAATAAACAGCAACTAATCACAGACAAGAATTTTCCTGGTGGGAAATGAAATATCAAGATCAACTGATCACCCCATGCTCGCAAACGTGAAATCCAAAATATCAAGCGCGTTCTTGGGATCTAACGTCCCCAACACTCCTCCCCTTTTTAATAGCGTGTGCTCCTGGGTTCGACTTGCATCTTGACTGTCGTTCGCCGCTGTCTGAGAGGATACCTTCTGGACACAGGGCATTCCGCTTCTTAAGTGGATTGCGTTTGCTGTTTTTTCTCTACTGATGTTGATGCATTAGTCCGAGGCATCAGGCTGTGGATCGTTTTCGGTCTTCTTCACATTCGGATTTCTGCTGATGATGATGTTGATGATCAAAAATCCACAGATATAGGTAGAAAATATATCACTTTCTATGTTCACATGCCATCTTAGTTATAGTTTCAGCATTTATACTTGTTCAATAGTTTCATACATGGTTTTGGTTTGTATTATTAAATTTTAAATATTAATAAAGCAACAGTAGATAAGTTGTGTATATTGTAGGACTCTATATCAAGGTGACTTGTAACCAGAATATAAGTCGTTTATTGTAAGAAATAATAAACGCATACGCAAGCCACCTAATACAAAATTAACAAAATTAGATATCCTTCTGGGAACGTAAAAGCCTTGGAACGCTTTCTGTCACGGTATGGGACTTTTCAGTCGCTCACATCAATAATCTCTTTGGAGATCGAATTCACGAACTTCTATTTGGCTTACAATGATGGCTGTTTCCCAATACCTGTGCGGTGCAACTGCCATTCAGTCGACACGGCTTGACGCGATTAGTTACCACATCTCGCAATAACTCATGACAGCATCATCAAGTTATTTGCTAGTGAGCACAGGTTTATATTCAGTACTAGAGAATTATGGAAACTCTTGAATATTCATAGTCTACCATTGAAAATCAGGAAGCACTAAATAAATGTTGCGTGTTAGTATGGAACTCTCCACCAAAACTCACTTTCAATTGAGAAGGTGGTTCCTCGTCTTATTTTTATTCATAAATTTTCCAAATGATCGATAAATTAAACGGATTTCCATTTGTTCGTTGGAACAACGTAGTACGCCACAGTCTGACCATAGGAAATACCATTCAAGGAAAATTATTCATCTTTACGTTGCCTGTCAATTATACTTTGTGGGAGGATGGATTCTTTGAATCTTATCGCTACACTCATCATCGAAGCAGCACTCACGGACTTCCCAACATCGACATCCGGATTCCGTAAGGACCGATCGTGTGCCGACCAGATTGAAAAATTACAGATCATTGTTGAACAATCAATTGAATGGAACTCACCACCCTACATCGAATTCATTGACTAGGAGCAAGCATTTGATATGGTGAACGGGAGAATACTATAGATGATTCTTCGACACTATAGAGTGACTGAGAAGATAGGCAACATCATATAGAATTCTATTGATGCATTAATTTGCAAAATCGTGCACGGAGAACAGCTGACAGACCGGTATCAGTGAAAGTTGCTTACTCTCACTCTTTCTCTTTCTCCTGGTGATCGACTGAATAATGATGACATCGGCATCCGGGGAGCAGGGGATACAGTGGACAGCTAGGTGGAAGTTGGACGATCTAGATTTCGCAGATGATCTGTCTGTTCTATCGCACACGCAACAAAAATTCAAGAGAAGACGACAAGTGCACCAGCAGCCTCAGCAGCAGTAGGTCTCAACAAACAACAGGAGAAAAGCAAGATTTTACGATACAACCAAAAAACACTTAACGGAGAAACTTTGAAAGACATTAAAACGTTTACATATCTAGTCAGAATAATTGATGAGCAAGGTGTGTCTAAAAATGCTCGAACGTTCCATGGTTTCCCTGGTTGTCAGAAGAGGCATCGGCTTCGTGACTTCAGAGGGAACTCAGCTTTCATCATCAGACGGCATAACTCTTCTGGAATAAGACCTTCCAACTACAAAGGCAGAGCTAAAATGATTTGAATAGTGTTTTATGGTCAATGATTTTCAGCGAGTTAGTTTTTCATGAGATGGGGTCGCCAACCCCATGCCCAACCCTCCTCATTTATCCGAGCTTGGGACCGGCAGTACGTCAAGAAATGCTCCAGGTGGAGTTAATCTATTCAGCAAGACCATATGTAAATATCTAGGTATCATCTGATACCGAAAGTGACTGTCCCGGTTGTCAGTGACTTCATGGATAAGTGCCATGTTTTGGGCTGGCCGCCCCCAGCTTTCCTACAGACGCCACTTGAAGTAATGAGTTCCAATAGTAGTTCGCCTAACAGTGTTCGAGTAGAGAGCTTGTGTGAGGTTAATGCACTTTTCCGGTGCATCTTTTAATAGCAGATACTGCCACACAACCTTACGATCAACAGAGTCGAATACCGCCCTTAGGTCGGGAAATACTACTATTGTGGGGTGTCTAAACGTGTTCCTATGTTCCAGGAACTGACGTAGTCAATCGGTCAGCTGCAATGTAGAACTTCATCAGTATGTACTTCAGTTCAAGTTTCCATACCACATTACTACAGAGATGAAATTGTCGATTCAAATTCCATGGTGGTAGAGGTAATACAAGTAGGAGCAGTATAGGGAAAAATCACGGTTCGAAGGTATCAATCAGGAATTATAATAGATTTGAAATGAAATAGATTTGAGGAGTGAAAGATGAAGGTCATCAGGAATTTAGATTTGAATTTTGGGAACACTAAGAATAGATGCACCTGCGCCTAGGCAAACGATTTTAAGTCACGTCATTCGAGGTCTCTAACCGTCGATTACTGACATGTCAGGAACCTCAACAAGGCAGTCAACATCTACCAACATGACTCAGTTCACTTGTCGTCGACTTCATTGATTTGTACAATGTTTTGGTTAGACAGTTCCTAGATTTCTTCAAGCCAACTCCCATACCACAAAACATCGCTCGTCTAGGTAGTCGGTGATTTGGCTTAAGTAACATATGTCCTAACCATCTCAACTGATGAAGATTCACTACTTCGTAATTTGATTTTCCAATCTTACGTAGTACTCGTTTTTTAACACTTGCATTGCTTACTCGACAGTCCCAAGATATACGAGCGTTGAAGACACCGATGTTCGGAAACCAGTAACCTACGAATATTTTCTACTCTTACTGGCCGTGTTCCCGAGCATCTGTTAGTTCGGTAGATGCTTCCAAGATCCACTGTTTTCTACCTAACCTTTATGCTTTACCTTACTAGCATGTATCACTGCTGTTTCCATAGCCTATTTGGTGTCATTTCAAGCTACGTCGAAATGGGAATCACTTAGATCGCTGCCTAACCGTTCTTCTAGTTGCACCTGAAATATATTCCTAGTTTTGCTATCATTACGTAGAACCCTAAGAGGCTTACTAGCAGCTTATTTTCTGTGTCTAGCAAGCCGGAAACAAAAGCGCTTTCGCACTAGAGCATGATCTGAACCTAAACATGTGCCCCAGAACAAGTGACAGTCTCCTATCGAGCTCCTCCATCTGTAGTTGATAGCGAAGTGATCTAGTTGGGTCCAACTTTGGGACGAATTCGGGCGTCGCACCATGTCAAAAGATGTTTTTTCTTGTTCCTAAAGTGAGTATTCGCTAAAAATAGACGATTATCAGAGCATAGTTGCAATAGAAAGCGAGTTTCGCTATCTTTCCGAATACTTGCAGTCACGTTTGTTCGGACAACGCAAAAGCGACTATCTACTTGGATGCAGTCTAAGAGAGTTACTTCTGCCCAAGGACTCGGTGCTGTACCGTACTGCTGCGTAACAGCATCTCTCCTGAAGCTAGTCTTTTTATTTCACCTAAGTCCAACCTGTTTTACTGATTCTAGGCTACACCATGTTGTATCTTTCCGTTTCTAAAGCAACTTGAATGACTCTTTCGGTCTCCCACATTGCGCAAACATTCTGTGCTCTGGTTTTATGGTTGCTTAGTATGTCGGAATGAGCAATGGAATTCCGAGGAAACTCGGCTTTCATAGCAAGGCGTAATGACTCTTCTAAAAGAAGATCTTTAGACTCCCAGGACAGAATTTAAATAGTTTAAATTATTATTTCTGATTAGCTGTTTTCTAGCAAGTTTGTTTTCTAAGGGATTAGGTCACCAAACCTCAGTCAAACATTCCCCCTCTGCCAGGTCTTGACACCGACATAAACCCTAGAAGAGCTGCAGATTGAGCTATCACAACGATAATAAACCTGAGGGCACTGGGAGTGGACAGGTTAGACACAGTGTGGGACTCATCAGCAATGTGCATTCATAATTCTGCAACCAGAGTTCTAGCCTGAGATCTTCGGTGTCCCACGCGAACGATTAACCTCTTGACTAACTATGCTAATGTCTAATTTCAATCAATCCATGATACTGCGTGACTTCACTCACTACGAAAGAGTCCCATAATAGGATGAAAATGTCGTGCTAAGCATCTATGTTTCTAACGGTGGTCTAAATTTTCATCAATTCATGATTTCAATAAAAATCAACAATTTCCACATTGCTATTGTCAAAATCAAGTTATATTTGAGTAGAATGATGAATTATCGAACAGAGCAGATCCAATCAATTCAGTTAGTCATCATCTGAATAGATTTGAAGGTCTAACCCTATAAGTATTTTAAACCAGTGGTGTTTCGGTATATATATGTATATATATTCATCAGGAAGAAATGGTGACGAGTTTGAAGAATCATGCAGTTGAGATAAAATACCTAGATAAAAGATACTATCTAATTATTATCAGTCATGTCTTCAATGCAATTATTAGTATACCCGTTAGATACCTGCAAAAGTCTATTACCTGTTTGTTCACTGAAATAGTTGTGATATTCTGATTGTTAACATTGAGCGAAATCTATCGATGCAAAGCATTTGTTTGTCTAAATGAACAGACATCGTAGGGTATTTTACGCATTTCATTAGTTTCAGTTCAACGTGAATAAAGTTCAACGTGAAGATTATAACTTTATAAGGAACTAAATAACTAGGTTGACAGTAAAGCATGAATTTGAAACTATCCAAAACCTGTTATTACTGTCATTATTATAATGATTATCATTATCATTGACATTATTGTTATCATCATCGTTATTATTGACAACAGTTTTGTTCCTCTATTCAAATTAAGTATATCTCACAGTGTATACATTTATTCTCACTTTCTACTGAAAAGGTATTAAGTGCATATGTGCATTTAGTATATAATTAAAAAGAGCTTAGAGCAGAATATGAAACCAACACTTAATTTCACTTAACTTCCTCCTTATGCTACATTTTTCTCTCTCACTTGTTTGGGCATGAATAATTAAAAGTGAAATATCGAAGTACAGAGAATCATTCATTTATAAGCACGATATCGATGATAGATGTAAAGTCAACAGAAAGCAAACGAATGAAATGTTTTACTGATTAGTTAGTTATACAGTTAGTTGTACAATAAAATGTTCATCTGTATACAAACCTTTGGATATAAGTATGTGATGAAATATTCTTCAATAAATTTTCAGTTGAAATTTATATACTGAATGATGAACAATTTTAATTGGTTACATAGACAATAATAATTACTGTTGATAATAATATAAGAAGAATATAAAACAGTAGATAGGTGCAGTACACAGTATTATTCTTCTGTTTAATATATGTTTAATTGACACATCGATGTGAACCATATAAATATCAATTATATGCAAAACGGAACGTTCAACTATGTCTGAAATTATTGTGACATCATGGAAAATAAGAATAAGTACAAATAACTTGTAAAACATCTATTGTACACTGAAGTCTCAAACAACACACATAAGACATCAAAATTTAATCGAAACAAAAAATTTATTCTTTGAACAAGTAGATGAGATTTGGATGACAGTAAGAACAATGAAATGGTCGATAGAAATTAAATGTGCCAAGTTATAATATCATCAAGAGATTCACTTATTCACCTTAAGTACACAATTGATATAATTCTGTTTAGTAAAAATGCTGACAATATTCACAGTCTTCTAAACTCTACGATAATAGTCATGAGCATGTTTGATTCGGAATTCCTGCAGTCTTAAAGCTAGAAGTTGCTCCACTAATAGTTTCAGCCAAAAAGTTTTGCAATGACAGAGACTACATTAGTTTCGAAGTTCAAATCGCTCACATATCCTGAAAGTTAAATCTTCGCTATTGGTGAAATCATTGTTCGTTCTGTAGTCACGGGCGAACACAAAGCATCCTACTTCATAATAGCATTATCTTTGCTGCTTTGTCTCTACTGATGTTGGTGAATTAGTCAGATGCATTAGGCTGTGTATCTTTTTCACTCTTCTTCTCATCAAAATGTCTGCTGAGGACTTTTGCTCCGGTAACAACTCATTCGGTGTTGTTCGATAGACATATAAGAAATTTTGTAATGTGTCGGCTGGTTTCCCCCCCCCCCCTCTTGACCTAACCAATGCCCTTTCAAACGTATGCACAAACATTTCCGCTTGCCTATCCAACTGCATGGGGTATGATGTCGAGCGTAAATGTTTAATGGCTAGCCGTCGGTAGGAAAAGTTTGAATTGTATAGAGGTAAATTGTGACCAATTATCAGATACAATCTCATCTGGTATGCAATTTCGAGAGAAAATATCGTTGACAAGATGAATTGTCTTAGTTGTCGTGGTCGGCGTTACGGGGCTGATTTCTGGCCATTTTGAGAAGGCGTCGACCACAACGAAATACATAGTCAAAGTGATTGGACCAGCAAAGTCAACGTGTACCTCGGACCATGGTTGATCAGCTTTCGGCCATGAAACCGAGGGAAATACGGCATTCATCTTTGCCGCCTACTGACACCGCATGCATTTTTCAACCAACGCTGTGACATGTTGATCCATATGAGGCCAGTATGCACAACTCCTGACTGTGCACTTCTTTTGTTTAACCCCAGGATGACCAAGATGGAACTGTCTTAGCACTTTTACACGAAGGAGTTCTGGCACCACTACTCTTTCACCAAACATCAAACAGCCGTTCACGATGCATAGTGAATCCCACCGCCGATACATTTGTTTGATGTCACCATCGAACTTCTTCGACGGCCAACCGTTAGTGACATATTTCATCGTCATCTTGATGACGGAGTATGTCTGTTGCAGACAAAGGTAGTACGTGAATTGCGGTTGTCAGATAACATTCTCCGTGGTCTTCTGCTGATAGAGTTGTAGAGTGTCTCGATATTGGATGTCGAAATCATACCCCGAAAGTACCAAGGCTCATCTCTGAAGACGAGTTGCAGGATGGGCTGGAATGACAGATTTAGAACTGAATAATGCTAACACAGACTTGTGATCTGTGAGTGCGTGAATCTCCGACCGTACAGAAACTTGTGGAAAAAGCAAACAGCAAACACAGGGGCAAGAGCCTCTTTCTCTATCTGGCTGTACTTTTCGTCTGCTGGGGTTAGTGTGAGGGATGCATGCATTACGGCCTTTTCTGACGCGTCTGGAATCTGATGTGAAATAACAGCACCTAGGCCATATGCTGAAGCGTTTGCTGCTACGATGATTGGCATGGATGGATCGTAGTGTGTTAATAACCATTCCGAGCTAATTATGGACTTGAGTTTACCAAAGGCCGCGTCACACACTTAAGTTTGATTCCAAGTGCTGTTCTTCTGCAATAGACAATTCAATGGAGCGCGAATATCATGCATCGAAGGAACAAACGCTAAATAATAACTGATTAATTAGAGAAAAGATAGTAATTCCGAGACATCAGTTTGATAGTTCGGATGTTCCCAGGATCCGGTCTGCGGCCGTCGGCAACAAAGATGAATCCAAAGTACTTTGCCGACCCCAATATAAACAGGCATTTCTCTGGACGTAACCGGAAACCGTTGTCACTGATGCGTTGTAGTACCAATGTCGTGCGTTCACATAGCTGTTCTAATGTCTTGGCATCAATTAAAGTATCATCGAGATAAGTTATGACCCGCGAGATACCTGAGAGGATAGAATCAGTTAGTTGCTAGAAGATAGAGAAAGCAGTCTTAACTCCAAAATGCAGAGGGTTGTACTGGAAAAAACCAAGATGAGTATTGATAGTAAGCAGATCTTTTGATGCTTCATCTACTTCCACTTGCAAATAAGCATCAGCTAGATCGAGCTTTATGAATATCCTTCCACCATTCAGCATAGTGAACAGATCTGCTGGGACTGGTAGAGGATAAGGATGCTGTTCCAGAGCTGCGTTTACACCTGTAGAAAGGTCAGCACATTTACGTGAATTGGTAACGGATCTAGTAACAGACTTCTTGGCACTTCTGGATCGGTTCGGCTTCCTCTTTAGGCAAAAGTCATCTTTATGACCGATAAACTTACACTTCCTGCATCGATGTTATCTAGAGAGTTCTGGGGATCTCACCTCCCCAACAGTCTACCAAAAGTTGAAGTGCGCATACTGATAAACGGTCAGACAGGAAAGTAAAAGGATAGCGTATCACTGACAGTTGTGCAGAGATTGATTCTGGTTAGTGTACTCAACTCCAGGTAAGACCATCTTATTCCTAGCAGTCTACTTATGTGGCATGATAACAGATAGAATTCATGTAATTATTTGTAAATTTGATTGTTTGTCTTTTAGCAACAGTAATCAGAGTGGAATTACATTGACCTTTGTTTTTGTGTTGAATGATTAAATTATTAAAATGATAAACATTAAAAAATTACTTGCCGCAATCCAGGAGTTATTTTGTCATTGTATGCATTGGAGATGTTTTACTCCTTGCTGTTAACTCTGCCTGTGGACCCTTCGGGGCTACTGCCGGTCCCAAGCCCTCATAAAGGGGGAGGGTTGCGATAAGAGTTAGAGACCACATACCGCAAAAAAACTAACTCGCTAACAAAACGATAACTGGGAACAATAATTCAAACCATATAAACTCTGCTCTGGGAGTAATAAGGTCTTCATCTAGAAGAGTTATGACGTCTCATGATGAAAGCCGAGTTCTTTTGGAAGTCATGAGTCGATGCCACTTCTGGCAACCAGAACCCTTGATCTGGCCATTGGGGCTGCAAGTTGATTTCCGAAAAACCGTTTACATCACATATGAGGATGGAACTATTCCAAAGACCATGCTAAGTAGATTTATTTTAACTAAGACTAAATATCTCCATTGGAACACATTAAATACAAAACTGATGAAAATTGTCAATGTTAAACAAAACATCATATGAGACTATTAAAATAGTGTATATTGTGGATACCAGTTTGATTAGTGTATTATTACATTACTTTTCTGATTTCGAAGAGTCAATTCATCCAGAAGAGTAACATAGGAGCTTTTAAAGTTCAAAACTCGTGGTAAATAGGTCAACAGGATTCATCAGATAGAACTATGGAGTCCCGTGCAATCGATGTATGTTACATCACCAAAACGCCAACCTAAGGATAGCGAACAGTGGTGGTTAGCGAATGCATAGGGAGATGGAAAAGGCGACGGCTATGGGCAACCCTAGACAACTATTCAGATTCATCAAGGAAACCGGTATTATGAATCTGACTGTAAGTGAGACTATTTCGAAAAACGATGGTTTCATTATTCATTCTTAATCCAGGAGACTGGGTTGAATTCTCAAGACCTCTGTGAATTAGTAAAGGAACAGTCAGATATAGCTAATACCAGGTACGGCCTACTTGACAACCGCAGCAATAATAGTGACAAGAGGGATGTTTGCGTTTTGAAGCAAAAAACTTGCTCAAACTACAATACAGCAAGGATATCATATGTGAGTACTAGTGATGGCAATGACTCATTACGTGCTTTATTCTGTTTGAGTTGCTCAAGCAATCATTCTTTAGACCAATGACGGAATTTTAAAGACTAGAGTGTTAGAGAAAGGAAAGAATTCATCTTTTTGCATCAGTTATGTTACGCATGCCTGATGGCAAACCATGTGACAGAAAATTGTCGATCACCAGAGACATGTGCTGTTGAAGGTTGTGGCTGGCGACACCATACTCTGTTATATGAGAAGCGGGAAGAATAGAGAGATTCTAATAGTGATGCCTACATTTGTACTAAGCTTTTTATGGAGAAAGGTGTTAAATGCATACAGAGAGCAGTAGCATTTGCAGTAATGCTTGTATGGATAAAAAACGGTGAGAAAATAATTCAGACTTGCGCCTTACTAGATAGCGGATCAGATACCTCCTTCATAGTTGGTGATCTAACTGATAAGTTAGGCCTTGAGGGAAAACCAAGAATGGCATTTCTGAAGACTCTCAGTAATGAATCGTTGCTGGTAGCCAAAAAGGTCGATCAAATTACAGTCAACAGACTTTTGGCTGTCCGTTGAGACCCAGAAAGTGTTGACAGTCAAAAAACTACTGGGAGTTTACAGGACAGTGCCAAGGGCGCATCAAGTGGCATCCCGGTCCTCTTTGAAAGACATAAGTTTGAATGCCTTGAATGCCTTTGAACAAGAATGTTTATTCTGGGCCTGATTTATTCAATAACTAAGTAGACGTTTTCACCAGGTTTTGGCGACGAACAAAAGGTCTTACTGCAGAGATTAAAGCCACTTTCCATCAAGTAATGGTTCCGGTGCATGATCGAGACGTTCTTAGGTATATGTGGTGGCCTGATGGGGACTTAGAAAAAGAGCTATAGGTCTATAGAATGAAAGTCCATCTGTTCGGAGCAACCTTATCAGCAGGTTGCGCCACGTTTGTTTTGCGGAAAGCGATTTCCGATAATCGAGATAAATTTCCCAGGCTTGTTACGCAAGTGCTTAGTGAATAGTTCTTTGTGGACGATTTATTGATAAGTGTGGATGCTATAGAAGAAGCCAAACTGACATCTTCATATTTCAAAAAACTTAAGTTTGTGAGGATTTAACTTAACCAAATGGGCTAGTAATAGTGTTGAATTGTTGGAGTTCCTTCCAGACGAAGAAAGTACTGAAGGAAACATCACCACCTGCTAGTCCAATGAGATGAGTAAACGAACTATGAGAATAGAGTGGAACGCCTGAACGAAAGAATTACGTTTCAAGGTCCATGCGTATCATGGAAAACTAACCAGAAGAAATATTTTTTCATACGTAGCATTTACCTATGATACTATTGCGTTTGTAGCCCCAATAACACTACCAGCTAAAGTGATCTTACAAGATAATTACCGGCAAAAATCTAGACTGGGATGTAGAGTTACAAATAGATTGTCAAGCCAAGTGTCTCTGGTCAGATTCATTGCTGATTTCTGCAACCTAAGTATAGATTTGGTCCTCTAAGACGTGTCACTATGCCCAGAACGGAATAAGCAGCTGCCGTACTGTGTACTAAGATAGGAAAACATATGGAACAACAACTGCCTATCCCATTTTCCTCTGCCAGTTATTGAACGGATTCATTAATCCTATTTCATTGCATAAGAAATACAACCAAAAGATTTCCGGCTAGCAACGATTCACGAACTGTCCTACACTAAGCCAGTGGATATATGCTAAGAGTAAAAAGAATCCTGTGGAATGTGCTTCATGTAGTTTGTCGTTACATAATAACATTGAACTAAATGAGTGGTTTCTCGGACCGGACGTTTTATAACAGAAGGAGAATGGCTGGCCAATTTCACCTGACGAGGAGAACTATGTTTTAGCCCATTTGTTTGCAGGAGGATTCGGCGAGACACCGGGGAGCAATCATCTAGACCAATTTTGAATAGAGTTAGTGATTGTAAGACTTGGTTCATAACGCTGAGAATATTCGCTCTACGTAAACGCTTCGCCCAAAATATGAGGACAGAACGCCGGTAATTCATGGTGGATAGAGACTGGAAGAAATCGATAATGCGAAGCAGGATATAATTAAATAGGTTCAAATGATCTTACACCCCTTAGAGATGGAAACACTAAGGGGTGCGGCAATACATATGAATCTGAAGAAAGACCAAGGAGAGTAGGTGGATCTGTTTAAAATAAGGAAATTACACTACATCTAATATCTGCTGGTAAGAAAATGAGAAGTAGCATTGTGCGTAGGAGCTCAATAAAGAATCTTAATCCCTTCATAATAGACAATGTCATTTGATTTGGAGGACGATTTTAATTATCGTGCGTGCCCTTCGCAAACAAACTTCCTCTTGTACTTCCTAGTAGGCATTTTGTTACCGACTTGATCGTAATGCACTTTCATCTCCAAAACGCACATTCTGGTATTACTCACACGCTGAACAGACTTCGCGAAGAGTTCTGGATCCTTAAGGCTCAACCTGCCATCCGAAGTGTCCTGATAGGGTGCTTCCTGTGCAAGACTCAACATTACCCCACGCACGCAGATTATGCCTCCAACACCCGAACTTCGCCAGGAAGCTTACGTACCACCGTTCAATTCTATTGGAATATACTATTTCGAAACATTTTACATTAAGAGGAGGCGAGTCATTGACAAACGATACAGCTGTTTGTTGTCTTGCCTGTCTATCAGAGCAGTTCACATGAAAATGGCATACACATTAGATACTAATAATAATAATAACAATTTATTCTCAAATAACAAAACATTTAACAATAGGCATGCCAATTTACAGACAAGATCAAAATGTTAAGATTGACAACATATTTCTTTTAAAACAGGGTACGGTTACTGAAACATTTCAGAAGATGCATTGGTGCCATTTAGATGGCCAAAAGTTTTCACATAAAGTTAAACATAATTTTGCAGACTTTACAATGTACAGCGCGAATAATTCGCGCGAGCTACGACGGTTGCGTTACGACGGGCTTCCTAATAACCGTGAAACAATGGTAGGTAGAGCCAGGTCTGAATATAACAAGAGTTGATGAGGTAAATGTCCCAGGAACTGGTTGATAACTTTACAGGCCCTTGGGTAAAGTAGCCAAGTCTTCGGCAAATATCCAGACTAATACATAAGTATTGGAAGGAGGTGCTGAAAAAAGAGAAAAGAAGAGAACGTGGAGAGGAGCAGAATAGAAAATATTCTTTTTCAAAGACGAACAATGACTCAGCACATGCGTTTATGGATAAAACGGAGGTATGTTTACTTAGCAGTGTTTTTCATTACAACACTAACTGTATACCTGCGCTTATGTAGGTTAATAAAGACGATTCGGTAGTGAGATAACGAATGGACATTTAATCGTATGAATAAAGGAAATTCAGCATAACCAAATCCTTAGCAACAATGTTGATTTACAGAATATAATAATGAGGCTCAGTTATCTTACGCTTTTATTTTACTTTTGTTTATTAATTTTCTTTTTAACCCTAAAGTTATGAATGAGCTCTTTTTCTGTATAATTGTCCAGATCTGCTTCTGATAGGATTTCTCGGTAGGAAGTAAAAACTAGTGCAACGTTACAGACATGGATTGTAGACGAGGTCAACAAGGAAAAGTAACATCAAAATCACTGATTTGTTACATCCTGCTATATCGTAAGGAGCCGTAAGCAAACAAAATGTTCTGCCACACAGACATGGGTAGATTGAGGTTATCGCCCCACCGTCATGAATGCTGGTCAGATACACCACCCTCCCTCCTTTTGTGATGCTAGGCTCTCTTACGTTTAATGGTTAATTGTAAATAATGGTCTCTAGTCTACTCTCAATTTTTTTGTACACCTTATCGGAATTAACATTCTCTACTAGCTTCAACATTACAAGCAATCCAGACAACTTTGTCAGACAATATATCCACGTAGCATATCACACTGATTTTAAGTAAACAAGTGGTATAATTTGTAAGATGAGTCGATTAATAGGTAGTTTGGAAATAGGAAGGACAGGGAGCTGGAACGAGGAGAAAAAAAAGAGATGAAATAATGTTAAAAATTAATGAGTAAAGCGATAAGTTGGTAAGCAGGCAAGGTGTTTGCATGTTAATGAATTGGGGAAATAAAAATAAGTTAAACTGTTAATACGTAAATAAGAAGATACTCACAATTATACATGGTGTTTGAGTTCCTTGTAATTGACAGTAGTTGATCAGCATCTACAGGCTTGTCAATTTGTCTGTCTACTAGAAATAAAAACTAAAACTGCTTTGAAGATATGAAAATAATAATCGGAATTTAAATTCAGAGAAAAGTCACGGGTAACACTTCAAAGGCGTAACCTATTACTGTTAGTAGGAGCAGGGGGATTCGTCAATCATTTCATGATACATGTACGGGTGTTAATGAGAACACAATTTGTTCATAGTCTATAATTCGTTTCCGAGGTTCATCTAAATATTTGGTGGACCATAAAAGAGTGCCTGGGGACTTTGTGTGAGTTCCGGGAATAGTCGGTATATCTCTTTAGAGTCTAGCAACAGCATGACTAGTTTTTTGAACTTAGTGATTGCGTCACAAATACGGATAGTAATTGGTAACCTGTTCCACAGTAGACTGTATCGTATTACAAAGAAATTACAACGCAATAATTTCTTGTGTTTTGCCGTTAATAGTGTATATGCGTTGTTTCTAAGTCTGTAAGCAGTGTCGTGGTTCATAGTTGGGCGGTATTTTACGAACGAAAGACCATTTATTAGTTTATAGAGGAGCATTAGGTTGTTTTTGAGACGACGGCGCCATAGAGGTTCTAGGGAAAGATGCTTGCATCTTTCTGTGTAGTCGAGGTTATGGCTCAATCCGAGCAGTCGTCGGGTGAAGCTTCTTTGTACATTTTCTACTCGCATTTTGTCCATGATATTCATGTTTGAAAATATGAGTGAACAATATTCAAGTGTGGGCCTTACACAGATTTTGAAGAGAGTAAGCTTAGCCTCACTTGAGAAGAAGTTCTTGTTTATAAACCCAATTAGTCGTCTAGATTTATAGATAATGTTTGAGGCATGTTCTTCGAGTTTTAGTCTTTTAGAGTAACTAATACCAAGGCCACGCACTGATATAAGTGTCTGAACCCTACATTTTTGTAAGTAGAGTGCTGTATCAAGGTGACGCTTGCTAAAATGCATTATGCCACATTTGTTGTGGTTAAACGGCAGTTGCCATGTCTCGCTCCAGTTAGTTAAGTTATCAAGATCACTCCGAATCTTAGCTATATTTTCGTCCAGATCTTCAGGCTTATGGCTGTATACTATTTTCAGATCATCAGCATATAAGTATGCTCTTCCAAATTTATTAGTATTACATATAACATTTATGTACATTAGAAACAAGAGTGGACCTAATGTAGAATCCTTTTTGAATGTTTTGTTTTTCGGAAAATCCCTCCATGTTTACATATTTTTGTTATGACATGACGGACCTTTTCTGTTGACATTTTTGGTATTTTATTTGATTCCAATTTGAGATTTTATCATTGTATATTGTTATTATTTCTATATTTTGTACTTATATTGAAGTTTTTGTGTTTGCTTCTGATCTGTATATATGTTGTTTAAATTTGATCTTTAATATGGCTACAGCCATATTTGGATCGATACGGTAGCTGTTGGACTTAACGTCACTTATCTATCTTTGTTTCGGATACTCTTCGGAGTAATTGTAACCTGGAAGGTGTATTAATTCCAGGTACTGCTTTGTATTTCCATGTTTTTATTAATAAGACCGCTTTCTCCTAGAATTTTTGCTTTATCTGGACCTTGGACTGGGAGAAACGAGTTCAGGAGTGCACTTATTGGAACCCATTGGAACTGCCACCGTAGAAATCCATTTACAGTCTGGAATTATCCATCACTTTTGATTAGAAGACCAATCACAGTTGGATTATCAAGAAGAATAAAGAAACATTTGGAAATTTAATCGTTTATAACCCTAACTTTCTTGAAAGAAGAATCTTGGATTACTTATCGTATTTTCGTATTCGAACTGTATTTTGGAAAACGATTTTTTGATTTTGGACAATTTATACCTGTGGAATTCCTGTATTTTGTATTTGTTATTTATCTTCCGTTGAACTTCACTTAAAAATGATCCAACACAAGAAATCAAACACGAGGAGGGTGGAAGATCTTGACGTATCCCGAAATGCTAGGCAAGTCGTTAATGATGATTTTTTAATGGGTAACCACTCTGTTAATAACGATGTTATGTCTGATACTTAATTATTGTAGGTCACCTTTGGCAGGCGTTAAGGAACTAGGCTTAAGTGAGAGTTCTAAGGTACCAGAGACGGATCAGATACTTAGGACACCGATAGTAGGTTTAGAACTACCTAAGGTCGAACTTTCATTTTTTGATGGAAAGTCTCGCGACTACTTTAGATTTATGCGTCAAATAGAAACGTTTATAGAACCTAGAATAAAAGATGAAAATTTGCGATGATTGTATTTAATTCACTATTGTAAAGGAAGGGCAAAAAATGCGATTTAAGGTTGTATTATAATGGATCCACAAGCGGGATATAAGAGAGCTAAGGCCATCTTAAAACAGCTCTTTGGACAGTCGCATTTAATAGCCAGTGAAACCTTAGAGGACTTATTTAGAACCGGGAATGCAGATTTTAATGATCCTGAAGAATTGACGAATTTGGCTATTAAAATGCAGAATGCTGGTTTAACCTTAGAACAGCTAAATTGCACAACGGAACTTCATTCCATGGGTGCTTTAGAACGAATAGTCAGGCTCTTACCTCGTCGAATGCAAGCCCAGTGGGCAGAGCTGGGAATCAAGTGGGACGAAGAGGAGAGAGAGCCTAAGTTCAATGAGTTGACGGAATTTATTATGTCTCGTGCTAAGATAGCTAGTAGTAGGTTTGGAAGATTAGCTTATCGGGCTAAAACAGGACATAATACGGAAGTTACTAGTGGTCTGCGTGCAAGACATGAGGATTTTTCGTTTCTACCTAACGCACGCCCGGAAGATAAGAGAGTTGTCAATTATATCACGAAAGCATACGCTGTTGAAGGACGAGTATGTGACCGTGACGATGTAAAGCCTCTTGATGCGTATCCTAGTAAGAAGCCGGTTGATGTAACAGATAAGATGGCTTTTTTAAGTATGGAAAAGAAAGAAAAAGGTGAAAAGTGTAGGCATGAAGATGGATCCGAAGTGTGTGATGATAAAAGCCTCTCAGCTGCTCGAAAAGCCTGGAACGGTTATTTGGATTCGAGTAAACAGAGGTTAATGAGTTCAGTAAACATGAATAAGGCCCAGGCAAGATTGTCTGGACGGAATAAAGCCTATGTTCGGAACCCTTCATTTAGGGTAAATTATATGACGGGACCTAGAGTAGATTCTAGGATAAGTGATGGCGGTACAGTAACGGCTAAGAAGCCTAGGAAACAACATGATGCTACTATTACTAAGAAGCTTAAACATCATTCTCTTTCGGATGCTATGACTAGCAATGGAAATAGTAGTCATCAGAATCTTAGTAGTGACAGCGATAATAAAGAGACAGAAAGTGTGAGCAGTCCACTTATAGCGATTAGTCGATCAACTTCATCGAACGAGCCTTCTAGTGTTTCGACGTCATCAGACCTTGTCACGAATGTTAAGTTGATTGAGGATACACAAGGTTGTGTAACTGTAAGTGTCCCTATTTCGGTTGAATGTCAGTCAAGTGATGATAAGAAGGAAGCGTCTGATGGTAACAACCAATCTACAGTGTTGCATGATAATGATGCTATTGATGAGCATATGTCTTGTGTCTCTGAAACGGAACATGAAGAACAGCAAGTGAGTATATCAGTTTCGAATTGCGATACTAATGCTGTTCTTTCATGTAGTGATATGAGTTATACAAAAATGGAAGAGTTCCACTCTACGGACGCTAGTGCAGCCAGAAACGACGCGACTTGTCTGACAGAACGGAATCATGATGACGTTGATAATAATCTGGATGTCACTGATGTGACAAATAAGTTGTAGAATTCTTTTTGAATGTTTTGTGTTTTGGAAAATCCCTCCATGTTTACATATTTTTGCTATGACATGATGGACCTTTTCTGTTGACATTTTTGGTATTTTATTTTATTCCAATTTGAGATTTTACCATTGTATGTTGTTATTCTTTCCATATTTTGTACTTATATTGAAGTTTTTGTGTTTGCTTTTGAACTGTACATATATTGTTTAAATTTGATATAATATGGCTACCGCCACATTTTTGGATAGACGCGGTGGCTGCGGGACTTAGTGTCACTTACTAGCTATTGTAATAGATACTCTACGGAGTAATTTAGTCCTGGAAGAAACAAAAATACCGTAAGCCTCTGTATTTCCATTTTATAACAATATAGAGACGTTTTCTCCTAGAAATTTTGACCTTTTGATTTGGCTGGGACCTGGATCTAGGAGTAACGTACAGGAGTGTTTCTATTGGACGCAATTAGGACAGCCACCGGCGAAATAATTCTACATAAGTTACCGACGATGACGAATGCTGATCAAACCTCCTCTGTATCAGGAGATGGAGAGATAAATATTGATCCCATGTTATGCTACTTAAAGTCTTCTGGAGACGATGAAATGTCTGAATTGGAGACCCCACCCTTGCATATTATCTATGGGTCAAGAACTTCTGTTGATAAGTCAGCATCACGGACTTCACTGTATCTGCTGATCGGAGCAAGTGGTGGTGGATTGGCGACTCATCCCCGTGATATGGAATGTAGTTCCCGGATAGGATATGACCAGTTTTACGACGTGTTGTACATGTTCGTGTGGGTTAATTGGGTAAGGTTCATACTACCGTTAGGTCATGCTACGATAGATAGGGGAATCAAGGGCCTGATGGGAAGGTATAGGTACCTAGTTAGCTTGATAGGTCATATCCATGTTGGATGGCGGGTAGGCGTACTGCTGTAAGTCCTACACGTTCTTCCGGTGTGGATTAGGGGATAACATGGGAACCCTAAATAGAAGTGTCATTAACGCTTGCTCCTTTTGCATGGAGGGATTTTACGGGCCGGTGTAGAATCCTTTTTGAATGTTTTGTTTTTTGGAAAATCCCTCCATGTTTACATATTTTTGTTATGACATGATGGACCTTTTCTGTTGACATTTTTGGTATTTTATTTGATTCCAATTTGAGATTTTATCATTGTATATTGTTATTATTTCTATATTTTGTACTTATATTGAAGTTTTTGTGTTTGCTTCTGATCTGTATATATGTTGTTTAAATTTGATCTTTAATATGGCTACAGCCATATTTGGATCGATACGGTAGCTGTTGGACTTAACGTCACTTATCTATCTTTGTTTCGGATACTCTTCGGAGTAATTGTAACCTGGAAGGTGTATTAATTCCAGGTACTGCTTTGTATTTCCATGTTTTTATTAATAAGACCGCTTTCTCCTAGAATTTTTGCTTTATCTGGACCTTGGACTGGGAGAAACGAGTTCAGGAGTGCACTTATTGGAACCCATTGGAACTGCCACCGTAGAAATCCATTTACACCTAAGACACTTCCACTGAAACTAGATACTGATACTAGAAGCTCTTTGTCTTGTTTATGCGTGATATCGTTGAAATAATCTAACAGACATGTATCACACGACCTGGACCCCAAGAACCCATGCTGTGAGGTCGATATCAGATTGTCACTAAGTAGATGTTGTAGTAACAGTGCCTTAACTATTTTCTCCATAACCCGAGATACTACCGAAGTTATTGTGGGGATGATATGTGTAGTCTTCCAGTTATTAGGGTAACACACTGTGAAGAGTGATATGGTGAATAGTTTAAGACGAATGGCACACAGATCATTGCTCCCATTTTTCAGCATGCTGGCTGGGATTCCATCTGGTCCTTCAATGTGAAAGTGCTTCAGTGTACTAATCGCCTTAGAAATGTTCTGTACACTAAATTCAACACTGGCGACTTCAAAGGCAGGAATTAGGGTCATGTGTGACTCATTTGTTGAGTTTTCGTTTGTTAATTTGGCACAAAAACGTTCGCTAAACAACTCTGCGATACTCTTAGGGTCTTCATACACTTGATTCTCCTTAATAAATATGCTCCCTCCTTTCACTTTAGAGCATTTAAGATTATTCCGAAGGAGTTTTATAATTGCAGAGGGTTCATTGTTCAGCTGAACAGCACGCTTTTCCTGTGCGATTACCATTTTAGTACGTGTTATTTCTGCCTCGACACATATTTCGGTCATCGTTACTAATGAGGAGAAGTCATTACAGTTATGAAATCTGGAATCATGTCTTCGAAGACGTTTTCGCATATGACCTGGCATATATAAGTCCTTAGGAATTCTGGGTCTCCAGGATTCTAAAGGTATAAATTTGTTGAAAATGGTATTTGTGTTGTGATAAAATACATTCATTAGTTCGTCAATATTGTGTGCGGTAAAGTAGTTTGTCCAGTCAATGCTTCTGAGGCAATTGCGGAAGTTTGACCAATCAATCCTACGAAATTCCCTACGAAGTGTAGTGGACTTATATTTTATAGTTGTAGCTCCTATATGAAGGCTGCATACGACCATATTATAATCGCTACCTGCGAACTTTTTTCCAACATATACAGTATGAAGAATGAGATTGCTAGTGAAAACTAAATCCAATGTATTTTCATTTCCGGTCAGGCCGTTAACATTTTGAGTCCACTCTCCAAGCTCTAAGCATTCAATAAATTATTCGAATCGTCTAGGTGTTTTGATTGAGAACCAAGAGATTTCAGGCATGTTGAAGTCCCCACAAATAGCCTTGCTTGTGGACGGTAAGGATGAAACAAACGTGAATACTTCTGACAATAATGCTAGATCTCCTGTAGCTGCATTAGGCTGTCGGTAGACACAGCCGAACAGTAAGGAAACGGCATTTGAGGGTTTCAGAACGATCCACACAGAGTCTGGCGATCTGTTTAGTCCCGATATATCACATAAGAGTGAGTTTAGGCTAGAGTGGGAATATATGATAATAAGAAATCAGTGTTTATGCACAAATCAACCGGAAGACCTAAACAGCCGGTCTTCTTCACACAGTGCATCATTGAACACATATACACGCAAAATAAATTCCTCAAGGTATGTAAACACAAACATATACAAAATGTATAGTTGTGACATATTCATATATAACTGTACAAATAATGATATGATAAAGTTCATACTAATGAATATAATTAACCTGTGCTTTCAGCTGTAATACACACAATTCGTCACCTAAAATAGCACCGACCTATTGGAGAAATCTTCCATGTCTTAAAGTGAGAGAACATCCATACGGTTTGGGATAGAATTTGAGTGAGTGCAAAATAGAGAGAGGAGAATGGTTAACCACTCTCAATTTTAGAAAGTTGGTTCTTGCATTGTAGAATTATAGAGATGGTTGTTTTTAGTGAGATCGTGAATAAATCGTTGGTAGACCATGGTTTGGAACTTAGAAGCCGACAGGGTTGAACTCCACTGGTCACGTCTCCTCACTAGAACTGCGAGAATTTGGTCACCAATAAGGAAACGAATAATGGAGTTCAACACTGCTGGCTGTATGCAGTTACCTACCGAAAACCATAGTTGGGATTTCTAAATATCAGGGAGTTATTAAAACTAGACATTCACTCAGTCGGATGCTAACTCAACAACCTGTAGCTATAGCGTCCACGCACATGATGTAAGGTCATGTGCAGCGGTCAAGGATGCGTAGTGTTGATGAGTCCCACACATTGAATAATGTGCAAGTATATTTAGATTTGTCTGCGGATCAGCATTTGTTGAACTCAGCATAATCAGACATGGTTTCAATGGATTTTCGGGGCATAATGTGGATCTTCATCTGAAGTTTTCGCTTTTCTGCTTGAATTAAGCCATCCCAACATCCGGTCAACTAATACAAATTATGTTTCATATCAGCCAGCAAACAAGTGACACTAATCTTCAGTTATGATTTACATTCGGATAGGAATGTTTTCGACTGTGATATCGAACGATTACACTGTCGATTTTTAAATGTCAACCATAGTGTAAAACGTTTAGTCTGTTGTTTTCGATTGTTTATAACAAACAAATATACCATATTCATTGACACTGAACATTTTAATTTTTCCAATTCACAGAACTATACTAGTCCATCATAAACTTCTATCAAATACTTCCAACCTCAAGTTCGCTCACACACAGATACATAGTAAAAATAAACAAAGTTCATGGTTCCAATACCATCAAGATTAAAGTACTAGATGACAAAGGAAACAGAACTGGAAGAAAGTCAACAGTAACGATTGTACACATTGTGTTAGAAAAAATCTAACCGTCTCATGAATACAAGCATAAGTATTCCACTACTGCCAACCGAAAATTGTATCAATGAACAGTCGATATTTATCAACTTTAAATCACAGTATAGGAAAATTTGCTTTCTTTATTACAATCGACAGGTACTGGTCATTACTGTTGCTTCGAATATAATTTGAAATTGAACATAGTTTTAAACTATGTACTTTTGGGGACGTTAGATCCTCAGAACTCTCTTGATAAATGTCTTAACTTTGGATTATGTTCATGGGCTGATCAGTTGACCTTGGGATTTCATTTCCCACCAGGAAAGTTCTTGGCTGTGATTGTTTACTGTGTTATTTTAGTGTACTATTTTTTTTGACTCTCCCAAGGACGTAACTATGATGTATAAATAAACGAGGTTTATGTGCTTGATACATTGTGTTTGCTGGGTGTTTGAAGAATACACTTTCTACGCTGTATCAAGACTTCTCGTTAGTTCCTTTGGGTCAACGGATCAGAGTAGCTTACCTGGACTCTGGTTCGTTATCTCGATCTCGTTTATCGACTAAGGTGAATCCGTGATAGTTTCAAGCATCCCTAGTGACCAGCATAACAGTATTTGTCTGAATCTGGCTACACTTACCATTCTCAATTTGGTTATATATCTGCAGAACGTATGAAGAATATATTGGAATAAACAATTTTCCTGCATATATCAATGTTCTATTATAATGGCAATTTCTAAAGGAGTATAGATAGTTCTTTGACAATACTCTATCGTATATATATGCATTGATTTATTTGTAACTGATAGTGATTGTTCAATAATAACCATACTTTATGAGTAAATTGTACAAATTTTCTTGCATTTATTAATGCATATGATGTAATCGACAAATGATCTGGTTACTCTGTCGACTACGTAGAATTAACTAAAACAGATACAAGATAACTCATTCTAAATAGTTTCATATTTTTCATGTATCAGCTAACACGATATAATACTGTTTAATAAATAAACAGTTGAACGCACCATCGATGTTGAGGAATCAATTTGTAAAGGGGGATATATCCATGTGTTAACTTGTTTAACTACATTACTAATCTATTGGCTGATTGAACTACTAAATTTTTCTATTTGATACACAAGATTTAGTCCCTTGTCAGTTTCAAACACTTCAATAAGAAGGAAATATGATAAGTTGCCATTCTAGTTTCGAAACAACACACCCTTGATTGTAATTAGAAAAAGAGTAGAGATAGAGAAATTTTATATCACATCGTTATTGTTAAATTTATAATCTATACTACTCATATTCATTTAATTAAAGTATGAGCGTAAGGATAAATTCAGTTTTTGCAATAACAAATGATGTTACTGAGACGAGAAGACAAAAGAAACACTCACAAGCAGTATTTACTAATTCATTCACTCTTGAGCAGTGAAGAATAAAACACACGTTGTAAAATTCAATACATGATCAGGTGATACATAGTTTCCATTTGAATTCAGAGTGAACAATAGATAAATGCATCATTAAAACAAATTAACCAACTAACTGACAAACAAACATTTTTCACTGGTCACTTTTTCACATCATAACTATCATAAAGAATGAAATACTTCATTAGATATGAAATAATCTAAACAAATTATTATTATTTTTTGAGAAAACAAATAAAGAACTAGCTAGTTCACGAGAGGGATAGAAAACTCAAATGTCTTATTTGTTTTACTGACTTTTACAATGCTCATCATTTTTTGTATCAACAGCCATCATTTTATATAGTTTCTTTTGTATTTTGAAATAAAAACGATTTCATGTGCACTCATTTCAACACTGTGTTTGAATTTCATATAATTCGCTTTCTCTGTAAAAATATTTCCAATCGAAGTTAGATGTATTTTGACTCTTCATTTCCAACTCAGTGTAAGCTTGTTACTGCAACTCTTTTCAGTTAAATTTCCCCTCTGGCAAGCTTTTTCATTAACTATTTCAAAATGAACATAGGCGACAATATGTGTGTGTGTGTATGTGAGAGAGAGTAAGAGAGAGTTAGATGAGGAGAAATGTTAGCCACTCCCAAATTTAGAAAGTTGATTGTACTGATTTCATAAATCTAAAAATACAAACAAATATAAGACATTCTATTATGTAGATAATTGAGATATATATATTCACTCTAGTTTACAGCGAAATTTTTGAATAAAATATGAATGAAATTTGTTAACTCAGTATAATAAAAGTGATCGAGTTTCGTGCATTGATTTCAAGTTTGTCATTGTACCTCATAAATCTGCACATACATATATATTTGATGAGAGAGAGAGAGTAATGATAACAGATATGTATATATATGGATGAAGATATATCTTTGTATCGATTCGGAAAACGATTCTTATAAGTGTATTTCGATGGATTTTTGCAAATGTAGTTGCACGTGTTTATGGAGACCATAGAAAGAGAATGAGAATTAAGTAACCACTTAAACAACTCTTTACTACTGGCTTGCATTCGAAATCCAATTGATCAAATGTTGACCAAAGAGTAAGCC
This sequence comes from Schistosoma turkestanicum, assembly GCA_944470395.2. Taxonomy (NCBI): domain Eukaryota; kingdom Metazoa; phylum Platyhelminthes; class Trematoda; order Strigeidida; family Schistosomatidae; genus Schistosoma; species Schistosoma turkestanicum. The sequence goes on from OX103979.1 coordinate 61,925,193, forward strand.
AATTTCAGAACAGTAATTCGTTATTTAAGTAGAAGGATTCTGATGAGAACAAATGAGATCATCAAAAACGTACAAAACGGAGTATTTCACTTACGTCAACGTATCGAATATCCGGTATACAATATCTTTAGCACAAGCTTGCATAAACCATCTGATTATTAAACGCTCGGTACAGTTTCAATCGTTTGGCAGTGTCAAATGGATGGGTGTCTAGCCACTGAACTGCACCAATTATAGGATCAAACAGACTAAAAAAACGTGCAACTGAAGCAATCAATACATGATGGAATTTTCACAAAAAAGCACTTCAAAAATGGATCTTACAACGGCCCGCGATGTCCCTTCATACAAAGCAAAGCCACTTCGATGCATTTGGTCATGGTTCATTCTAGAGCATAATCCACACTAGAAGAACGAGTTGGACTTACAGCAGTACACCTACCCGACCTCCTACGTGGATATAACGAAGAACCAATTCGAACTTTCAAGGAGACATACCTTACGTATATCCCTCCTAACTATTCCGTTATTCGTACGAACAGTTAGCGTGCTAAGCTTTCAAATACTGCTAAAGGCCACTTTCTACGTGTCAAAATATACGAGGCCACGATTGCTACGTCTACTTTCTGGAAATTGCGATGTTCCATTTCCATTTTTTGATGTGTTTGTGGGGACGGCAAGTATTCTCTTAACCACCTTTTTCAAAGCACATTAGCTAAATAATTAACCGGCTTCCAACATTTGCCATATTTATCTCTGATACTACCTTCTCCGACTATTCCGTCACATACTCTCAACAGCAGCAAACTATTTGGCGATAAGGCTGGTTTATCGTTGGCATATTGGACGGCTTGGGTTAAGGATCCGTCGTTCAATATCCTCTCAGTTTCAACCAAATAAGTGCATAAAGTCTCATCAGTCAACGTCTCTCCTCTAGAGATCAATAACAACAGCCGTCGTATAGATCTAATCATCCGTTCCCAAACTCCACTTCTGTGACTTGATACGTGAGGGTTGAAGTGCCATTAAATCTGCCGCGCTGACAAATCCCGACACCACGAAATCACCAGCAAATATATTCTTTACCCTGGATTTATTTATCTTGACAGTGACGGGCTAGTAATTAGTAGTTAGTGGTGATCACGGTTAATCATGACTCACTCACTAAAATCGGTGAGCTGACGTTTCATCTAAAGAAGTCATTTACGATGAATCAATTATTCATCTATCCTAGTTTCTATCAACCTGCAAAACTAATAATAATGTCCTTTAATATATATTATACTTGAAACAACGTTTCCAAATGGGGGATAATGATAATAATAGACTCCGTGATGCTGGTCATTGCATTTTCACCTGTCTCCTCCCATTCACTTCAGGTTGCTCGTTTATTTTTCGTTCACGATCTTCGCGCTAACGCTAAGTACCTAGTGGACAGAGGTGACTAGTTTCCTGTCGTATCCACCTCTGTGGCCAGAAAGGGGAGGGTTGAATTGCATCGAATTCGCTTCGCTGACAATTCCTTACTTATTTTCTGTCGACCGCACAAATCTTTTCATTTCAGAGACCGCATTCACGTAGTTCGACCCATTGTCACCATACATTTTGTTGGCTTTTCTCCTCTTCCAACAAAAAGTAGTAAGGACATAATAAATGAGTCAGTATTCAAACTATCCGTCATCTCATCATGTACTGCTAGTGTCTGCAAACAAGTAAATACACATCCATATCTTTTTTCTAATGACCTTCTTCTTTTGACTGAGAGGGTTCCAAAGTAGTCTACTCCTACCGCCAAGAAGCTATACCGGCCTTTTTGCACTCCACAAGCTGGAAGCGGTGCCATAAGCTGTTGTCCTTAATTCATTGTAAACCTCCGGCAGGTCACACACTTTCCTATCACTCTCCTAACCGTGCTGGTACCTTTTACTATCCAATAGCATTTACGAATCGTGGCTGGCACTTGAGATATCTCTGTTGCCCTTCTTCTTTGTGATAATGTCCAATTACCAATTCTGTTACCGAGTGTCGTCTGGGTGAAATTATTGGATATTTAAATACATTCTGGAAATTGGAGTAGGTGAAGCGACCTCCATCACAGAGTAACCCATCAAGCATTAACGGCGATAAGCCCCGCAGATCATTATGACTAGCTACCCTACTGGTGCTCTTAAATTCGCTAAGTAATTCTCCCTACACCTCTTTCTGGATCATCATTAAAACGTTACGCTTGCCTATTGCAAGCTCCTTGACCATTAGGTATCCTACATGAACGGAACCTTCATGTCTCGGCGAAAGATGTATCGTCAGGAATTTTATGAACCTCCTTAACCAAGCTGCTGATCTGACTAATTTCATCCATTTCGAGCAGTAAGAAAGAATAGGCGACGGGTTATGTTTCATACTACTCAAGTTAACCGCAGCAGCTTTTCTAAACTTAATTTTGTCACGAGTAGTTTCTGGGTAGTCAGCAGTAGTTGCAGCGAGTTCGCCAAACACTAAAGTAGGACATTTAAACCAAGAATCAAGATCGGCCATTTTTTGTGTGCCTCTCGAAGTCAAATAAGTTGGGTTATGTGACGAACCTACATAATTCAATTGTTCAACCTTCGTATACTGGTGCACAACGGCGAGAAGATTGTCTATATAGCTGGTATACCGGTTTTCGGGGTTCCCAATTCAGTACAACAATATTATGGCATCTGTTCACGTCACAGAAAAAGTAGACTCCTCAGTAGGACTTCACTTAGCCTTACACTGGAGACCGCTGAAACCATCCCAAGCATCCATATAGAGACTTGTTTGATAGTTGCTACCCTAGACTTGCTGTACAACAAGATACAGTATGATGGGGCCTGCATATAACTAACTCACGCGTAGGCAACTGCTCCATTACCAATCCTTGAGGTATCACAGAACAAATGTAATTCTATTTTCGCATCAGGTTCATCGATTTCGTTCTTCCTCCTTTAAGCTACCATAAATTGACCTATCTGCCGCATAAAATTCATCCAATTTAGCCACATACACAGGTATGGCTCGTTGAGAGGCTGGTCCCATCCTATTTGGGATTTAAATAATTTTTGCAAGAGTAGTTTGGCAGTAAGGCAGACTGGAGCAATTAGACTCAAAGGATCAAACAGGGGCGAAACAACAGATAAAATCCCTCTCCTCATCAAAGGCTTTTCCGGTGCATCAAGGTGAAACTTAAATACATCTCGTTTGAAATCCCATTCTACACCTAGGGTTCGATGAGTGGCATTTTAACTAGCTGGAATTTCTTTCAAAGTTTCTTCCTTACATACATCAGGCTAGATGGCCCCCAATTCTTCCAAGTTAGTGATCCATTTCTTCAACTTAAAACTTCTCTACATAATAATTCACTGATCCGCTTAACAAACTTCTTTGCTTGATTATAAGTGGAAAAGTATATCAGACAATCATCAACATATAAGCTGTTCTTCAGAGCATTTACGACATAACCTTCATAATCATTAGAAAATGATTGGGCTGTCTTATTCATGGCAACGTTCGCACAAAACGGAGATGATGTGGCACCAAATGGATGAGAGGTCACTTGAAATTCGGATGGTTCCTTCGACATATCTCCCTCCTGTCACCACATGAATCTCAAAGCTCCTCGATCAGACTCGGAGACCTTCACTTGCATAAACATTTCCTCAACATCTGCAAATATTGTAACTGCCTCCTTGCGAAAACGAAATAATATACACACCAGATCAGCAGTGTTGTCGGGTCCTTGATAAATCATATCATTTGGGGAAACCCCAATAAACCTGGAGGCACAATCAAGGACTACTCTCAGCTTTTCTGGCTTCTTAGGGTTTAAAATTGCATGATGAGGTACATACTATCGAGGACGATAATCTGGCCTCAATTGTATTTCAGGGACCTTCTCCGCATAGCCCTTAGTAAACTCCACATCATAAAGCTTAGAGATTTGATCTTCGAATGGCTGTAATTTACTAATATGATTAACAACTCTTTTCCCTAATTCCGGGTATAATGCAGGTCCAAAAACAGTCCATCCTAGCAACGTTTTCACAGCGTACGGATTTTGCCTTTTACACAACAGCTGACCCAACGCCCAGTATACTTGTGGCACGTAACAACCTATCAACAGTAGAACTTCTTCAGAGTTTAAACGCCTTATCGGTACATCACATAAAACAATCTGAACTTATCAATATTGCATCAGAGCAGTTATCCAAAAGAGCATTTCGGGATTTCCCGATCTTAATCGTTCAGGAATCATTCCTAAGCACACTTGGCTGCTTACTGATCCAGTAAATCCACGACAATTCTGTGTATCAGGTTCGTCATTCAAGCTATTAGCTGTTGATTCATAATGCAGCAGAGCGTGATTTTTTTTTCTCACACTTGCCCTTGCTTCAGACAGAGGAAGCATATGCCCCTTCTCCTTGCATGAGGCCATCTATCTTGAACTGTGAGCTTGTGGTGAGCGAGTCAAGATACCAGATTGACTATGCTCATCACTAACGGTCCCAAATGGTGCCGCCATTCATAGCAAAACAAAATAAATCCATGGTCGAGTTGTTTATTGAAGGAGAACGTTGGCATTACATGGGGAGCAGCAAATGGAGAAAAATGGCAGCAACGCGAAGAGAAAGTTGCGCGCAAGAAGTCGTAGAAGCGTTTTTGGTACAGTTAAACAAAACGAGTATAATAATGTTTATTTTTCACAAATCATATTTTCTTCGTAGAAGCGTTCCACTACAAGCTCTAAAAGTCGTGTGTATTGATAAAAAGAGTAGCCATCAGAATGGATGCTGCATTTAGCTTTTACGGTCCCGATTATAAGTTACAATTCATCCTGACGTCACGTCCCGTTTTAGGGCGATTCGCCAACCATCCAGATCTACTATTAGCTAATCTTGCACGAGACGCTATAAATTCAGTGAGCTCGGCAAGCGTCTGCTCTCTATCGTCTTTAGTTAATCTAACCGCCAGTTCTGAAAACTAAGCTTGCTTAGTTCGAGGTAAAAGCCTCATTATTCTCTCTAAACTAACTAAAGAGTTCAAGTCCGCAGTATAATTTATTTTTTTCAAAACATGGCACAATTTCCCATTCTTATGGCCAAGTTCGATAGCTGCTCTGCGTCATTATAATCAACATTTACAGGATTGAACAAATCTTGTAATGTTTCTCGGGCTATTACATGTGACTGACCGAACAACTGTTTTAAAATTCCACCAGGCCTCTTATAACCAGCAGAGGCTTCCAACATGTCATAGCCCTCAAAGGCTGATCTTACCTTACCCCTACAATAGCGTATCAAATATAGCAACTGCTGGCTACCGTCAGCGACTTATGGTTCGGCATAAGTCTCAAACTTTCTTACAAACTTCCATTACCCTCTTGGTTGTCCATCGAAATAACGTGATTCAACCTTTGGTAGTTCTAGGCCTAAAACAGGCTATAGGCGTTACATTCTTTTTAGATACTTCAAGCTTCTCATTTAAACTAAGATTTTTCATGTCCTGTAACAACAACTTATGAGTAGAGTCACTATCATGACAATTATCTCTATTTGAATGTGAATGATGACACATAATAACAGAAAAAAGGCACTTGTTCTATAATAGGAAATTCGTCGTTCAGTTTATCTCCTTGACTCGTAACGAGATTTGAGCTTGACTTCCTCTGACGATCTTCCGGCATCACGAAAGTAGTACCAAAACGAAAACTGAAATCCACAAAACGTTAGCCAAACAACTCCGAACAGTTGATATTTATTTAGAACTGTAGGATCGTAAACGAGGTTTGTACCGAGGAATTTCACTCTATGTAGTTTAGATACCCGCCTCGCTCAGCTCAAAAACAAATAAAGTGACTTGGGTAAATGACGGTTCTAAACAAATATTATCGCTCACTTATTCCACCGACATTTGTGCAATTAATCAAGTCAACAGCAACAGATAACTGATATTCTATCCCTCCTGGATAAATCAGATTCGTTCGACAGATAATATTTAGTTGCTTTATAAAACACAGTGTTTCCTATTCTGCAACTGTCTGATGATATGAGAAGATTGGAGGCGCACGACCTGCATTTCCGAAAACCGTGTTGAGCTTCATGAAGGATTTCATTCTCATCCATGTACTCCCTCAACTCCACCAGCAGATCCTTCTGGTGCTACTGCCGGTCCCAAGCCCGGATAAAGGAGGAGGATTGGGCATGGGGTTTACGATCCCATCCCGTCAAAAACTAACTTGCCAAAAAACACTCTAACCAGAAAAAGTAAATCAAACCACTTCAACTCTGCCCTGGGAGTTGGAAGAGGAATTATGACGTCGCGTGATGAAAGCCGAATTCCCTCTGAAGTCACGGGGCCGATGCCTCTTCTCACAACCAGAGCAACCATTCTCTTAGGTACATGGAACGTTCGAACATTGTGGCAGACTGGAAGACTATTTCTAGTTGCGGCAGAAATGAGAAGATACAACCCAGAGACGCTTGGAATCAGCGAAACTCATTGGACACAGGTAGGAAAACTGAGACCAGCTTCAGGAGCCATGAAGAGGAAAATGCTTCATATACACAAGGAGTTGCACTGATGCTGTCCAAATATGCACAAAAGACACTGACAGGATTGGAATCTCATGGACCCAGGACCATCAAAGCATCCATCAAAACAAAGTAGGAGGACATAACAATGAACGTCATCCAATGCTATGCACCTACCAACGAATACAGTGACTACGATAAAGATCAATTTTTTATCGAAGGGCTGCAGTCCATCGTCGACAGACGCTCACCAAAAGATTTGACGATTCTAATGGGAGACCTAAGTGCCAAGGTTGGAATGGGCAACACTGGATATGAAGACATCATGGGACGACTTGGACTAGGAGAAAGGAACGAAAACGGTGAGAGATTTGCAAACCTATGTGCCTTCAACAAACTGGTCATCCCGCACACACGCATACACAAAGCCACATGGACCTCACCGGATCACACTAATCAGAACCAAAATGACCATATCTTTATCAATAAAAAGTTCAGAAGGAACATGGAGGAGGTGAAAACCAAGGGTGGAGCTGACATAGACGTGCTACTCACCAAAATGATACTGAAACTTAGGAAGCACTGGACAGCAGGGCAGACGATATCACAGAAGTTTAATACGGCCTTTCTTCGGGATAACGTAAAACTCAACGAATTCAAGATAGCCGTCAGCAATATATTCCATTGCAGGATCTACTCAATGGAGAGAAAACAACCTTGAAGAAATATTGGAAAATGATTAAGGAGGCAATCACTTCAACATGTCACGAAGTACCATCACAAAGATTGGATCTCTGTTGGGACTCCTGCAAACATTGAAGAAAGAAGGGACAAGAAGGCAGCAATCAATGTCAGCCGCACAAGCTGCATACACAGAAGCAAACAGGGAAGTGAAGAAGAGCATCACAGCCGACAAACGACAATATGTGGAATATCCAGCAATGACGGCGGAAAAGGTTGCAAGAGAAGGAAACTTGAGACAATTGTACGAAACAACAGAGAAGCTCGCCGGTAACTATGGTAACTGAGGACGACCAGTGAAAAGCAAGGAGGGTAAAGTAATCAGCAACACTGAAGAACAGTGAAATAGGTGGGTAGAGCACTTTCAGGAACTCCTGAATCGACCAGCTCCACTGAACATACTCGACTTTGATGCAGCCTCCTCGGACCTCCCAATCGATGTTGGCGCACCTACAATTGTGGAGATCAGTATGGTCATCAGACAAATCAAGAGCGGCAAAGCAGCAGGACCATACAACATTCCAGCAGAGGCAATGAAAGCAGATGTGGAAGCAACTGCGAAAATATTTCACATCCTCTTCAAGAAGATTTGGGATGAGAAACAAGTACCATCAGATTGGAAAGAAGGATACCTCATCAAAATACCAAAGAAAGGCGATCTCAGCAAGTGTGAGAACTACAGAGACATGACTCAACTCGCAATACCAGGCAAAGTCTTCAACAGGGTATTGTTAAACAGAATGAAGGACCTCGTAGACGCCAAACTTTGAGGCCAACAGGCCGGATTTTGTAGGGATCGAACGTGTACTGACCAAATTGCAACAGTACGGATCTTTGTGGAACAATCAATAGGATGGAACTCACCACTCTACATCAACCTCATCGGCTTCGAGAAAGCATTCGATAGCGTGGACAGGAGAAGACTATGGAGTCTTCTTCGACACTACGGCGTGGCTGAGAAGATAGTCATCACTATACGGAATTCTTACGATGGATTAAACTGCGAAAGCGTGCACCGAGGTCAGCTGACAAACTCGTTTGATGTGAAGGCCGGTGTCAGGTGAGGTGGCTTACTCCCAACCTTTCTCTTTCTCCTGGTTATCGACGGGATTATGAAGACGTCAACATCTGGAGGGAAGCATGGTATCCAGTGGACAGCTAGGACGGAGCTGGACAATCTGGTCTTCGTAGATGACCTGGCCCTTCTATCGCAGACGCAACAACAAATGCAAGAGAAGACGACCAGTGTAGCAGCAGCCTCTGCAGCAGCAGGTCTCAACATGCATAAAGGGAAAAGGAAAATTCTGCGATACAACACGACATGCGCCAAGCAAATCACTCTTGATAGAGGTTCTTTGGAGGACGTTGACACCTTAACATATTTTGACATCATCATCGTCAACCTAGGTGGATCCGATGCAGATGTGATGGCGAGGATCGGCAAAGCAAGGGCTGCATTTTTACAGTTGAAAAATATCTGGAACTCCAAACAAATACCAATCAACAACAAAATCATGATTTTCAATACAAATATCAAGATAGTTCCACTGTATGGAGTGGAAATTTGGAGAACTACGAAAGCCAACATCCAGAAGATACAAGTATTTATGAACAGCTGTCTTCACAAAATACTTTGGATTCGTTGGCCAGACACGATCAGCAACAACGTACTGTGGGAGAGAACAAACCAGATTGCAGTGGAGGAGGAAATCTGGAAGAAGCGATGGAAATGGGTAGAACACACCTTGAGAAAAGTACCGGACTGCATCACAAGATAAGCCCTCACATGGAACCTTCGAGGTCAAAGGCAATGAGGAAGGCCAAGGAACACATTACGCCGAGAAATAGAGAAATACATGAGAAGGTAACGAAAACTGGAAAGAACTAGAAAGGAATGCCCAGGACAGAGTTGGCTGGAGAAAACTGGTGGGCGGCCTATGCTCCATTGGGGGTGACAGGCGTAAGTAAGTAATGTACTCCTTCATTTGTTCGTTCGTCAGCCGTTCCATTATCATCGATAGTTTTGTTAGTAAAGCGACTGGTCTATATCAGGCTGTATTATTCTTATCTCCTCTAATAAAGAGTAAAGGGAGAGTAGCTCGTTTCCATTCAGCTGGGAGTCTATGTGACTTCACTGAATGCCTGTACAGGTCACATATCGTTGAACGGAAGTCCTCTGCAAAGTATTTCTAGACTATGGGGAGAATATTGGCACAACCTGGAGACTTTTCTGGTGGTAAAGATTTCTTTAGTACCTTAGTCAGGAGTAATACTAATATTCCCTACGCCGTCAGCTGACACTGAGTTTGCATAGTACTCTGACCATTCGGATGCCTGGTTTAACTGACCGGTGAAGTTTGAGTTCTCAGCCATCTCCAGGATGGGTAGATCTTCTCAATTCGGACCTCCAATAGAACACAAACCCTGATTCGTAAGTCTTCTTTTTGTAAGGAACTGAATCTGATGCCTAGGTCTCGCCTGTATTTGGACAGCCTTATTCATCTGAAAGCGTGTCCTATCACTTCGAATCTTGGCATTGCATCTGTTTCTCAATGTCAAGTAAGGAATACGATCTGAATCCTTCACGGAGACTTTGCGCTTGTGCCAGGCTCTCCTTTTCACCTGTAGCGAGCGTTCAGTGCCGCGCCTAACTCTTTTTGTTCTATTTCCGAATGTGTGGTGTAACTGAGGCACATTGCTAAGGGCAGCATTCTGGATTATGTTTCTCACTGTTTGCCAGTAATCATCTACTGTCAGCCTCCACCATTCCCGTGGACATGTGACATGTAAAAAATTTCCTCTCAACGGCGTGTCATTCACCCTAGTGTAGCGAGAGCAGCACTCTTTTTCGTCCTGTCTGGAAGGTTCCTTTATAACCATGTTAAACAAGACAGTGCTATGGTCACTAATTCCTACTTGTGTATAGGCATTCTGTCTCCTTTCTGGTGTACCCTATCGCTTCGAAAAAGTGTCATGCCTTGCAAGCTCACTTTGTTGTCTGCAATGTGGGAAGATAGCAACATTTTAGTCAGGGTTATGATCTTCAGGTCCATCTGATAGAATATATGCCTGATTTCTAACAGTCTGCTCCTTACTATTCCTACGTTCAGTACCGGCAATTGGTGGTTTTATCTCATCACTTGGTGCACCTCTGCAGCAACAGCCATTACCAGATTTACTAAAATATTGTTCAAAATTATGGTTATTTTGTTCATTTTTGCCAAAAAGTACGGTGTACAGAAAGCTATTTTCGGGAATCCTCGGCTTACGTAACGGTTCGGAAAATAATTTTATGATGAAAAAATATTAGATCATCGTATTTTCATCGCAACAGAATGAACTAAGGTTCGATGGTGGTTGACAGCATGTGATGCAATATCAAGGTTCAAAACGACAAACGCCTACAAGTTCTTATAGTTCATAACACAATTGGTCTCGTGTGCGTTGCGGGTATGAGGGCGGTTGTCACTTCCCGGCTGCCCACACCGTGGAAGGTTGTTTCTTGACGAACCTGAAAAGGAAGATGGATTAGTGTTGTGGTGCGTGACCGCAGAGTCCAAGGGACAACTGCTGCAGGGCGGTCACGCACGGCCTTCTTATGAGACGTTGTTGAGGATTAGCTCCGTTCTTAAAGGCCCTTAGTGGGCACCCTTACCCAAGGAGACGGAAATCCGTGAGTTAGGGGAGGTGTGACATTTTTAGGGCCGACCGTTTCTAACCCTTCCTTCCTTGTGAGAAGGCAGCATCGCTGCAGATGCTGGTTGTCCGAGGGAAACACCTTACTGCTGTCACACCCCTCTGCAGTCAGCAGTACGACTTCGCCCTCAGACCTTGGGTAGCTGCTTTTAGTCTCATCGTTCTCCAATCGACCTGCCTGGCATGGTAGGACCTGCAGGAACATGTGTTCCAGCCAGTATAGCTCGGTTGGGTCATCACGCATAGGCAAGCACCACCACCGCGGTCCAAGGCAGCAGCTTACGGTCGGATATGGGCAACAGGAACTATGGTTTTACATACGTACGAAGTTCTTACGTGGCAACTAACGATGAGTTCATAAACACACTAATATTGGTTCAGTAAAGCAAAAACCGTATATAAAAAGTACAATGGTCCTTAAGATCACTGACAAAACCTTTGGGTTTGCTAAGCTTTACACATATCATGCTTTTTGTAAAGAGATGTGGGTCCGTCCACAATCTATGAGAATCATTCCAATGGCCATTTAATATAATTCACAGTTTCAATTGTGAATCCTAGCATTATACCACGTTCGTTGGTACACAATTGCTAAACCACATCACCACAGATAAGCTAATACATAAACTACGGAGATATGGATGATGGTTAGAGTTAGAGAGCTAACTGAAGAAATATCGAGAAAAGTGTAAACTACGAAATTCAATAAACTTACGGTGGTATCTTTGAAACAACAAGTAATATGGTATTTTTGGATACGTTCACATCGATACAAAAGGTTTTGAAGCTTCTGAAAATTGTGGGATTAAATTGAAATACCGACTAGACAGAGCAAAAACAATGTGAAGAAGTGCACTGAAGCCCTAAACTCCTGAGAAGAACTGAGGCAGGCGCGATAGATTGTAACGTGCGAATTTACGCTCTAAGTCAATTCAAAACGAAAACATTACGTTTAACACTCTATTTGCACACCATCTCTTTGAGTCGTGACTTCCAACGCTCCATACTTCTTCCATTCTTGCTGTTGCTTCCTTTCCTTCCTGTTGGTACTCCATTTATTTCTTGCTTTTGCTTCATTTGCTTTCCGTTTTCCTCTTCTGACCATGAGATTTCTTCTTTCACGTCCCTTCTTATACTACTTATATCGTTCGTATAAGTAGCACACACCACCCCCACAAACCCCCGACTTTTTCAAGTCATACATCAAAAAAGATGATACACAAATAAACTATTCTAGACAAACTTCACGTCAAGAAATAAAATTATGCATTTACTCACCTGTATAAATTTCACTAAAAGTTCAATGTTGACTAGTAAATTTCATGGAATTTCACTCTAAAACCTACGACGGTAAGGCCGATGTCAATCGGCAGCTAGTTATCTAATAAAATGACTATTTGGTTGTGTTTTAACCCTGATACAACTACTGAATAACATCTAATATACTGCTTACACGTCTACTACCTCTACCATATGAGATTTGCATCGACAAGATAGGGCATCTGTGTGCTATCGTGGAATATAGGCAACTTGAACTTGGAGCAATCGCTCTTTTTTTACATAACGGGGTTTAGTGAAAGATTGTTTGCGTATAAGTTCTACACGCTTTTTGCAACCACTTGAAATCGATCAATGTTAGTTAGATCCATCATTAGAAACCTGGAAGCAGTGGCAAGCCGTTTCGGTTCCACTGGTACACTGTGTGACGTACACCACTTCAGGTAGTGCGTCATATGACGACTCACAGTAGCACCCCGCAGGATTCCTGAATCCCCAGGTCGCCCAGTGCGGTAATCTGTAGGCGCGGACGCACTAACCATCCGGACGCGACTGAGGGGCCGCGGTATTGCTAAGTCGTCGCCCATTACCAGGGATGAAAACGGCCGCGTCCAGATGCCTTCCATGCATATCATCTAATTGGCGGGTCCTGCAAAATTCCTGTTGATAAACACAAACATATCAAATGTATTGAGCTTTAAGTTTTGTTGCTAGACAAGGGTTATCATTAATTATTATTCTATGTTGTTGACAGATGCAAGTTTGTTAAATAGAAACTCTCGATACTTAAAAGTCAAAATTTCACTAATCATAAAGAGCTGAATTCCATATGTGTAGAAAAAGTTGTGAAAGTATTAAATCAACTAAGCTTTTCATATTATTATTAAAAGCATTGATTTTCGACTGACATTCTCTGGACAGAGCAATCATAGACAGAAGTCATTTTAGTCTGATAAAACGCATGTGCGTCGAAAAAATTATTCTCAATAGAGTACACTACAATGCAATATTAAAAAAATTTTTATGAAGATGTCTTGTCTTGCATACTTATATTAGATGACGATTGTTTGTGACCATGGTAACATAAAATTCAGTCTAAGTGGAGCATTCGTAATCTATTCAAGGTGACAAAAGAAAAATCACCACAAACCGCATATGATTCACAAATAAACTAAGGAAATAGTGCAACTTCCCGATCGACCTGGATGAAATTATAAAATGAGGAACACGTTTTTAGCGCAAGTTAGTCAGGTGCCTTTACGGGACCAACATTTTGACCTTCTCATCTTTTTGACCAGACATGTTAAAAAGAGTCTTGAGTTAACATCCTCTACGGATCTATCAAAAGAGGAACAAAGTCTTTACAGTAATAAATAATGAAACAGTAATACAAACCTTCATATCAGCTGCTTCAGACCTCTGTAAGTTGTTCTATTCATAATTCATATTCGATGCCGAAAGTTTTCTTCTCGTAGAGACGATTCCTGTACTCGACTTAATGCTTTTCAGTGAGAATAGTATTATTTCCCTTTGAAGTTTAGCACGGTTCAAGTTTCATTCTTGTTGAATTTTGTCCGTTGTACAATTGCGTCTCGTCTTTTTACAACCGTTCCTTTCAAAGCCTAAAATTTAAGTCAGTGTGAAAGTTAATGGCCTAGACAGTTTACAGAGTTCGTTATTGTAGTTGTTGAAGTGAGCCGGCTCCTTGATGAGAACATGGAATTGAAAAGTCTAGCTGTTAGGCGATCAGTGCTGAAAGCTAGGATTTCAGACACGTTTTGCCCCTAAAGAGAAAGCTCTTAAAATTTGTGCAACAAGAGTCCTGGCAATGGAAAAGAAATAAACGGGAATATGTGGATGCGTCCGGGAGGCATTAAAGACGTTGAACCTCAACAATAACGAACAAAAAAAGGTGCTAAACTTGAGGGTAGTCCAGTAATCCAAAAACTATTTGACACAATGATAGAATATAGTCTTGAAAGTATTAATATTAACTCGAGATTCGAAAACCTACATGTAATCTTTAGGACCTACAGTCAGCAGCAATAACAAGTGATTGGGTGCCCAATATAATCTGTATAGCATAGGCTTGAGCAAGCGTAATTGTCCACGTAAAATTGTAATTG